>OY796884.1:19757070-19840603 GCA_963680785.1 Diplosoma virens
GTGAGCGCAATCACAAAGACAACGTATTAACTCGGACGGACGCTTTATCTAGAATATGCTTTTGCAAAGGTGCAGGGGCTTTTTGTAGCAAACGCAAGGTGGGTCCGTTTTTCGCAGCGGTAGGTAGCGTTAAAAACAAAACAAAGAATTATACAAAAAGGTGGATTTTTACCCATCTTGTTGTCTGCACTCGCTCCAGTCATTAGTGTGTGTTGGGGACTCTTATAAAATGAGAAAATTAATCGCGTTGGAACCTGAAGTGTACGAAAACTCAAAAACAAACATCAAGTCACGGATAAAAAAGTACTTTCTGAACTGATGCTAAATGCAAGAAATCTTAACTTCCAACCGACCGACAGCGAGAAAGTGACTCTATATAATGAGGCGTTGCAAAAATCAAAGTTATTCTGAAAAAGTTTCAACCGAAAACACCAGTGAAAAACCCTTGTCTGAAAGTGCAGTGCTAAAGCGTTTTAAAAAACGAACCAAAGCGAAAAAACTATTCAAGCCGCCACTAGCAAAAAGAATTTAGATTGGAACGAAGACGGTCAAATGCTTTTAGACGATCGAGTGGTACCTGGATCTCATATCGACGATTTGTTCAATCCAACCTAAGAAACGAGACCCTACTTTACCCGGTGCACGCGAGTTTGAATCGATGTTATGGGAGAGCGTTAAATTATTACAATCCTAAAAAAGAAGCTTCTTCTCGGGAGCACATCGTTTTCCAAAAGCAACCCAACAATGGTTGCAATCACAAGACACTTATACGCTTCACAAACCCGTACGAAAAAAATTTCAAGCGCAGAAAAACAATTGTACCTGGCGCCAACTTCAAATGCAAGCCGATCTCATTGATTTTTCTTTGCTCAAGTCTTACAACGATCATTATAAATACATTTTGGTGGTTATTGACGTGTTTTCGAAAAAAGCTTTACCGCTTACTTGAAAACCAAAACCAGCTCGGACATGATCCAGGCTTTTGAGCAGTTGATGCCTGAAATTGGTAAGTTTCAAAAATGCAGACGGATATGGGACGTGAGTTTCTGAATCGACCCTTTCAAACCTGGTTAAAACAACATCACGTCGAGCACTTTTACACTCAAAATTTTGACACCAAGCATCCATTGCTGAACGATTTATACGCACTTTGAAGGAGAAACTATGGCGTTATTTTACCTACACCAACAGCCGAAGATATGTGGAAGTGTTGCCTGCTCTGGTTGAATCTTACAACAACACCTATCACCGATCCATTCGACGTGCTCCAAATTCAGTCAACTCTGAAAACCAAGAAACGGTTTGACTCACACTCTATGCCGACCCCGAGTTAAGAAAACCAAAATTGAAAGTAGGTGATCAAGTCAGACTGTCCATGACTCAAATGCGGTTCCGCAAAGGCTACTTACCCGGTTGGACGGATGAGTTGTTTCAAGTTGCTCAAGTATTTCGAGACAATTACAAGATCCCTATTACAAGATCAAAGATTTACAAGACGAGTGGTTGGAGGGAACTTTTTACGAAGAAGAGTTGCAGAAAATCTACAAAAAGGATGACGTGTTTCGAATCGAGCGTATTCTCCAACAACGCAAGCGCAAGAAGGGTGTTGAATTTTTAGTAAAGTGGTTTGGATATCCTGCTTCTTTTAATTCTTGGGTGTCAGAAAAAGATATTGTATGTTTCCTTTAAAAAATTGTTTTGTTTGGTGCACAAGTTTTGGTGATTTACATTGTGGTTTCCATCAGTTTGTATAATTTATCACAAAGCAACGACAACAAAGAACTCTGGATTAGTCTGCTTAGTAGCTCTGTAGGTTATTTGCTCCCGTCACCCTTTCTCAGCAAAAATGTTCCTCACCCTCCCCAGTAACTCATCCATGGACATTTATCCTGAAAACAAACTTTCGGATTACATGGTTCACTTGCCGAAAGAAATCAACTTGTCCGGATCGTGGGAGTTGGGTCTGTCCGAGATTCTGTACCTCAATACTTGGTACAACATCGAAACCAACCAATGTTACATTTTCTACCAACGCGGTGCTTTGGAATTTGTAGCAGTGCTTCCAGCAGGTTATTATCAACATCCTCAATATATCGTGCGTCAGATACTTCAAGAAATGAGACGAGAGTTTCAAAATAGAAACAAAACGTTGGTCAGTGAAGGAGTTTTGACGCAACCAATCGACTTTCTCTTTGATCTCATTTACAATCCTCAAACACAACTAACCACCATGTCCATCCAACACAAAAAAGGAGCACCTACGACCGACCGTAACGGTACCGCGCAACCGGATGTGGTGGTGACGCTTTCGAATGAGTTGGCTTCTATTTTGGGTTTTCGAAAGGTTTGGTATCGGGAAATCGGAGAGTACACTTCAGAAAACGTTGCCAACGTAGACACTGTGAATGCCATCTATGTCTATTGCGACGTTATCGAACACAGAACAGTGGGTCACACGCTCGCACCCTTGCTTGCTGTCCTTCCTGTAACAGGGAAGCCGGGTGCTTATGTCTCCAAAAGATACGACAAAATACAATATCATCCTGTCTTGAAGAAAAATCTTAGTGACATCCACATCTCGCTTCGTGATGATCAAGGAAAACGAATTCGTTTTCGCAAGGGAAAAGTGATTGTCACTTTGCATTTACGACCGAGAAAACTAAATTCGTTATAAAAAACAGATACAAAGGAAAATATGTTTATTGTAAGAAATCAACGGTAGTAGAAACATGCGTGTCAAATATTGTTGTGACGCAAAGGCTTACAAAAACTATTATTTTTCTCAAGTCGGTCATGGAATGCCTTATTTTGCGGGGGCACGAGTGCAACAAGGTTATGGACTAGGTAATCTGTTTAGCTCCATTGCCAAAAGTGTTCTTCCTTTGGTCAAAAAAGGTGCCAAAACCCTGGGAAAACAAGTTTTACAAAGCGGTGTCGAGTTTGCTTCCGATGTCTTACACGGTAAAAACGCCAAACAAGCTGCCATCGATCAAGCAAGAGCTGCCGGTTCCAATCTCTTACAAACGGCTCAACAAAAAATAGGAAAGCGAAAAGCAGCACCGAGAAAAGTAGAAAAGAAGAAACGCAAGAGACATCACGACATTTTCTCGTAAACCATGGCGACGTTAGTACACCCCAGTTCGGCAGAATCCACCACCTCTCAACTGAATTTGTTTTCGGTGCCACCAAGTCAAACTAGTTTGGAGGAAGGAAGTTTCACCGAATACCATTTTGTATCTGTATTGACCTCCACAGGTCCTATTGAATTTACAATTAGTGCTGAAAACTCCAACTACATTGATCTTGCCAATAGCTTTCTTTATGTGCGTGCAAACGTAACTATTGCAGCCGGAGCTGATTTGGCAAAGAATGTGGAAATTGCACCTGAATGTAATTTTTTACATACACTATGGACACAAGTGGATGTTTATTTGAACGGTTCGCTTGTGACACAATCCAACAACAATTACCCTTATCGAGCTTATATTGAAAACTTGCTTAGTTTTGGACAAGATGCAAAAAATTCCCAACTTTCTGCTCTGTTGTGGCACCGTAACACGTCAGAACATTTCGATACTCGTGGAGCTACCAACCTAGGTTATACCAAACGAAAAGCTTTGGCTGCAGAAAGCAAAGAAATGGATATGATGGGGAAATTGCATCTTGATTTGTTTTTTCAAAATCGATATTTGTTGAATGGTGTCGAAGTACGTTTGCGATTGATTCGTTCCAACGATCTTTTTTGCTTGCATGGAAACGCAAACCAAGCAGATAACAAAGTGTCTTTGAAAGAAGTGACCTTGTTTGTTCGCAAAGTAAAACCCAATCCCGCCGTACAGCTTGCTCATGTCAAAGCCTTGCAACACGGCACTGCAAAATACCCGCTTCGACGTGTGGAAGTCAAGAGCTTTACTGTGCCAACCGGGAATCGAAGTATCACCAAAGAAAATTTATTTTTGGGACAATTGCCCACACGAATGGTGGTCGGTGTAGTGGACAATGACGCTTACAACGGTGTCATCACCAAATCTCCTTTTAATTTCAAACACAACAGCATCAATTTCATGACGATTTACCGTGACGGAGTTCAAATCCCTTCCAAACCACTGCAACCAGATTTCACCAACGATCGTTTTGTTCGAAGTTACGTTCGTTTGTTTACGCAAACCGGTCAATATTATCGTGACACAGGAAATGCTATTTCGCGAGAACAGTACAAAGACGGTTGTGCTTTGTTTGCTTTTGATCTCACACCCCAAATGGATTCCAGCGAAGTCGGTTTTGAATTGATAAAGCATGGCAACATACGCATCGAAATTCATTTTGCTATTGCTACTGCACGTACTCTCACGGTCATTGTATTTGCCGAACACGACAATCTGCTGGAGATTGATCAAGACAGAAACGTTGCTTTTGACTATACAGCATGAACACGTTGCAAATCGAACGCTTGCTCAAGAAGGATTTGAAAAGCAAAACCATCTTTAAAAAAGTCTGTGCTTTGGATCAGTTCGAAAAACCTACTTTTCCGTCTGCTTACGTCATCAACTCGGACCCGAGTAGTAAACCTGGAGAACATTGGGTTGCGGTTTATTTCGACAAACGCGGTCGAGGAGAATACTTTGATAGTTATGGACTACCCCCTACCTTGGTCGGTCTCGACTCTTACATGGATGCCTACTCCTTATCGGGATGGATTTACAATCGCAAAACCTTACAAGCGTACTTTTCCAGTTTTTGTGGTCATTATTGTGTCTATTTTATTTTATTTCGTTGTCGTGGCGTACCTTTGCATGCTATTGTATCTGATTTTACGTCAAACCTAACTGAAAACGATCGCTCTATTTCTCGCTTTATTCGTAATGTATCACAACATTGATTGTACAAATATCGTTTATTAAATACAAAAAAATCATAATCTCTTTGGTTTAAAAGGGAGGGTTTTGTTGATAAAACTTGAGATTAAGAGCTAGCAACAATTCTTTTGAAAGATAGTAAGGTCACGCTACCATTCAGGAAATGACGCGGTTTCAGGAACGTAACTGTTTAGAACTTAAAATCGTTTTCAATAGAATTCATCTTTTCTTTTCGAGCTTATTAATAATTTGAAACTAAATAGACTTGAAACACATAGTACATGAATGGTCTACTAGAAAGTAAAAATGAATGGTGTTGTAAACATTAGAAAGTGAAACTATACAAAAATCAATAAAACCATTTTCAATAAATCTTACAGCTGCATAACATTAAGACTAAAAATAATTTTTGAAGCTAAATCGACTTGAAACACATAGTAAATAAATGGTGTTATAAACACTAAAAATGAATGGTGTCATAAATACTAGAAAGTAAAAATGAATGGTCTACAGCAACAATCAAAGTTGTTAAAGAAAAAATTTCAACAAAGGAATGACAAAATCATGGTTGACAAAAATTCAACAAGGGTATAGCAAAAATCAAGCTCACCTAGAAAAAAAAAAAATGAAGATTGATTAGAAAAAAATTAAACAAAGTTATAATCAAACTTGAATAGGAGAAAATTGAAGATAGGAATGACAAAGATAAACTTTTAAAAGTTCAACAAAAGAACAATAAAAATCAAGGTTTTCAAGAAAAAAATTCAACAAGGGTGTAACAAAAATCAAACTTGTTTAGAAAAAAATTGAAGATAGATACTTAAAAATCAAGATAAACTTTAAATTCAACAAAAATCAAATTTGTTTAGAAAAAAAATTGAAGATAGATACTTAAAAATCAAGATAAACTTTTAAAAATTCAAGAAAAGAATAATAAAAATCGTGGTTGTCGAGAAAAAATCAAACAAAGGTTTAACACAAAATTAAGGTTACAGAGAAAAAATATCGTACAAATAAAAGTTAAGTATACCTAGAAAAATGTTTAAAGTTGATATTCATCTAAAAACTAAACTTGTCTAGAAAAACTTTTGATTATAGGTATCTAAAAATCAAGATTGTCTAGGGAACGCTTAAACGTGCACCAATATCAATTAAAAGTAAGCAACAATTGATTCTTTTTAAAGATGATAAACTCAAATCAATAGCGTTCAGAACAGGAAATGACGCGGCTTCAGAAAATACGTCGTAACTGTTTAGAACTTAAAATCGTTTTCAATAGATCTTACAGCTGCATATCACTAAGACTAAAAATAATTTTTGAAGCTAAATCGATTTGAAACGTATAGTAAATGAATGATCTACTAAAAAGTAAAATGAATGGTCTACTGTCATAAATACTAGAAAGTAAAAATGAATGGTCTACAGCAACAATCAAAGTTGTTTAAAGAAAAATTCAACAAAAGTATAGCAAAAACCAAACTTGTTTAGAAAAAATTGAGTTTAGCGTGACAAAAATTAAGGTTGCCTAGAAAAATTAAACATAAATAAAACAAGGTTGCCAAAAATTCAACAAAAGTACAACAAAATCAAGCTTGCCGAAAATTCAACAAAGTTATAACAAACAATCAAGGTTGTTAAGAAAAAAAAAATTGAACAAAGGTATCTAAAATTCGAGGCTGTCAAGAAAAATTGAGTTTAGGTATGACAAAAAGGTTGCCTAGAAAAAATTAAACATAAATAAAACAAGATTGCCAAAAATTCAACAAAAGTACAACAAAATCAAGGTTGCCAAAAATTAAACAAAGGTATAACAAACAATCAAGGTTGCTTAGAGAAATTGAACAAAGGTATCTGAAATTCGAGGCTGTCAAGAAAAATTGAGTTTAGGTATGACAAAAATTAAGGTTTTCAAGAAAAATTCAACAAAGGTCTAACAAAAATTAAAAAATTAATGCACCAATATTGTCTTTGAGATTAAAATATATTAAATCGCTTTTTGGACTTAGAGTTTACTTAAGGTCAAATTGATACGATTCAGAACAGGAAATGACGCGCTTCGTCGTAACTAACTAGAACTTAAAATCGTTTTCAATAGAATTAATTTTATTTTTTTTCTTTTCAAATTTATTAATTTTATTTTTTCTTTTAGAATTTATTAATTTGAAACTAAATTGATTTGAAACATTAAAAATAGGGTTTGGACCTTGGCTCATGGAGTCTAGGGTTCGGAACCGTAAGCGGGATGATGACGTCATCGCTCCATCGCGCTCCTGGCTCCTGCTCCTGATGCCGTCACAACACCAAGCAAACCAGCCCTTACATACTACTGATGGGTCGTAAAAGCTTGTAAATTACAGCACATAAAAGAAAAAGATTTCAAAAGCGAAGACCCTTTTTTAAGAGATCCTTACGATTTTAAGACGAAAATCAAGGAATCAAAATAAGTTTGCTCCGAAACAAATTCCTGTCCACACATATACAGCTAAAAATTGGAGGATCGTTGTTGGCTTACGTTACAATTTCGTGTTGTTTCAATATGCGCTCACTCAAATTTATTTGGGTCGCAGTCATATTTATAGATCGTTGTTTTTAGCGATTTTGGTTGCAGAGAAAATGGTTTGAGAAACGCTGCCTCAGCGTATTTGAGCTTCGTTGATAAAATGAGTAAAAATTGGAATAAAACGCTGCCGAACAAAGTCAAGAAGTCAAAATATGATAATGCAGAAATTTACGCAATAACTGTGGTTTAAACAATAGCAATAAAATGATCATGCCAGTGTAATTTTATGATGCAAAGAAAACTGAATAAATTTTAACTTTATTTATAGTTTTGGGCTTTACTCATCAAACCAGAAACTAATTATTTTTTACAAGAGACTTACATTTAACATTACATTTGAAAGAAAGAGACGAATAATAATATAAATATTATCGGCAGCAGGGTCGAGTGGTTAAACCGCCATGATTGCGATCGACATGTTCTCGGTTAAAAACCTACTTGCTCCATTTTGTCGTGTCCTTAGGAAGGACACTTTATGGCATTTTCCTCTGCTTGGTGGTATTGGTAAGCAGTTTTAAATTTCAGTCATATCTTTTTGAAAAAGCTAAAAAACAATAAAATTTTAACCGGACAGAAATATCCTAACATCTCCGGAGGCAGGTCGGGGTAATTGCTTGCCTTATGCATAGAGCCTTCAACGCTTTCTTGCAAGTCAGAAGAGTAAGTATAGAAATGAAATGAAATAAAAAGTGAAATTATTTTTTTGTGCGCTATCACTTTTTAAAAAGTAATCTCGAAGTTTGAATAAAGATGACAACACCCATACCTTTTCCAGCGGTAAAAGCTATGAAAAAATGCAATTTTAATTAGGCATTATGATACACTATGACATTGACCTTAATTTGATACATGAGTTTATGCCTTGTTTACGTTATTTTGCAGTAATTTTTTTTTCATGCTTGTATTTTTGTTAAGTTTTGTAGCCCAGTTTTAAACTTAGGCCTATAAATGCATTTCTTGTAAACAACCTTAAGCCTAAATTACACTTAATACGGTATAAGTACTCATTAAATATACTCTTGCAAAGAAGGCAGAAAGGAGCAAGTGCGAATGAGAGGTCGTGTGTTCAGACTTGATGCTTTCGTGAAAATGACAGGAGTACCACTTAGTCTTCTTTAGTTGGAACAAGCGCTGGCATGCAAGTAAGTGATTGGGGTTCAGCATATGAAGTCTTTTTATGTCATATAGTTTTTGATGTCTTAATATTTTGAGTTTCACCGGCTCTAGCATTTTTATTTAACGTATATTTGAAAACAATAGAAACTTTAGACACAACGTAAAGGAATGAAATAAAGTGAGTTAGAGATATGACATCAGCTTCATAATAATTAATCTCATAAAATTGAAGACAAATGTTTAACAAAATCTGATGTTTGCCCAGAGAGCAAAAAACAACAAAGTTTTTTAATTTAAATTTAAATTTAACTGATAGTGCTTAGGGGTGATAAAAAAAAGTTTTTGGTTAAAATGTAATTATGATGACCAAATGCAAGAGTAGCTTTAAAAATTCTACAATATAATATAATAAATACTAAGTTGTAGCAAATTTATCATAATAGCAAAATTTAAATATCTTAAATATTTTGATAAAATATGATAAAATTACAGTTTTTAAGTTAAATTAGAGTTAGTTTACTGTACTTACAGTTTAAAAAGACACAAAAACAATGCAAATAAGTTCGGAAATTTCTTTTTATTTGTTGGTATCACTAAGGTAGCAGAGCAAACTTTACCAAGTCTTCAAACTTCGTTAATAGAATATTCAGCAGATCTTGAAAATGTTTTTGTTGAATATTGTAACGCCAGATGAAAACCATAGTCGCTATATATATAGTCTGGAAGCTCCTGAATTAATGTTGTCGTTGACAGCGCCATCTAGTAACGGTGTAACACGATTTCAAATTAGCATTAAAACATAATTAAAATAACCATAGACAACTATGGTACTGCTTACAATACTAGTATTCTAAAGTCAAAAATATTGCAGATAAAAAAAATTAAAGTAATATTTTATGTTGTTTGGTGATTAACAGACAGAAGTTATTATTTTTAATCAGAGTCAAGATGTTTACTGTACTTTTTTTAAACTGCTAGTCTTTTAAAAATGGAGAATATTTCATAGGTGTTATAACTATAAAATATTGCTGTTTACTAATTAAATATGACTTAGGATACTTTGATAGGTGCAGTAGATGCCATTGTCACTACTCATTAACTGCTATTTTATTTTTATTTATTTATTTGAGTCAGACACAAAGTTCATAGAAAAGTGAAAACTATATATTTTTATACTTAAAGCCATTCTTTGTTATATCTTATGTGTGCAATTGACAACTTGGAAATACTATATATTATTTTTATTACTTTAATTTATTTTGGAGTAGTTGTAGTACTGAAAATATTTTATGGTTTTGGATTTTGTTTGCAGTTTATCCTTGATATTTGGTATTATAATATATTAATTAATAATTGAAGCTGTTATGTCAAAACTTTCAGGAAGAGGAGGCAAGTATTGTTGTTTGCCGCAATGTAACAGTTCAACAACCAAAGGATATTCTTTATTTAAAGTTCCAACTGGTGCACAGAAACGTACTGGGGTAGTTACTGACCAATGGGCTCAAGATTTTCATCAGGTAAATAAAACTAGTTTTGCTAGTTATTTTTGCATGTTTGAAGTGCTGGCCAACTATATTTCTACAGTTTATAATTACAATTGCCAAACTTTTAACTTTTTGCAAAATGTTTACTTTAATTTGTTTAAATAGCATAATTAGTCCTACACAACAAAAACAAACTGCATGACTATGCATTTTTTTTATTAAAATGTATCTTGTTTTCTTGGTTGTATTTGTTTACAAACAGCAGTTTTTCTAATTTTTTAAACCTAATATTTTATTTCTTAATCAAACCCCATATGACTGATGTAACATAACTCACATTTTTAACTTAAAACTTTTATTAGAAAAATTTTAAAGTAAGAGCTTTAGTCTTTAGTTTTCATGTGATAAACCATCCAGTAGTGATATTGAATGATGTTGTGTTTTAAGGCTATATTTCTTTCATTTACATAATATTATTTATCTTTTATGATTATTTTTAAAACTGTATATTATCAGTTATATGTGTCAGATTTGCAAGTACAAAGTTTATGTAACATTATTATCTCATTTAGGTCATTTTATCCTATAGAAATGACAAAGTTTTCAAACAAAGATTATTTGATGGAAAAGTTTTTATTTGCAATAAACACTTTAAAGAAAAAGATATTCTACAAACAGCCACTAAAAAGTGCTTAAAGTTGGGAGTTTTGCCATCACAAAATTTGCCCGTAAAATCACATCCTAGCAAAATTCCTCAAGAACGAAGGAGTATCATTAGACATTCCCAGCCATCTTTAGCTAATTACTCAAAATCTTTTGCTCAACAACCAACATCACTCAATGATATTTCTCAGCAATTTTCCCAAATGAAATTGTCTAAGTGGCGAATTTTTGTTGCAAATGACTTTGTTCATTTTACATATTACAGTAACATAGATCATCACCATATAGCAGATGTAAGTTTGCTAATTAAAGACAATTCAGTTGATAGTTCTGGCTTGGATTTTTCTACTTCATTTCATGGTAGATGTGCAGCAGAAATTACCAAACAACTGTCATTTGAAAATTTTAGTTTATGTGAGATGTTGGACTTTTTAAAGCAACAGTTGATCTGCAAAGGCTATACAAGTGTTCCTAATCAATCTCAATGGATATGTTTGAATGGCTGCATTTCTTACCCCTGCAATGATAGAAGTTCAAAGTTTGTCTGCATTTATATTTGTACTCCAAACTTTAAATTATTTCATCTAGCAACTGTAATTTCTGTGTTTAATAGCCTACTAAACATTTTAAATTTTTTATGATGTATTGAACTTGTTTTGTAATTTCAAACCTAGCAGTTTTTTCTCACCCAAAAATATTCAAGCTTAAAAAACAAGCAGAAGCCGAGCATCATAAGCAAAGTTAATTAGCTTGTATGTACATGCATAGTTGAATGAAGCAAAGTAGGCAAAATGTTTGCTTGCTTTCAGCTGACACTAAATTGCAATATTGATCCACCTTTAGATGTGCCAGTGAAATATCATGTTTTTCTTGTGTTGCTGGATAAAAATTTACTTAACTGAAAACGCATTTAGAAAGTAAACAAACTGGTGTGGTTAGTATTGCATAAACTAACGTAAAAGTTTTGTTAGTAGCACTTCAGGAGCACAGCAAATTTAGTTTTTTTTGATTTGCTCTAAACCATTTTACAGCTTATAACTATCAGTAATATTTTCTACTTTAAACAGGTTTTTCAGCAAAGATTGTCAAATTGTCTGTGATAAAAGTAATTCTGTATGTCAACAGTGCATGATGCTTCATGTGCGTCAAGTAGATAATGCAAAGCGCAATTATAAGAGGATGCAGCAAATTCAGCATAAAGTACTCCCAAGTCACAGTCCAATTACCACTGCTTGCGTTCAACGAGTAAAAGCAACCATCACTGCTCAGAAAGAAAGGTTTTTTTTTATTATCATACGTTAACTTGTGTATAATAAATTGTGACCAGCTGCACTACCACCTGAAGTTTTTAATACATTCTGTAAGATATCACTTTTTAAATTGTCTCTCCTCATATCCTTATATACCTGTGGTAAATATTCTCTTACATATACATCCTAGAACCACAGTTTAGACAAAGAAAAAGAAATTTTGGGCTGAAAAGGTGCAAATAAACTCAGAACATAATTTTTGATTAAGTTGTCTAATAATGCATTATACAGTGAAGACCTGGCTAACATATTTGTTAGCCCATTGCTGAAATTGTTCCTCTGCAATAGAAGGCTGAAAAGTAGCATTTCGAGTGTAAAGAAGATCCTACTGTTTGTGGACATTTGTTGCTTTTTTTGGCAACAATCAGCCTTCAACTCAACCATTTTATTTGTTAGTCATTTAATCACAGTGCTGTTGCAAAAGACGTGATAAAAATATATTTACGGTCTTTTTCACCTTTTTTATTTACAGAATTGGCAAATTAGAAGAAGAGTTTTTGAAGAAAGGTATTGATGTGGATGAAAATATATGCTGTATAGTAGAAAACTTAAAAGATGACCCTGTTGCTTCAAAGAATGACTTTCTCCGAGAATGGTGGTCTAAACAAAAAGAGTTGCAATCATTGGACAATAAAAGTAGTTATCGCTATCCACCTTCAATAATCCGGTAAGCTTGCTGTTTAAAATGAATTTTTTTTTCAGATTTTCTTGTTTTCTTACTTTTGCTGTTAAGGTATTTGTTCACATATTGTCCTTCGTTATATGGCAGAGTACCTTCTCCCGGCTAATGCATTATTACTCAGGGTACCCGATGTGTAGGACACTTTGTTTATGGTCTTTGGTTTGTTCATAAGCGCCACAATGACAATTCGGTAAAGGAGGGAGACTTCATTAGTGCATGAACCAACAGAAGCGACCAACGCCAGATCGCAAGCCATTAAGTTTAATCCCAGTTGCTCTGGGTAAACCCCAAACCCATTTCAATAAGTCTGGTGCTGACCTTGCAAATTGAAGTAGGAAGTTCGGGCGTATTTTTTGACTAGCCTTTGTTATAAGCTTTTAGCTCACATTTGGCTTCTCGGTTATGAAGTTAAAAAAACGTTTCTGCATGGCTTTAGCCTCCAAGTCAGAAGGTATGTAGCAAGATTAGTCCTGCCCTGGCTTAAAGTGTATTTGTATGCCAAAGCCAAAAAACCAAATTCTTCAATTCACCTATATTAATTGCCCGCTACAAAGAATGATATTATTTTTTAAATAGATTTTGTTTAAAACTCCATGCAAAATCTGCAGCTGCTTACAAATCGGTACAAGAAATTTTGGTTCTTCCTTCTGAAAGAACTTTGCGACAAGCGCGAAACAACAATGAAGGCGATAAAATAGGCATTCAAACAGAAGTTGTTCAAAGAATCAAAAATGCAATTCATCATTGCACGCTCGAAAGTGATCGACTTGCTGTTCTTGCATTTGACGAAATGGCAATTAAAGGTAACCGTTGCATTTTGTGTTTGTTTTCAACAATTTTTTCTTTTACTTGAATAGTTTTACTGTTTAGTCATTATTACTTTGGGGCTACATACACAACAGCAGCAACTAGCACGACTATATGACATCGCTAAAAGAACTTGCATAATCTTACGTGCAATGTGATTGATTTTCAGAAGAGCTAGCGTTTTGCTCTGCTTCCGGTAAAATTGTCGGCTACGTTGACTTCGACGATGAAGCTGTTACAAGCTTATCGAAATCATCCGACGCAATTGCTTCAAATATGATAGCTTTTTTTTTAAGAGGTGATCATGGTTTGGTGCAAGTTTCTTTTGTTGAAATGCTGACTAAACACGTTTATTTAATAGGAATTACAAACAGCAACATAGATGGCGTCGTTGCTTTTTACCCCACCAAAAACATAAACTGCAGTGAGCTTTTTCATCTGCTTGTTGATGTACTCATAGAAATTCCGTTTCAGACTTCATGCATTATCACGGGTCTTCTGTGTAAGTTTTAAATAAATGTAGTTGTTAATTGTAGTTTCTTGAATTTATTATTAGTATTTTTTATTTCTACATTATGTATAGCAAATTTACATTCCATAAGTGTCCATTTCTTTTTTTTTTTTGTAGCGTTTGCATTTTAGGCAAAATGTTTAATTGTTGTTGTTCTATTAAACGTATTCGTAATTGTTGGTTTTATACTATTTATCAGCTAAATCATTTTATATAACATTTTTACAGTTGATGGTCTTTCTGCAAATCGAACGGTAATGAAGCTATTTTGCAATGAAGATGATGATGTACCTTTTCGCATGAAAAATCCGCTGAATCCCGACAGGCAACGTAGCTTGTTGTTGCTTCGTAACGCATAGTACTTAGATTTTTTTGTTTTCTAGATACATTTATTTCTTACCAGACCCTCCACACACATTAAAGTCATGTCGCAACAATTTGATTAATCCTAACAAAAGCTTGTGGAATGACGGAGATATTTGGATGCAACCGCTTAAAGATCTTATTCGGGTATTTCGTAGAAGCTATCAGCCACTTCAAGAATATTTATTTATATCAAATGTTCGATTGATTTTTAGGAGGATCTTTCTCGTGGCGAGTTACGGTTGTACCATAAGCTCACAGAGAAGCATGCCACTCCAAATTCTTGGGAAAAAATGAATGTCGCAATTGCTGCGCAAACAATGTCGGAAACAGTAGGTATGATTGAAGCCGGCATTATTTGTGCTTAATATTTCTAGTTTGTCTAAATTATACTTGTTTTCAGGTTTGGCATTACAACAAAAAGGTTATCCTGCCTTATCGACTTTTATCCTTTCTATCGATAAATGGTTCGATTGCATGAACGGAGGTTGGTACTTTTTAGATTTTATGTTAATGTTTTTCGTTTGATTTGTTACGTTGAATGTAACGTCGTAGCAAAACTTTTGCAATTGGGTTTGGGTTTATAATAAATAGAAGCCTTACTCTCCAACAACTGAGGTTGTTTAAAAGTTTTAGCTTGTTTGCCTTATTCTATTGCGTGCACTATGTTTTGTATTTTTTTTTATTTTTAGGTTTTCAAAACAGAAATTTCAAGGAAATGCGAAAGCCTTATTCTGACATTAATGATCCACGTTTGCAATGGCTGGAGAACGATTTTCCCACGTATCTTAGGAAGTGGAAAGAAGTTGTCGACAATCGACCTCTTGTGGGCAACGTAGACCGAAAAAAAATGTTCCTAACTCAGAAAACTGAAGAAGGGCTACTTGTGGCGTGCTTCTCTATGAGCGCTATTATCAAATCTTCATTAAACGCCGGCGCAAAATATGTTCTCGCTCGAAGAATTAATCAAGATCCATTAGAATCATACTTTGGGCATCAGCGCCAAAGAGGAAGACGTCACGATGCTCCCACCGTTCGAGACTTTGCGAGCAATTCAAGATACTTGGACATATTGAAACATACGCACATTGCTGGCTCTAATGTTCATGTCGAATAATTGTTGTTTATTGGTTCTTGGATGCTAAGGGGGATAATAGCTACAACCTTTCGCTTTTGTCTGCAAACTCATTTTTCTATATTTTGCTTAAACAACTTTGTTAATTACAATAAGGTTCAGCATGCCCTGTTTCTGCGCAAGTTGTGCATTAAAAAATAAACTGTATTGTACTTGAATTTAGTATCATAGCTCAAATGTTTAAATAAATATCAGGATTTATTCGTATTGCTGCAAAAACGAGATGTTTAACAAATTTATGCGATATAAAAAAACTAATGCAGATAAAGCGGGTAAATAGGCACTCTACGGTACCCGACACAACAAATAAAGCAAACGAGTACTACCGCAAATAGTTTACAATAGCAGAGAAATTGCGTGCATATATGATTTTGCTAGATTTAACTTAATATTTAGCTACAGTACTTATTATCAAGCGCATTTAGTCAGCTATAAATGCCTGCTAGCATAGACGTCCGCTGACCTGTTTTCAGGGGGAAGCAAAATTTCAAATACAGCAGTTTTTTTAATAAAGCCAATGGAAGCTTGAAGTTAAGAAACTCACTTCAGAATAAAAACTTTTTTTACTCATTTAGTAGCAAAACATGAATGGGCTACTTGTGGCGTGCTTCTCTATGAGCGCTATTATCAAATCTTCATTAAACGCCGGCGCAAAATATGTTCTCGCTCGAAGAATTAATCAAGATCCATTAGAATCATACTTTGGGCATCAGCGCCAAAGAGGAAGACGTCACGATGCTCCCACCGTTCGAGACTTTGCGAGCAATTCAAGATACTTGGACATATTGAAATATACGCACATTGCTGGCTCTAATGTTCATGTCGAATAATTGTTGTTTATTGGTTCTTGGATGCTAAGGGGGATAATAGCTACAACCTTTCGCTTTTGTCTGCAAACTCATTTTTCTATATTTTGCTTAAACAACTTTGTTAATTACAATAAGGTTCAGCATGCCCTGTTTCTGCGCAAGTTGTGCATTAAAAAATAAACTGTATTGTACTTGAATTTAGTATCATAGCTCAAATGTTTAAATAAATATCAGGATTTATTCGTATTGCTGCAAAAACGAGATGTTTAACAAATTTATGCGATATAAAAAAACTAATGCAGATAAAGCGGGTAAATAGGCACTCTACGGTACCCGACACAACAAATAAAGCAAACGAGTACTACCGCAAATAGTTTACAATAGCAGAGAAATTGCGTGCATATATGATTTTGCTAGATTTAACTTAATATTTAGCTACAGTACTTATTATCAAGCGCATTTAGTCAGCTATAAATGCCTGCTAGCATAGACGTCCGCTGACCTGTTTTCAGGGGGAAGCAAAATTTCAAATACAGCAGTTTTTTTAATAAAGCCAATGGAAGCTTGAAGTTAAGAAACTCACTTCAGAATAAAAACTTTTTTTACTCATTTAGTAGCAAAACATGAATGGACGAAAACAACACAAACGAGTATTGAAGAAGTAGACTAACTTTTTGCGAGCATAGTGTATAAGTAGGCTGTTGAAGCAAATTGACAATTTAAAAAGTTTACCTTTTGAGTTGCAATTATTTTTACAGATATATTTAATTTTTTAGAGTAAACTTTTTTCTCTTTTGAAAGATAGGAAAAAAAAAACAATTACAAATCAACGAGTATAACGCTTTACTTTTTTGGAAAACTACGCTTTAAAGCTCGGCGAATACTTCCGTTTTTTTGTGCCAAACTTAATTTTTTTGTGATTTGGTAAAATTGCAGTTTGTGCTTACAGGAAATGTGGCATCGCAGTCGAATATAGCGCTGCAGCAAACTGCTAGCAGTAGCTGCGTTTTCCGGATGTAAGCCAGCAAAAAATGAATGTTTTTGCTTAAGAGCGTTAACAATAGTACTAACATCAACACTACGAAGACACCGCTGTTTTCGCAGTTCTTTTTCACAGTCTAAAATCAAATCGTAAAAAATTAAATTTGGAACTATCAAACCCCTGTTGGTTGTAAGAAAGCGAAAATGATAAACTTCAGGAAAGTCTGAGGATTCTGAGGAAGTATGACTTTGACAGTAGCTTCTTTCTTCACCTTTAAATTTCGTTATTCCCCACTTCAAAACAGCCCCAGCAAGATAAAACACAATTGACTTGTCTGTGTCAGTAAGAAAAACTTCTTGCGAAAATTTTCCATCCAAAACATCTATTTTTGAAAGGATTTTGGTAACTACAGCTTTTAAAATGCGCTTTATGTCAGCTTCTTGTAGATTCGTCCCTGAAGTGTAAAACTTTTGCAAAGTAGTAGCATACATTTTCAATCTAGTTTGTCCTGTTTTATATATAAACAACTCAATATCAGGAACAACATGGTCCATGAAAAATTTAAAGTTGGCATTTGAATTAGAAATCTTCACTTCATTAATAACTGTTTGCACAATTTCAGCAATATCAAAATCTGGCAAAGGCTGATGATCACACTCTGATTCCTGAAAATACAGTAACAACCAATAAAGAAAAAAAGGAAGTAGCAAATTAACAGTTTTGCAACATTCATGATTATTATTGATTGCAGGTAATGTCCTCTATTTTGCATTATAATCATAGCAAAGTACTTTCCATAATGACTACCAAATAAACTTTACATATAAATAAAGTAGATGATATAAATATATATATAGTAGAAGTGGAAAGACTGGCAATAAAGAGCTCAATGAAAACTCTGAGCAGTAAATAAATTAAATTACAAGAGCCACTTAGAGAATTTATTTAAACTCTAATTATGCTAAAATATAATTAATGCTAAAATAAATTTTGTGGTCTGAAATTTAATTATATGTATATATACATACAGGCCTATATATATTGCAAGAGTAAATCGATCTTCCTTGCAGAGTGCTCAATGAAAAAATCAGAGCAATTTAATACGAAATTTATTTAATCACTGTTTAAAAACCACAACAGTCTGTTTCATCCTTAGAATCATCAGGTGGTTACTTTTAATTCTATTTGAATAAGTAAACACCTGACGATTCTAAAGATGAAACAGACTGTTGTGCTTTTAACTTATATAGTGTAGTGTTAAATAAATTTAATATACTTGCTCTAACCATGTGTTATTGAGCACTGTACCGGCAAAGTGAAACATTACTGGTTTATATATATATATATATATATATATATATGTAATATAAAATTTATTCAATTACTGTTATAACACCACAGAAGTCTGTTTCATCCTATAGAATCATCAGGTGGTTAATTAAAAGTAATTGAGCACTCTGCAAGGAAGATCAATTCACTCCTGTAATATATCTATATATATATACAAAATCACTAAACTATTTTATAGGCCTAATTGTTTTAGAACTGCAAGGTATATTTAGATATATCAGCATAAAAAATTGGTTCTTGATTTCATTTTTGATGTGAATTACATACAGAATTGTCTTATGAAATAATGTAACTGTATTGGATGTACTTACATTACTGTTTGATGGAAGTTCATCAATTAGAATAAAAACTTCACTTACATCCATGGAAAGTAATTGGTGTAAATCCATTAAATCATTGTTTTCAACCATGATTTTAAACAATTTAGATTATATATCGCAATCAGTTTCAACCAATAGCCTAAAGTAAAAGCAATTAAATTAAGCAAACCTGACATATTAAGCAGGGAAATAAATAATTTGTAACTAAATGAAATTTCAGGACTAATTTTTTTTAACACAAATTATTCTAAAAACTCATGTCAATATAATTTCAAATGCAAAAATTTATTCAAAAACGATTGAAATTTTTATTTTAATATTTAGCATATATTCTGACAAATTTCTAAGCTTAATATTGGAAAATATACTCCTGCACAATGTTAAAAATTAAGCCGCCTTATCTCCTTTTTTGTAACAAAAACATGAAAACTTAGCTTACTAACAAGAAAAAAATGCATTTAAACATAAAACTGCAAAAATATACATATGCATTTATCAATATTCTTTTCAATTCACGAGCATAATTTAATAATTGCCCATTTCATTTTAACATGTAACTTGACTGACTTATTTTGTGTTACACCGTTACTAGGTGGCGCTGTCAACGACAACATGGACAAGATTTCCTATTGAGCTTCCAGACTATATATATAGCGACTATGATAAAACGGTATCTTTAGCATTATAAAATCTGTATAAAAAACAAATGGATTTCAAGGATTTTTTCACGGTGAAACATGAGAAGAGCGTGAGCACGGATAGTTCACCAATTTCTTTTACAGTTATTGTTGTTGTATTATTCATCATAAATCAGTAAACGTCATTCAAGGGGATTTTTCGATGCTGTCTGTTTACATCTTCCTTGGCTGACCTCTTCTTCTTTTCCGCTCAATCTTTTCTGGTAGTTTAGTTTGCATAAGTGCATTTAGTCTTGAGATGGCGGGTACTATTTGAGTTTTATCTCTTTTTGCTGGTTGGTAGACCGGCTTATTCCTATGTATAATTTAAAATGAAATTTCTTAGGTTGTTGATTCAAGTTTTTCCTTTTACGTTTTTTTGTCAAGGGTTCAGGTTACGCAAGCACAGGTTAAAAATATAAATGCTTGTGCTTTTACAAAACCGCTTTTTGGTTTATGTCAAGCCCAGTGACAAATTAATCACAAAAAATATTAACTTGTTTGACAAAATACGTAATACTGTCACCTATAGGCAAGCAAAACTGTCAAAAATGTCCGCCAAAAGTCGGAACACTTGACTCAAAATAGTCCAAGTTCTTTCTTTTGGGCCTGCGGGTCACTTTTTAGAATTGCTCAAGACTTGTAGACCGCAGTCAGGCCAAAAATTCTAGTTATTTTGAAGTGATGACTTTTTCTCTTTTTTTAGTCTTCGCTTAGACTTCAATGCCGTAATTTTGAAATCATTTGCCTGGCAACAAGAATTTTTAATTTAAGTTAACACCAAATAATAAATAAGGATTAAATTGAAACAATCAGCTTTTTATTTTGGGGGTCACGGGTTCACTGATCTGCTATTACAAACAAATGTTTTTTTCTATTAATTGCATGCAGTAACCTTTATCGTTTTGTTGCTTTTTCCTTTTCTGTTCTGTTTTCTTCACTTAAAATTTTTCAACTTCACTATATTTATGGCTGAACTGAAATAAATATACTGATACTGATTGCTAGGCAAGGTTGTCCCGGTCTCATTCGACAAGACCTGAAATCTGTAATAATTGTTCGGCGTCCCGCAGAAAATCAGGTTGCGGGCCGCGTTTTTGACCTACCTGACGTTTTTGATTTCTTTATTGTGCAAGAATGAAAGTCATTGTGTGTTGAGCGACCAAATGTGACCAGAAGGACACAAGTTCAAAATTCGAGTTGATCATAACATTTTTTGCATATAAATATATTTATTGTGCAATAAGTCAAAAATCGTTTTTGAAAATAAAAGCTTTTAGTTTAAACTTTTTGTATAAAAAGTAAATCGGATTAAACAAAATTCAAAAGTATTAAAAAAAAAAAGGAACCTTATAATGATAAACTGTTTTGTCCCGCATTTTTTTTTTGCAGCTTCAATAATTTGTTTTTGTAGTCTTGTTTCAGCAGCAGCTCTTTCTTTAAAGTAAATTCTTCTTTCACGATTTTATTGTTGTTTTGATGCGTTGATTTTCATTATAAAGTTACTGTACGTTTAATGATTCTCTGAGTGTTTTCTTAATAAGTTTGATTTATTTAGGCTGTACTTTGCTTTTCTATTTAAAATTCTTCGAACTTGTCGAGTGCAAGGTTTTTCGCATAAGTGTGTTAAAAACACAATTTACGAAGAGTACACTTTTTTCAACTATACTGTACCCTAATTATATTGAGCAACACTAATCGATTCATATGACATTAAAATATAAAATAAAACAAAAAGAAATAAATAACTAATAGGAAATACCATAAGCGTCATTGTCTTACATTAACTCTCTTCAGATGAATAAAATATAAAGAAATTTTGCCATCAAATTTGATAAATTTGATAAATTCGATGACAAATTTTTTTACATTTTATTCATCAAAAAAGCAAAAAGTAATCAGGTCATTGACCTCGATTTTTAAATTTTATGGCAAAATTTCTTTGCATTTTATTCATCTGAAAAGGGCTGATATAAGCCGAAAACGTTTATGGTATTTCATATTTCTTCATTATTTTTTTTGTCTTATTTCATATTTAACTCGGATATGAATAAATTAGTGTTGCTGAATATAACAGAGGTGTGTTAAAAAAATTTTAATGAAACCTATTATGTTTTCTCATATTCCTTTTTAAGCTTGTTATTACAAACATCAATATATTCTTTTCCTTCATTCACAGCAAACCACATAAATATCTTGTTGCATTCTCGATATTTTGTAATAATTACTACAAAAAATCTAAATGTTTATTTTAATTTATTTAGCAAAGAAAGTACCTCGTTTCTACGTAAAAAAAGTAAGAAAGATATCAACAGTGAGCTAAATTTTAAACAAAAAGCTGTCAAACAAGGAATGCCTTCCGGAAATACATAAATTACTTCAAATTTACTGCGGCATAGCTCTCGTTTCAGCTTCTGCAGAAAGAAGTTTCAGTGTCATGCAAAGAATCAAAACATGGCGTAGAGGCAGTGATGGCTTTAATAGGGTGCAAACGGTACGGCCGCACCGAGGCCCCCTTAAAATACATCAAAAAAAGGCCCCCCTTGCACAAGAAATTGCTCTATTTCTTCATAGTAGCACCAGGACGTCGGTGGCATGTCAAAAAGAAAAGAAAAAAATTTGAAAAAAGGGCATCGTCAGCTGATGACCTTTTTTCAGAGATCACAATGTCTTAGGGTAGTATATAGTGCCTCTCCGTGCTTTTAATTACCCAATAGTGCCTTCCCCTAAATTGAAGACCTTTTTTTTAGAGATTACAATGTCTTAGGAAAGTATATAGTGCTACTCCGTGCTTTAAATTACCCAATAGTGGCCCCCCTAAATTAAAGACCTTTTTTTTTAGTGATCACTCGGTCTCACCCTACTTGGAATCACCCAATAGTGGCTCCTTCAATTAAAGACCTTTTTTTAGTGATCACTTGGTCTCACCCTACTTTGGATCACTCAATAAAGGCCCCCTAAATTGAAGATCTTTCTTTTAGTGCTCACTTCTCATACTGTATACCAAAAATTCCTTCAGCTACCTTTTTTAGTGCACTAAATAGTGGCTTCCCCCTTACGTTTTTTGCACCAGGCCCTCCTTTTTGTAAGGCCATCATTGCTTAGAAGCTCTATGACAGATAACAGTCTCAATAATTGAATGTTCGCAAATACTCAAAAGAACTTGTTGGACAATGTCAATTTACAAGCCGTTGCAGATGACTTTGCCAAAGCAAGCAAAATACGAATAAATTGTTTTGGGTTACACTGATCGTGCAGTGTTGAATAGTTGATATTATACCACAATCTGAACGGCAACTCATGCTCAAGTAATTACGTTTTTTGTTTTACGCAATAGTTTTTTATCGTTCTATAAACTGTATTTACTGTAACCCTTTTGTTTTCTTGATTGCATAAATGTTTCAGCCAGCCTTGTTTTGTGCGGAACTAAACACTATTCACTGATTGGTATGTGGAAAACATTTACTGATATTCCACAGTAAAACGCATTCGATCTTTATCTATCTACCTTTGGCTGCCTTGCATGGAAGTCGCAATTGTTGAATGCTTTTGAAACTAGCTTTGGTGCTTTTGACAAAAGTTTAGTTGTAGGCTGTTAGATTGTTTCAAGTTTAATAACCATTTCATAAATCTGCTTTTTTTTTAATAAGCTAATTGAAGAAACCTGTGTAAAATTAGCTATTGCTGCGGCTATCAAAGTGGCAGAGTCAACTTAAAGGCTTTTACAAGATGCAGCACACCTTTAAGATTACACGTTTTAGCTCTGGGTTTATTAAAAAAAGTTAATATTAGCAAAAAATTGATCGTGAAGCAAAATAACAGATTAGTAAAACAAACTTTTCCGAGACATCGGTCTGTCCTGGGCAAATTCTATCAGTCAACCAAAATTTCAAATAGCAGCACATTTGCCAAAATTTGCTTTCGTCGAGTGTGCCTTTTTTACTTTTGCTTCCCCCAGCAAAAAAATTTTGGCTCGCACGTAACAATAAACCTGACGAGCACTTAACGTTTATAAATCTCAAAGGTCTTATACAATAATTTCATGCATAAAATGTAGAAAAATCTTGCTTTCTGCACAAACATCAAAAAGATTTTCCGCAAAACGAGCAAATTCAGTTATTTTGAATCTTTTAAATTTAAAATGAAATTGAATAATGGCGGCAAAAACTCAAGTCATAAACACGTGCTCTCGGAGTTCTGTTTGAGTATGACACAGCCATTTTACGCGTCGGAGAAATTAGTTTATTTCTTTTTAATTGTTGGGGCGGAGGTCGGCTACTGAGGGCCAGCGACCACGATTGACAATGATGGTTTTCTAATTGCAGGGGAAAGTGACGAACATATTCGCCGTGATGATCGAACACCGCGACACTGTTCGTCAGTTGATCGACAACAAAAATGTTGTCGTCATCGTCGACGTCGATGCCTTGAGGCAAAAGCGACCCTTTGCGACATCTTGCGTCAACTCCGCCAATGTCAAATCGAAAGATGAATTTTTGGTTTTTTGCATCAAAAACCTGAAGAAAATGTATTTATTGAATAAACAAAGCTATTCTGCATTAAACAAGTTTAATTTAATGTTAAATTCTCAAAAAACTTTTTCTTTGACAGTCAATTTTCTGTAAGCAATTACTTTCTAAGTAAAAAAAATTATAAGGCAGGGCATTGTATAGAGTTTTAAATTACACCACCCTTGAAATAATCGAGCCCTAAGATGGATAGTCATTACTTATAAATTTTGTTCAAATGCCGATAATTTAGTCTATATAAATTAGCAAAAATTATGTTATCGTAACTACTAAATACATAAAATTTTATAGACATTATTTTCTACGTAGCTATTTAGTTATAAACTTATTTTACCATGACTTTAAACTAAAGAGAAAAATTCCAATTAAAGTTGATTAAACAAAATCTATAACTAATAAATTTCGTAAAACAATTATCTTAAAAAAACTAATTAAAATCGTTTTCAGCTTGTCAATGTCGGTGATGTAAAGCATAAATTTAAGTTTATATCTTGCAAAGAAAACTGAAAAAAAAATTTATGCAAATAAAAAAAATGTAAACATCTCTACATAAATTATTTTCTGCTGTAAACTTAACAATACAAGAATCCAACTATTAAAAAAATTTCCTAGAAACCTTTATGCACTGCGCGTTTCGATCGGAGATATAAATGTTCATCCGGGAGTCTGAGGTTATAAACCATGGAAGCCAAATATCACTGTTTCTACACAAAATAAAAAAACAAAACAAATTCCTTGTTTTAGCCCACAAGGTAACGTTTAAAGATTGTTTAAATTGGGGTTTATCAACGTATTCAAATGTTATGGATCAAGCAAAGATGAAAAAAATATTATTATATTATAAGTTAAAAAAAGAAAGAAACACAAAATTTTCAAACTTTTAGTTTTGTATCGTCTATAAAATAATTTTGTCGCAATTTAGAAGCAAGCTTTTCTGCAACTGAATTTCTCAATCAAATTCACGATTCGTCTTTCTATAATATTTAAAGTCTTACGCATTTTGTACAACTAACCTTATTAGAAACTTTTGCTTTTGTTTTAACAGATTAACTTCGATAATTTTCATTCTTCACCCAAATTGCGAGGTCACTTTTCCACTTCTAGGGTCCCTTGAAGTTATGCATTTACCTTCCATTTCAGTTAGACAAGTAGTTGCAAGAAGACCCGACTAAAAAAACTTTCTTGTTTTAGTGAACGTCATTAGATCTCGTAAAACCTTTTTTGAAAAGTGATCAATAGTTGCATTTGCAGAATGCTATTATGTGATAATTTGTAATATTTTTGACAAAAATTGTGTAAATGTTCAACGAACTGTCAAGCAAACAGCAAAAGTTTTATTATAATTGTTACGAAACCACAATATTCAAAAATCCACAACTTTATTTATTTATTAACTTCCTATTTATTTATAAATTCAATCTAGTTTTAAATAAAAATTCAAAATTACCAAATTTTTCAAATTTTTTTATTGTCTTGACAGAAAGAGAATTAATCGCCAAATGATAAATTCTCAAGCAACCGTGCAAGTTACAATCAACTATATTGCTAACATTGCCTGAGAAAAAGAAATATTGACACAAAAATATAAATTAAAAGCCAAAATTCTGTCCGTGATTAATGATTTTTATTCATTTATTTTTTTTTATTTTTATTTAGCTCCCGACTCGCAGGAAGGCGTTGGAGGCGCTATAGATAAAGCAACCAGGGTCAAGCAATCACTTGTTTTAGAGATGCCAAAGTATTGTTGTCTGGTTGAAGCTTTTTATTTGTTTTTATTTAGAGATATGATTGAAATTTATAGCTGCTTGCTACCAAAGCCAAGCAGAGGAAAGTGCCGTATAGTGTCTTTTCCGAGGACACAAAAGAATGGCGTGAATAGGTTTTGAACCGCGCTCGTGTCGATCACGTTCGCCATCAATTACGACGTTTTTAACGACTCGACGACGCTGCCGATTTACATGATTAGAAGCAACAAATTTTATTGTAACAGTCACATCCGAAACAAATAAAAGCTTTGCATTCGACAGAAAAGTCTCAAATTAAATTGATAACAAAATTATAATCAGAGCAGCAAATATGCACAATAGGTTTTATCATAATTATGCCAAAAGCAGCAAAATTCTGTAGAATTTTTTATGAAAATTTACATCGTCCTATCAAAGTCTTTGTCGTGGAGATTTTTTTGGTTGTATGTGATTGCTTGGAAAAGTGACGCTATATTTTTAACTTTTTCAAAGAAACCTATGTCTATTCAATCAAAACTTTTGCCTTCATTTTCGTAAAATGACAACAATTTTCAACTTCATTGTGGGTAAATAGTGATATTTGACGGCCTTCAATGTTCCACATTGATATCCCAATACTAGTACAAATAGCAAGATCATCGTTTGCAAGAGACATAATCCCAAAAAGGTAAACATCCTTGTCTCCATCTCAAAGAAAAATTTAATTTCGATTAATCTGCATATTTGTTATATTTATAAAAATTCTGCCTTGTGTTCGTAAGTTTTTAATAGAAGTTTTTCTTATAATTTGCAGCATGAGGACATTACAAGCCTTTTTTTAGAAAAATACTCCAAATAGAGATGATTTTTAATCATAACTGTTTGTAATTGAAATCAGATCAAAACAATATCTACCCAATTTTAAAAAACCTTTATTTCGTACTTTGAGGGAAAAGTTTTTACTTCTTTGCCTCTTGGGTTAAACATGATAACTCTGCACTGTGGGTAGTCAACCGACAAAAATTTAGACATTACCAAATGTTTGCTTTGACGTAAAAAAGTAATATCAGGAATGCTAAAAAAACTTGTATCCCCGCAATAACACAAATGATCGTGCTGGTTTTTATTTAGTTCTTTATCATTTTGTTTATTTGTTTTCAGCCTAAAGACTAATTTCGACTACGAGCGTGGAATGGAGTATTAATTGTTCTTTTATGGATTTTTTTTACTTCGCTTACCGCCCAAGCGCAAAAATGGTAAAAAACCAGTAAAACTAACAAAGAATGCTCCATTCCTTGCTTATAGTGGAAACGAGCCTGAAATCCAATTAATTAATTAGTTCATCAATTGTAATTTTATATTTTTCTTTTATTTTTTTGAAGATTCGTTGTTTTTATTTTTATTTTTATTTTTTATTTTTATTTTTTTGAAGCTCAAAGTACAATGGGTCTTCGTTGTGGTTTTTATGATTTATAAAAGGGAAAAAAAAGTATACAGAAAATGAGATATAGAAAATAGAGTAAATAAACAAATGATGTCGTAGTTGAATTTTAAAATTATTCTATCATCGTTTTCGTGCTTCGTATAACTTATTGTTCAATTCGATTTAAGATAGTTAAATCGCAATTCATAAAAGTGCTGAAATAAATTTAAAGCTTGATATAAACTTAATCTGTAAAACTTTATTGGATTGATGAAACATTTTGTTGATAATTCAAACAAATTCTGTGCAGTCCTGATTTGATAATTTTCTTGGAGAATATTGAACAACGTTGAAGGATTTGTTCTTTTCGGTATCAAATCTTTAAAAGACTTTTCTATTGCACAAATAATACTGCGATTCAGGGGCGTCCAACCCGTGGCCCGCGCAGTATTTTTGAAGCCCTCTGTCCCGTCAAGTTTGGCAGAAATCGAAGACAGATTTGATGTGAAGACCCCTTTTTTTTTTTGGAGATTACTATGATTTTGGGGCAAAAAGTGGGATGTTTTGTTTGTTTGACCCACCGATATTTTCTATGAGTCAAAATGGCCCTGGGCTCAAAAAGGTTGGACACCCCTGCTGTAATTTAAAGTCGGATTCAGATTTTCATACTTTAATTCCACTTTTTTGTTTGCTTATACTAAACTGTCCCAGGCTACTTCTGTCATAATTAAACTGCTTGCAAACTTTTAATAATTGAGAAGTGCTGCATAAATCGAATGTCTTTCTAGAATGACTTTATGTAACCAACTAGAATAAGTTTGGTTGGCCAGTTGGTACAACAATTTAAAGATCACTGCTCTTGACCATAAGGCTTGGTTGTTTTAACAGATTATTTTACAGATAAACAAAGCAATTTATCGATGTCTTTTTGTACTTTGTGTTTTAAGTCAACATGAGTAGATTAATTTTCTTTTGTGTGTTGATAATTTTTTGTTTTTAGTTGGGTTTTATTGACAGATATATTAAAACAAAACAGAACAAAACAGAAAGCAACAGAACGGAATCAAATAGAATTAGATAGATACAACAGAACAGAATCAGAACAGAATAGAACAGACAGAACAGAATAAACAGCAAAGCTTTTTGTTGGAATCATTATTCAAGTGTAAACGTAGTTTGTTGTATTCATATTACCTAACTATTTATTCGTTTGTTTTTAATTTTAAAGTCATATATAATTTTTTAAGATAGTTTTTCTAGAATTTAAAAGAGGACTGTGTTCCATTGATATCGTACTTCCCGAACATTTTAAAACTGCTGTTTTGATTTTGTTGTGTTTACTGTAAACTTTACTATTATTGACAGAAATCAATACAAAATTTTTTATCATTACCAATTATTGCTATCCTACAAATTTGTCCATAATTTAAACAAACAGTTATCGTTATCGCTTTGGTTAAATTTTTGTTTATCGGTAGTAAACGTCATAGCAAAAGCATTATTGATTTTCGTATCCTTCTTTGGTTACAGTTTAACACTTTTACAGCTAGCAATACAATTTTTTGTTTGTAACTATTCAAAAGCAAACTGAGTACAAAGAAGTTGTGTAAAATTAGGCTGATTGAAAAAAAATAGAAGGTTTAGCCTTCGAAATTAGTTAGAAACCAAATCAAAAAAAGTGTTATTAGAGCTGCGAGTGTCCTAGAAATCGAAAAATATATCTCACTGTCTCCAACATAATCTCTTCCCAACTAATTTTTAGCACTATCTTGCTTTAGAGCTTGCTTCCGTTACGAGAGTAGAATGGACCATTCTTTGTATAGTTCAATTTTTTTACTTCTTTCCGAGTTAAAAACGGCAAAAGTAATAAGCGAATCAAAAAAATCAATAAAAGAAACAAAAAATATTCTATTCCAAAATTTGAAATAGGTATTGAATTTAAAAACATTTCGCAAAAATGTTTTTAAAGAATTTGTAATTAGCAAATTTTTGTCTACTGTATTGAAATACATTTTTTATCCCAGGGATGTCCAACCTGCGGCCCACCTAAGGTTTTGATGCGGCCCAATGCTTATTCCAAGTTTTTTAGATATATTTTCAAACCTGTATCAAAACATTTTCCCAAAACGAGCTCCGCAAGTTTGCTCAGTACATATGTGAAACAAAATTCGACAAATTAGAGTCTGATTCGAAGTGAAGATCTTTTTGCGGTCCGCCGTCTTTAGCTCTGTTTAAAATGTGGTCCATCAGGAAACAAGGTTGGACATTCTTTAGCACTTGTTTTTAAATGGTAAAGTTTGCTATCAATTCTTTAAAAACAAATTAAATATTTTTGGAATCTACAGTCATTTGCAAAAGTATCGGACCACCCTAAAATAAATAGCTTTTCCTACAAAAAAATTATTTTGGTGAAGTAAACAAAAGTAAATTGCTATCATATCGTAAGAAAAGGAAGGAAACATGTGTATTATTTTATTTATTACATAAATACATACATTTTTAGTACTTTGTGTGTCCTCCATGAGCATCAATAACAGCTTGTAATCGATGAGGCATACTGTATATGAGGGATTCACAATATTCTCCAGAAATTTCTTTCACCCACACTCCTTTAATGACTTTAACTAACTCTGAGGAAGATCTGGCTGCTTTTGTGACATTAAATCCTTCACTTTAGACCATAAATTTTTAATTGGGTTTAAATTGGGGCTACTCCCAAGCCAATCTAGGATCTTGATGTGATTTTCTGTTAAAAACTGCGTGACAATTTTCGACCGATGATAAGGTGCACCATCATGCATAAAAACGAGTGATAGATTGCCATATGTGTTAGTAACTTATGCTTTAACCATTCAGCATATTTATCACCATCCATGGTGGTATTGGGCTTCAAAAAATAAATACCAACCTTACCATTAGCACTCATTGTGCCCCATATCATTTGTGTTGGGGATGTTTTATAATGGAGATGGTGTATTTTTCATTAAATCTTTCTCCCACGGATTGGCGGGCATGATTTTTTCTTACTGTAAATTGTTGAAAGCTGGATTTTTCTGAGAAAAGCACTTTCTTCCAGTCTTCAATTCTCCAATTGATATATTTCTTGGCAAACTCCAATTTCTTTTTCATTTGGGAAGTGAGTTGCGGTTTTTTTTGCGGGTTTATAAGATTTCAGGCCAAATTCCTTGCTGAATTGATGTGAAATTGTACTAATACTAACATTAGTATCTTTAAGAAGCAAATGGGATCTGATTTTTTTACATAAGCTTGCTAGAGACTCAGCTACAGTGTGCTTCATAGAGGTATCATTTCGAGAGGTTGTTTTTCTGGGTCTACCACTTTTCTTTCAATTGCCATAAATTCCTTCATTTTTAAATTTAATTATTGCTCTTTGAGTAGATGACTTAGTAATGCTTAGCTGTTTAGATATTTGGCACTGTAATAGTCCATTTTTGTGAAAGCAACAATTTGAGCACATTCTACTTCAGTGGAGTATGAATTTTTGGTCATTTTTTAGCAAAAAAATATGGAAAAACACTAAAATAAATAGATAAACTGTGAATAAATGTAAAATAAACTTACTGCACTGAACTTTAGAAAAGAACTGACAATTTTGGAATGCGTACATGTGCTTTGTCATTGTGGATGATGCAATAATTAGCTTAAGTTGCCAAATCGACATATTTTTGAGGTGGTCCGATACTTTTGCAAATGACTGTAAAATACATCAATCTTCTCATTTTTTTTTTTCTTTACTTATTATCATAGGTATAGATAAAAATATAGAAAATTAAAAAAAAATTTTGCTAATATTATTCGACTAATTTAAAAAAATGAAGATTTTTACTTTACTTATTAGCAAGCAAGGAATGTTCTTTTAAAAAAGCGCAACTACATAGGGTTAAAACAACTGCTTCAAACTTATAAACTGGACTGTTCTGTTCAGGTTCGGGCTCAATTTTAATAATTTGAATTTTCGGGCTCAATTTTAATAATTTGAATCTTCGGGCTCAAGTTTTTTAAAAATTTAAATCTGATTCTGGCTCAAATTTATATATTTGTATTGTAATTTTTTACGATTAATCTTTAGAATTATTCATCAAGTTAAATTTGGTTTATTTTTGCCCTTGTAGATTGATTAGTATAAAAGCAACCCAGTGACAGTTTTTCTACGTCATTTTGTATTAGGCTTTTTGACGTATCGATAAAATTATTCAGTATATTCATTTTAAGATTAGTTAAATAATATCAGCAAAACTTGTTCTAATCCCCTCTCCCATAAAAACTGATGACATGCTTTTTGCGGGAAAATAAATCTATATTTTTGCATTTCTCAGTATTTGTTTTGTGAGTTTAATTTTATTGCTCGGAGGCCAATTTTATCTTTTCCACTTGTGTTAATCTAGTATTTAAAAAAATTCATCATGTCTGGGGCTGATCAATCTCTTTATTCTTTTCTTCTTCTTTGGCGTTTTTTAATTAGGATTCGCCGCAGCAGATCGCCTTTTTCCAATTTGTCCTGTCATTTGCATCTTCCAGTAATAAATCTCTTCATTAAAAGTCCGTTAATCTGATCTTTTCCATGTGGCCCCCAACATCACTGATCACTTTTAATTTTTAAGATGATGGTCATAAATAATTCCAAGATATCTCATATAATAATAGGTCTATAAGTTTTGAGTTTCAAATGTCATGGTGATGTATTAAATGGTGCTAGGAAAATTTGATTGTGGACAATTTAGTCCCGGACAATTGGGTACTCGGGACGATTCGGTACCATGACTATTGATTTTTCCGAAAAATTTATACTTTATTGATGTTTTTGTTTCCTAACCATCTAACGTTTACTTTAACACTTTTATTCAAATAAATGGAAATAATGATATTACACGTATATGCATTACTTTTGGTATTTTTTATCCTTAATTACTGATCTTTAGTAAAATGGATGGTCAAAGAAGTTGAAGATTAAAGTATATTTTATTCTTGGTGCCAAATTGTCTGGCACCGAGTTGTTCAGGACTGAATCTTCAGGACACGTTCAATATTCAATTAAATGACCAGTGGTTTCTCTTTTAGAATAAGATGTTGTTTATACTTATTAAGAGAAGTTTTTTGAAAATAATCTCAGTAACTTTACATTATTGAAAGTAGCAAGTCAAAAGTTTTTGGTTGTTTACGAGATTTAAGCAAATCACTTAAAATCACTTTTCTTGCTTTTGTTAAATCTTAATTATATCTGTTTTTGCAAGAAATTTGTATGGGTTTACTTTACAAAAATTTTACTTCAAATTTTAGCTTCTACTCGTGCTTTTTTAATGCATTAAAAAAATAAAAGAATTACAAATAAGTTTAGTGAGAAAATATGCTTAAGAATACAACTTATTAAAAACCTGCAATTACCGACGTTTAATTCTAGTTATGATAATGTTGTTGCTCGGGAACCTTGTTTTACCAAAATTACTTATGTTGTAGACAGGAGATGATTGTTCTAAAAGTGCAAAAACTTTGCTTAAGCAATTTTTAAAGTTATTAAGAATCTTTTCTGTATTATTTTGCAAGTTTAATCAAAGCACTTTTAAGACACTGTTTAATCTAGATTTAGTAAATATTGTATCCAGTGAATCAATACAAAATCCAGCGAATGTTTGCTTTTCTTAACATTGTTGCAAATAAACCAATCTGAAATAAAATCCGAAAAGCCACCACTTGAAGCAGCCTTAAGAAGTTTATGTAAAAGTGAACTAATCAAAAATAACTTTAAAAAATGTAAGTGGTACTAAGAACAAAACAATAATTTTATTTGTTTGAATAAATTATTAATTTGCTCATAAAGTTTCTAATCATACCTGCTTAGTGCTAGAAGGTAAAGATTTGGGCAAACATTAATAAAATTTGGCCGAAACTGCATTTTCCCTACAGCATTTTTTCTGCTGGTACAACTATATCACTAAGAATTGGTTTGGGTGCGACAGCCATTAATTATTTGTGCTTAAATGAACTAAATTGAATCAGCATATAAATACTAAAACAATATTTATCTATGCAGCGAATTGAGTTTGAGCTATTGTATAAAAAGTAAGTTGATCCAATGCCTAGATTGCAGTTTTTTTATTGGTATCGTTAAAAAGTTTTTATGATATCAATTATTTTACGACGTAAATTCTGGCATTGAGGACAACGTCCGAGTAAACTTTAACCGAGTGTCCAGCGATACACTTAATTGCATTTTTCAAGTTTGTTTATTGGTTATTACTTTATTGCGCTTATGCACTTTATTGAACTACTCGTGACAATCAGAGAATTTATTAAAAAGTGAAAAAATATTGTGGCAAAATTTTTGACTAAAAAATAGTTTTTACGAATCTTAATAATAACAATAAAAATAATAATAACTGTTTTTACTTCAATCACGAGCCGGACACGAAAATATTTTGTGGCCTCGATTTAGGGCAGCACCAAGTGGACCGCAGCCTTCACATCGACGCACATCTGTTATTTTTCATCCTTTCCCTTTAATGCTGATCAAAAGTTCAGCAAAATATCCAAAAGTTGTTGTCAAAATATCAAATTTCATTGATCTTTCCCGACCCGTAAGCAAAATGATCTCTTGATTCAGAGTCACCACATCACAAATTGAGCAGTGACTTATTTTGTCATAACAAATCTTATTAGTTTTTGTTTTTAAACGTATTTTGTTTCAACGTTAAAACCATCAATCACTTCACCTACGGCCTACTCAAAGTTGGTCACAACCGCAACCTAATTTTCTGCGGCGCGCTGAACAATTACACATTTGAAATCTTGTCAATTAAGGGCAGCAACAACCTTTATAACAGGAATGGCAAACTAATGAATCAAAGTCTAGAAATTGTAAGTGAAGATCTTTTTTTTGGTCTTTGCTGAATCTCGGATACTTTTATCTTTAACGTCCATACAAAGTCCGAAAAAAGGTCTAAATTTGTTAAATAGATAAAAACTTTACAATTTTACTTTTATTTTAGCCAATAACCCACTTAATTTGGACAATTTCAAACTGACTCTAATCCGCAAGTTCTAAATATTTTAAAAAGTGGCCCACAGAAGTGAAGAGCTTGAACCACTTTGGCGTACTTTATCATTTCAAAGTTCAGTTTGTCCACATTTGACAAGTTTCTAAAAACAAAGTAAAATTTAATTTTTTATTGACTTTAGTATTGACCTACCAATTTTAAATAATATTTAATTAATAGCTGAATATGCGCTTTCAACGAAATTCTTGTTGAAAGTTATTTGAAAAAAACCTTTGTTTAAAAATACAGGCCAAAAAATCAATTATTGTACCCGTCTAAGCAATAAAAGCGATAAACGAAGCAATTAAAAAGTACTATATACCATTCATGAATGTACAGTATGTGTGTCATGCTGTCACAACAAAGTGTAAAATTGTTAAAAGCTTATTAAACTAATCAAAACCAGTTAAATTACAAGTGTTAAAAAATTAAAAGCGTTTTATTCTCTCGTAAACTTTTTGAGTAAACATGTTTAAATGGTCGTTCAGCCAAAATTGTTTTAATAAGCAAATTACATTTTGCCTTTTCTCGCTTTTCGTTACTTTTTTCTTGCTTGTATAAAATTATCAAAAAAATTAGTGACTGGATGTTAAAAAACAATTAATAATTTAGCATAAGTTTGAAATTATTTGAGCAATTTCTTCAAAAATTGCACCAACTTTTTGATAAATGAAAATCCAGAAAAGTCATTATATCAAAAGTAATCAATCGTGAGAGTAGTTTTCGAGCAGCGTACAGTTCTTTAACAGCGCGGGCACTTACCTCCGCCTCTTCTTTAGTCGAAATAGGGTAATGTAAATGTTTTTTGTTGTAAAACAAATCAAAGCTTTTTATTTAAAAATTTTTCTGGTCTTTTTCAATTCTCAAACTGTGATATAAGATTTGCAGATTTTTCGTTTTCTTGCAAATTAATTGATAAAAATTTTACTTCTACATTATCAGAGGGTTAAGCTCAGCACTATTTTCCCAAATTGTGGTTTGCTGATGTAGCTAATTAATAGTTAAAAAAACTAATAGATTTTAAGGTGGCAACCTGTGCTTTTTTAATTCTTTTTTTATTTTTTTCTTACTCACTGATGCTTTTTCTATTTGATGCATTCTATTTGAATAAGGTTTAATTTATTCTATTTGAATAAGATTCTATTTGAATAAGGTTATATGGATCAATAAGATTCTTAAATTTGTATAAGAAAGATATAGTATATTAAACTAATTACTATAATTTTGTCTGTATAAATTAAAATTGCTAACTTTAAAAGAAAGAATGTCAAAAAGAAAATCATCCCAAAGCACTCAAAAAAATAACTTGGCTCTTGATGACAGTGACAAAGTTACTAACCTGGTAAAATCAGTTCTCTTAGAGTCAAATGTGCTTCAAGAATGTTTTAATGAAAATCCACTTAAATCACTTTTAAACGAAAAAAGCTTTCAACCATCATCCGAAAATCTTGAAATTTTGGCAAACAAATTAAAAAATGAGAAAAACTTTATTGACATTGTTACTTCAAAATTATGCACACTGATAATCAGTAATAAAGCATTTATGCAAACTATTGTGGATAAAGTTTCAATTGAATGTGAGAGCAAAGTATTGACCTTGAATGAAACTGCTGGACTTGAGAGCAGACTAGAAGAACAAGAACAATATTCTCGTAGAAACTGTCTACTTATACATGGTGTACCTTCAGTGGAAAATGAAAATACCGATGAAACTGCAAAAGAATTCTTTCATTCACACTTGGATATCAAACTGGCTGATTATGATTTGGACAGATCACATCGGCTGGGAAACTCAAAAAACAATGGCCCTATTATTGTAAAATTCACCAGACATAACACCAAACAAAAAATTTATCTTGCCAAAAGCAAACTGAAAGGTAAGGGTTTTTTTATTACTGAATCATTAACCAAACGACGAAAAGAATGTATTAAGAAACTAAAAAATTTACGTGCAACTGGTTCGATTTTATATTACTGGTCAATGGATGGTGAAATTTATTACATATCCAAGAGGCAACCAAATAAAAAAGTTCACTTAAAATCTCTTAATACAGATACTATTCCAAATTAAATGCTTTCTTATTCTTGTGGTCTAATTGATCTAGTTTGTACATTGCTAAATTTTCCTTTATTTACTGATTGGATTGTTTTCTAATTTTACATATTTGAAAAATTTTAGTTTTTTCTTCAGTGTATTTTTTTTTATTTATTATTTTTTTTTTATTTAATTTTATTTTTATTTATTTTCTTTTTTTTTTAACTGTTTTTCTTTTCCTGTTTATATTTTCATGTCTTTAAACATACTAAAGGAGATTGATAGTGAATTATTGAACTGCTCTTTCATTAGTTCTTTGATCAGTGAATGCAAATATTATGATACCATTCAATTTGATGACCTCAATAAAGGTAAAAGAAACAATAAGTTAGCTATCCTTCATTTTAACACAAGATCTTTACCAAAAAATGTAACAAAGATTGAAGCCTTTTTAATAAAATTATCATTTTTGCCTGAAATTATTGCTATAACAGAGACAAAATTAAACTCGTCTAATTGTCATTTAGTTGATATAGATAATTATCAATTTGTTCACTATGACTCTGCATTAAATTCAGGAGGTGTAGGCTTATATATTAGAAGTGATTTACAATACCTAATAAAAACTAACTTAAAGATTAATAGCCATGATTGTGAAAGCTTATTTGTTGAAATTTTGGGTAGAACCAATGCAAAATCTAAAAAGTTAGTAATTGGTGTTGTATATAGACATCCTATTAGCAATCATACTGAATTTCAGGCAGAAATCAGTAAGACACTACAAAGCATTGACCACTCCAATTATTCGTGTGTATTAGTAGGAGATTACAATATTGATTTAGCCAACCAAATTTCAGATACTCAATCAAAACAGTATATAAATAATATTTATACAGCAGGATGCTACTCGCTAATAAATATACCTACAAGAATCAGCTCAACTTCAGAAACAATACTAGATCATATATACACAAATATACTTAATAAACCTTGCCTACCTGGAGTTCTAACGTATGATATCTCTGATCACTTACCAACATTTTGTATAATTCAAGATGATTTTATTTTGAGAAATTCTCAAAGGTCCCAAATAAGGAATATGAAAAATTTTGATGCAAATATATACTGTGAAGAAATTAGCAGTAGTTTGCAATCACTAACAGTTACAGATAATCAAGAAACATATCTAAATAGTTTTTTGACAAAAATTCAAGATATCACAAATAAACATGCACCATTAAGAAATCTAACCCGAAAAGAAATGAAACTTAAAACTAAGCCATGGCTAACTAAGGGTCTTCTTAAGTCAATCTCAATAAAAAATAAACTATTTAAGAAATGCTTTAAGCAAAAAAAAGTCAATTTAGTTTCCAAATATAAATTATACTTAAATAAATTGACAAAATTGAAACAAATTGCTAAAAAAAATTACTATACTAATGAATTAAACCAACATAAAAATGAAATAGGGAAACAATGGAAAATTATTAATAAAATTATTTGCCGCAAAAGACATCAAACTGAAACTATTGCTTCCATAACTGACACAAACAACTGCAGTATTACAGAAAAGGAAGCCATAAGTAACCTACTTAATGACTATTTCACAAATGTAGGCTTGAGAATGGATGCAAAAATAGCCAAAGCATCAACAAAGTTTAAAACCCCAAGTATAACTAAATCTTTTTTTTATGAAACAATTACACCAGAAGAAGTCCTTACACAGATTTGTCAGCTTAATATTGCTAAAGCAAGTGGACCAGAAAATATACCAAATAAATTCTATCGATTGATAGGACCAATTATAGCACCATATTTAAGTAATATATTTAATAACTGCTACAACAATGAAACATATCCATGGGTATTAAAACATGCCAAAGTAACTCCAATTCATAAAAGTGGTAGAAAGGACATTGCTAGTAACTACAGACCAATTTCTATACTTTCTGCTGTATCTAAGATCTTTGAAAAGTTGTTATATTCTCGACTTGAAAAATTCTTTTCATTGAACAATGTTATCACTAAACAACAATTTGGATTTCGTCCAGGTTTTTCCACAGAAATGGCTTTAACAGACTTAATCAACACATTACAAAAAAATCATGATGAAGGATATCATACTTGCTGTATATTTTTAGACTTGTCAAAGGCCTTTGATACAGTAAATCATAAAATTCTTTTAGATAAACTTGCATCATATGGCATAAGAGGAAAAATGCATAAGCTTCTTGGTAACTACTTATACAATAGAAAGCAATATACTGAATGTAATAAAACTAAATCTCAATTTAGCACAGTGGTATGTGGTGTTCCACAGGGCTCAACACTTGGACCCTTGTTATTTTCTATTTATATTAATGATCTACCAATTCAAACCAAATTTCAAGTAAATTTATTTGCTGATGATACAGTACTAATACTTAAAGATAGAAACATAACAAAACTACAGGAACTTGTAAATAAAGAATTGAAGATTGTTGATGAATGGATGAAATACAATCGATTGTCTCTAAACTACAACAAAACCACTTATTTTGTAGTTTCTCCTAAGCGACAAAAAAACAATACAAACAACTTTTCTTTAACAGTTGGTGGTCATGATATACCTTTTTCAAACTACACAAAATACTTAGGGATAATAATTGATGAAGAATTATCCTGGAGGAAACACTATAATTACATTGCAAATAAGCTTTCAAAAGCAACTGGAATTCTATGTAGAATTAGACACTACATTGATAAGAAAACTTTAATAAACCTGTACTACAGTTTTGTATATCCATACCTTAAATATGGAATCACTGCTTGGGGAAACCAAACAAAATCTATAATGAGAAAACTACAGATAATACAAAATAAAATTATTCGCATAATGGACTTTAAAATTTTAAAAGATTGTGTTAAAATGATCTCCATGTATAAATCAATGAAAATATTACAAATTCAAGATATATATGAACTTGAAATGGCAAAGTTTATGCATTCTTTTCATCATAAAAGACTTCCAAGTGTGTTTGATAACTACTTTAAATATTTAAGCTTGCAACACCATTATATTACAAGATCTACTTCCAATAAAAATTTATATCTTCAACGAATGAAGACGCATCGTGGGCTAACTTCTTTCTCTTATAATGGAATAAAAATATGGAATAAAATTCTAATTAATATTAAATTATTATCTAAGTATTCGTTTAATAGACGTATAAAATTGATGTTGATAAATAAATATTAATTGTATTCCCTGATCAAAGCTATATTGTTGTATTTTTTTTATGTGTGAGTTTATGTTTATAATGCAAGTTATTACCCTGAAAATATATTCTCGTATATTTTTTTTCTTTTTTTTTTTTTCTTTTTTTTTTTTGTGTGTGTGTGTGTACTTTTCTTGTTTTGATATGAATCACTTGTGTATATTGTACTAGTATCTTCCGAGTTTTGTTCTTTTTTTTATTGAATAATACTACCAGTAATGAATATTATAATAGACTATGGACAGTTCTTGACTTGATGACCATTAATTGGTCTTTCACTGTCCAGTTTACTTCATAAATCATATTTATCTGCATACAATGTGTATGTCTGCTAGTATAAAAGTTAAGTGTTTGTTTTCATATGCCTAATATTTTACTGTGTATTATCAATTTTACTGCTGAAGTAAGCAAATAAATTGTTGTTGTTGTTGTTGTTTTCCATTTGCTTTTTGTCAAAACTGAACTAAATAAATTGAATAAAATACCCAAGAAATAATTTATTTAGTTCAATATTATTTCATGTTTAGTTGCAAGTTGCAATATTATTAAAACTCGAATTATAGCACCAATGTAGCTGCCTTTGAGCATGATAATAGTATTAAACTTGTTCTTCATACAATCGTGAGCCTCATTAAGTTGTACTGTACTAACTATTGCTTGTACATTCAATGCAACTTTTCCTTTGTCAATATGAAGAATTTGACAAAGTGAAAAATCAATATGATTACTTCTCTATACATTCAACCAAGTCTTCCTGCTGGCTGGTGTATAAGACTTTGTTTTATTGAACGACATAAACTAGAAATCCAAGATTTTCGTTTTATTAACTTATTTCATATGAAGAAAGTATAGAATTTACATTTTGATCAATATCTGGCAACTTTCAAAATTTACTGTCTTTTATACTAATAATTAGTTATCAAACTTCAATCCATAATTTTTATTTACCGGTTTTGAATTCTGTTGTGCGTGTTTAAGTTTAATGGACCAATTTTAATTTACTTATTGTAATTCTGTTTTGGTCCTGATACCTTTTTTTGGGAATAAATATTCAATCAAATCCTTATTTTCAGATTTGGTGTTTACACTTTGCTTGCATACATTATTGCGCCGTGTAATATTTTCACGATTCCTTTTTATTTTTTAAGCTGTGAAAATTTTTATTTTTGTTTCACGTCATAATGCATAAAAAGTACTCGCATGTATCATGATGTTTTAAATTGAACTTTTTCTTTTAATAAACGCAATCACGGTGTGAACGTGAATTTGTTATTTGCTTTGGAAGATTGAATTTTTGCTTTCATTTAAGAAAAGTTGAAAAAGAAAAGTATTCGTATGCTTTGACAAATTTTTAAAAAATTCAAAAGCAGACATAACGTCTAAAAGAGTTTTTAGATGCTTCATACGGTTCAAACTTGAGGAAAAAATCAAAAAAATATAATAAAATAACAAATCTATGCAGTAACTGCATATCAATTAACTTGAGTTAACTAAAAAAGTATGAACCAAAAAAAAAATTAAAAACAAATATGAATAAACACAAAAAAAGTTTTAATTAAATATTATTTTAACTAAAACAAATTATCTTAAAATAAACTCATAAAAAATGTAAGCGATTTTTAAAAAGCCACTTTAAAAAAAATTCAAAAAAGGGGTGTAAAAATTTATTAGTTTTTGATTTAACAACAAATTCCTTTTTATTAATCATTGACCAAGTATTACCAAAATTATTGAAGAATTATAATAATTAACAATTTATGCTGTTCAATATAAACAATCAATTAGCTTTCATTTTAAAAGCACATATGAATAAAAAAAAGCAAAACGATTTTGAAAAAACTATATATGCATAACAAAAATGCTCAACGCTTATACACTTTATATTTTGCAGTAGTCTAAAAAACAAATTAAAAGTTTGTAATAAAAAACTGAATTAAAAAAGCTTCTGTTATTCGGTGTCAAAACTAATTGCCTTAAACTTATGCTGAAAAAATTAATTAAGTGGATTTAATAATTCGAAATTTACACTTAATCAATACACGTTCTACCACCGCTGTTTCATAACTTTGTTTATTTAGGTTGATGGTCAATTTAAATCCGAACCAATATCTATTAATATTTTTCATAGATTTTCAGCAATCGTTGTAGATAATCCAATGAATCAGTCGGTTTGTGCATGTCCATAAAACACATGCCTATGTTGTGTAGCGTCATTGCCACATTCGTATCCGAACCAATATCAAGCGATGCTTTTTGATGATTTTCAGCAATCATTGTAGATAATCCAATTCATCAGCCGGTTTGTGCATGTCCATAAAACACAGGCCTATGTTGTGTAGCGTCATTGCCACATTCGTATCCGAACCAATATCAAGTGATGCTTTTTCCTTGATTTTCAGCGATTGTTGTAGATAATCCAATGCATCAGCCGATTTGTGCATGTCCGTAAAACATAAGCCTATGTTGTTTAGTGTTCTTGCCACATTCGTATCCGAACCAATATTAAGCGATGCTTTTTCATTGATTTTCAGCGATTGTTGTAGATAATCCAATGCATCAGCCGGTTTGTGCATGTCCCTAAAACACAAGCTTATGTTGTTAAGCGTCCTTGCCACATTCGTATCCGTACCAATATCAAGCGATGCTTTTTCCTTGATTTTCAGCGATCGTTGTAGATAATCCAATGCATCAGCCGGTTTGTGCATGTTCATAAAACAGAGGCCTATGTTGTTTAGTGTTCCTGCCACATTCGTATCCGAACCAATATCAAGCGATGCTTTTTCATTGATTTTTAGCGATAGTTGTAGATAATACAATGCATCAGCCGGTTTGTGCATGTTTATAAAACACAAGCTCATGTTGTTTAGCGTCGTAGCCACATTCGTATCCGAACCAATATCAAGCGATGGTTTTTTGATGATTTTCAGCGGTCGTTGTAGATAATACAATGCATCAGCCGGTTTGTGCATGTACATAAAACAATTGCTTATGTTGTTTAGCGTCGTAGCCACATTCGTATCCGAACCAATATCAAGTGATGCTTTTTCGATGATTTTCAGTGATCGTTGTAGATAATCCAATGCATCAGCCGGTTTGTGCATATCCATAAAACACATGCCTATGTTGTGTAGCGTCATTGCCACATTCGTATCCGAATCAATATCAAGTGATGCTTTTTCATAGATTTTCAGCGATTGCTGTAGATAATACAATGCATCAGCCAGTTTGTGCATGTTCATAAAACACATGCCTATGTTGTTTAGCGTACCAGCTACATTCGTATTCAAACCAATATCAAGTGATGCTTTTTCATTGATTTTCAGCGATCGTTGTAGATAATTCAGTGCATCCGCTGGTCTTTGTAAATCCATGCAACAGTAAGAAATTTGATCAAATATTTGTAGTTTGTATTTGTTTTTGTTTTTGTTTACTTTGCTGTTTGGAGAATTTGCTTTGCCTGCTTTATTTTTATTTTTTTTTGTTTGTAGGAGTAATCAATTCAAGCAATTCTTCAAAAATTTCTTTTGCATCATCATTGTTTTTTGACTTCTGAAGGTCTAGTCCAAAATTATAGATTATTTCTATATTGTTTTTTTGTAGTACATAATCATAATCCCAAACTGTTATTTTTTTTTGTTTGTGATTACGTTTTGTTTCTTCTTCCAATTGGACTATAATTTCTTCAGCTAATTGTAGTCTGGATGTTGGACTATACTTCATTGCTCTATTTTCTTTGGCAAACTGAACAAAGTTTTTGAAATGTCCCAAGCAATAATATAGTCTGCAGTTTAACAATTTTGGATCAGAATAAAAATGAACTTTTTTTAAATCAAATTGCTTTGATACATCACATTGCAAAGCATAAGCGATTTGAAAGTAAGACATTAAATCTGTTACTTTTATGTTTTTTAAAAGGTTTTGAACGGCGTCCTGATAGCTTTTTATACTCTTTATTATATCGTCTTGTCTTTTTTGTTTCATGTATCTGGTCAGTCGTAATTCACAAGCTATTGCAACAGCATACATCAGTTTTGATTTAAGTTTATTATTTATTATTTTCTTTTCTGCAAGAGCTTCAATAATATCAAAACATGATGATGCATGAATGTTCTCAACTTGGCCTAATGCTGATATAAATATCGTTGTACTTCGGTAGAAATCTTTTTTTATATTAAATGCTTTGCTTTTATGTTTTAAAAAGTTTGATCTTGTTGCAAAGTTATCAAGATTTTCAATAAGTATTTTTTTAATTTCTGTGTTTTTTTCATCTTGACTTTGATTGTCCAATAATTCGAAAACTTTTGTTTGAAAATTGTCAAAAATTGTTTTGTCTCCTCCAACATAGCAAACCTTAGTTAAGATATCTTTGAGATGATAACCGTTTTTAAGATCTTTTTGAGAAGCCAGATATTTGAGCATTTCATTAACCGGTTTTATAAGCTCGGTTTTGTATTGTTTCGTTTCATCAGATAATATCTTTTGTCCTAATGGAAACTTACATGCATGAGGCATCATACCATCAAAGCAAATGCCTCTTGTGGTGATTCCATCATAAAACCAATTTTTTTTTTCCATGTTTAGTTGTTTTAAAACTTTCAATATCGACACTTGGAACAATCGTTTCCTGAAGATTTATCAAAACAATTTGAAATATCACAGAAAGCCATCTAAAGTATTCCAAAACTTTATCATAGTCAGGTCTTTGCTGACAGTTTTCTTCCAAAACAATGATATGTTCGAAATCCGAGTATAGGGTAATTTCCTTTCTTGCCAGAGACCCCATTCCAATTAAAGCAAACGTGCATGGTGTATTTCCCATTACTATTTGACAATAAAGCAGTATTTCAGCCATAATATTGATATAATCAGACGAAATATTTTCTTGTAGATTTCTAATGGTTTTAATTTTTAGATTTTCAATTTCTTCTTTAGTTTTGTTTATTGTTTGAGACATTTTCAAAGTGAAAAGTTTTTGATTTGTTTCATTTCTCATTGTCTTGACTGTTTGTTTAACTTTTCCAGCAAATCCAATCAAATCAGCGTTTAATCGTTTTGCACCAGCTTCTTTTAAAATACAAAAACAAACTTTTCTCAAATCATTTTCGATAGTTTGCAAATTATTAGGTTTCCTGGTGATTGCTGCATTTAACAAAGTGGCACTTCTGATCAAACTTACCATTGTGTTTCTCTGAAAGTATATCTGACCGAGCTGGTAAAATATCTTAGCAGATTTCTGTGGAGCTTTTTCATTTCCATCTTTGTCGCAGATTTTTTTTAGTTTATTTGCTAATTCATCTTCTTGTTTCTGAAGAATTTCTTTGTTTGATTTGCTAACATAAGAACTTGAAATCGAAGTGTTTTCTGTTTCATTATTTTCTAAAAAACAAAGTTTTGCAATAACACGCTCTTGAAGAAACTTAATCAAAAAATCGTAGCTATAGGCAAAAATAGTCTAAAAGCCAAGGTTTTATAATTTTCTTAGTTTTTGGATTTTCAATCAATCACGAGCTTCTCACCAGGTTCACCGAAAAATTTCTTGAAAGAAGAGAAAATTTTCAAAAAAACATATTTTTTTCGTTAGATAAAAAAATTGTAGTTATAGTATCAAAACTAATTGGAATCGTCTGAAGTGAAGTTAAGTGTACAAAATACATTTAAAGACCAAAAAAAGTGCATCATTTCGATTTGATTACCTTTTCATTTCATGCATTTGCACAGCTGTTTAAAGTATATTTTTGAAGAACAAAAAACTACTCAATTTATTGGCATCTCTACAGTTACTTAAAAATGTCAAACGTTTTTTCGCAACAACGTGTTAACCAGTTAAAACAATACTATTTCTTTACTCTTGTGCTTGAATGTTTCATTTTCATACCAATGTATGTCTAGTTCGTACTTGATATTTGATTAAGCTTGATCAAAAAATTATGGAGCAGGAGTCTTAAACTAAAATTAATTCCGTTCTTTATAAGTCGTATAAACCTGATTGAGTTTTAAAGCTTGGTATTGTGTGTATTGTATGGGGCAATTGATTAACAAAATACTTTCACCTAGACCAGGGGTTTCTAAACTTTGTAAGACGTGCCCCCCTTTTATCTTGCAAACAAAACTCGCGCCCCCCTTGATAATACCAGAAAATCTAAGCTCTATCATATTAAAAAATCTAATAGCATTATACAAAACAACAATTAAATTTTGTTAATGAAAAGGATTTAACAGTTTCTTTTGAAAGCCAAAAGTTTAATTCGTGACTTTATAACAGATAACGAACCTCAGATCAGCTGCACTGTCAAGTTTGTTCCTATGCTTTATATTTTTAATTAGGAGTGCAAAAAAGCCACTTTCGCGCAGTTAAGTTGATGAAAACAAAAAGAATATTTCTATAGTCACATATCTAAACTAACAACTTCAACAATTAAAAAATATCATTTGTTTAATCACATTAAATTGAAAAAATGGAAGATTCTAATTTTTTGAAAACTTGACTTTCAATGTTTCTTGCGATCTTATTAAGAAATGTTTTTATTCTAGAATCCATGAGTAAAATCTTTGCCATCTTCTTGTTGTATGTTTTCCCACATAAGAATAACTGCTTTTAACATACAAGTTTCAAACAATATCGTACCAATGTTGAAAAATTTCTTGTTTTTAGCAATCATGTGAAAGATTTCAAATGACGCTTTTACAATTTCTGCAGACGAAATTTGGGAAAGCTCTTACTTGCAATTTTCAATTCAGATTTTCTTACTTTAAAAAATAAGCTTATTTTTATGGCCAGGGTGCTTTCTGAAAACAAATTGGTCACTTTGTGTGACTGCTGAGATTTTTATAGAAAATCAAGCATTATAAAACCACTTGACTATTCATTGTGGAATCTATAAAACTATATCTTAGATATTAACTGTCATGCCTTCTCTTTTTTCCATTTAGTTTATGTCAATTCAGTTATCTACTCGTATTCACTTTGCAGCCAGTTGCTCTCGCTTTCTTATAAATCTTTTACGTCCCACAAAAGGGCCCGCCCTCAGTTTAAGAACCCTGACCTAGAGGGCCTTGAATGATAACAATTATATTGCTTGTATTATCTAGAGCAGGCATGTGCAACCTTTTTCACTGGAGGGCCAAATACAAAATTTTGAATGATAAAGCGGGCCGCATGAATTTTTTTTAGAAAAAAAATAAGTATCATAAAACTACTTTCCTGTGAAAGTAGTTTATGTAGTCAAGAAATAGATTTAATGCAGTCCACGACACATGTGTGCGACAGTTTATTGAAAAACTGTGAATAATTGTCGATGGAAGATGAGGAAACTAAATTCAGTCAAGCGTATTTAATCACAGATTAATGTGATTTTTGCTGTTGCAGATCTTTGCAAACCTTTGGAATATTTGCTTTCACAGAACTACAAACAACTCGTAGTTGACTTTTCAAATGTTGGTCCGATAGTTGGCCTCTTTGCTTTCCTTTGCAATACTTCATCTTAAAGGAAAATTGCTCGCGCAATATGTGCTTCATAAAAAAATATGCGCTTCATAAAAAAAAAAAAAAAAACCTTTGGAATATTTGCTTTCACAGAACTACAAACAACTCGAAGTTGACTTTTCAAATGTTGGTCCGATAGTTGACCTCTTTGCTTTCCTTTGCAACACTTCATCTTAGAGAAAAATTGCTCGCGCAATATGTGCTTCCAAAAAGTGAAATGGTTTTCAAGGCATGGTCGACAAGATTCTGATGCTTTCCCCTAACATAGTTTTTACAAAAGTTCACCAAACCGTTTTCATCAAAGGCTCTTTTCATGTCATTGTCTGACTGCAAATCAATCAGTTCAAGTTGAAGTCGATCAGAGCTTTGATCTACAGCTGTGTTAAATGGGTTGTAAAAAATATTAAAATCACTTTCAAGTTGTCGAAAATCCAAGAAGCGAGCATTAAAGACAGCAGACAATTTTTCTATCATAGTGCCATATTTTTGGTAATTGATATCTTGTCCTTCATCATGTTGCATTTTCAAACATGGAAAGTGTGTAAGCACAGAGTTGCTAAATTGATTTTTAAAAAGAACCAGTTTCCTCTGAAATGATGTAATGTGCTCAAACATTTTATTTGCCAGTTGATTCCTTCCTTGTAGTTGCCCATTTAATTGTGCTAGGTGTTGCGTAACATCGGAAAGAAATGCCAAGTCATTTAACCACTTTACATCTTTTAAAAAAGAGACGTTTTGATTTTTAGTTTCCATGAAACATTTGATCTCATTTCTCAAATTCTAAAATTTTTTTAAAGTGTCGGCCCTGCTTAACCAACGAACCGACGAGAAATAAGTAATATCCGGGTAATCGCAATCCAGTTCTTTCAAAAAAAATTTAAACTGCCTGTGGTTTAATCCTCGAGAACGAATGTAATTGACACAGTGAATTCTTTCATGATATCAATTCCATCCGGTACTTTGTTGCACAAATTTTCCTGATGGATAATGCAATGGTTCAAAACAACTTTTTGTGCTCCAAATGCTTCCAAAATGTTTTACAAAAATCCTTTATGTTTTCCTACCATTGCAGGAGCACCATCTGTCGTGAGTCCTGACAGTTTCTTTGGATCCAATTGATATTTTTTTGTCATTTTCAAAACCTTCTGGGTCAAATCCTTTCCAGTTGTAGTTGACTTCATGCTTGCTAGGTCCAAAAATTCTTCTTTGATTTGAAATTCATCAGTTACTCCACGTATAAAAACAACCAACTGAGCCGTATCGGTGATATCGGTGCTTTCATCCACTGCTAAACTGTAATATGAAAATTTGCTGGCATTCTCAGCTAAAATATCTTCAAGATGACTTGAAAGAACATCCGTTCTACGTCCGACAGTGAATCTCGATAAGCTAGTCTGTTCAATTAAATACTTTTTTTCAGGGCATGCCCGTTCAGCAAATATCATTAGGCAGTGCTTGACAAATTCGCCGTCACTGAAAGCTTTTCCTTTCTCTGTTATTGCTTCGCTAATTTTATAGCTCAATTCAGTGGTAATTTGAGAGTCATCTTTATAAACCAAAATCATTTTTTGTTGTCCCTGTAGCAACCTTTTCAACTTACTGGCTTTGTCTACGCGCAGTTGGCCTAAAATTCCATCATATTGTTTCGAGTGCAGGGAGTTGTAGTGTCGCCTGATATTAAATTTTTTTTGACAAGCAATCTTATTTTGGCAAATCAGGAAAATGGCATTTGTACGTATTTTGTTGAGTAACAAAATATTTTACAAATCATTCGTCATTAAACAACCATCCTTCATCGTTAATTTTTCGCTTTTTACTCATCATATAATTGGATGTAAGCTAAAGACTAAATTACTGTTAAAAATTATAGCTTTTTATCAACTACAAAGAAGTCGAAATTAACACCTGCAACCAACAAATAACATAAGTAAAAGAACTAGCAAATGATGTCAACTACTTAAGCTAAAACCAAATACAGGGTGTCCCAAAAAAAATGTAACACTTTTGTTTTGGTCTGTGCTTATTATTCTTTACTCTAACATTTTCATCTTTTCAGGTGTGACTAGCTAAGTATAGGAGATTTGTTTGACACCAATATTTTAATATTTTGGCCAAGATGGTGTACACATATGAGCAAAGGACAAAAATTGTGGAGTGGTACATTGAAACTAAGTCCTATGTGAAGACTCAAAGACGGTTTGCAGCTCATTTTGAAACAAGAGCGAAACCAAGTCGCCGTATGATTCAATACCAAGTGGAAAAATTTAGAGAACATGGGACTGTACAGAATCTGAATAAAACAAGATCAGGCAGACAAAGAACTGGCAGGTCGGCAAGCAATGTCAACGCAGTCAGAAACTCTGTGGTTCAAAGTCCCAAAAAGTCAATTCGCAGACGTTCTCAGGAGCTTACAGTAACAAGAAACTCTATCCATAGAATCTTGCGAATGGATCTGAATCTGTATCCTTATCAGGTACAGATAACACACAAATTGACAGATTTTGACATGGAAAGAAGAATGGAAATGGGTGAATGGTTTAATGAGATGATGGAAGGAGATCAAGAATGGATAAAGGATGTGTGGTTCAGTGACGAGGCACATTTCCACCTTAATGGCATTGTCAGTAAACACAACTATCGCTTCTGGGGAATAAAAATGCCTGCTGATTTCATTACCCAAAAACCTCTTCACAGTTCGAAGGTCACTGCATGGTGTGCTTTAAGCTACAGAGGAATTATTGGACCATTTTGGTTCGAAGATGAGGATGAGAATGCAGTAACCATCAATCAAGAGAATTACAGAAGAGTTGTTCAGACGTTCTGTACCAACCTTTGTCGGAAAAGAAACATTACCTTCAGTACACAGTGGTTTCAACAAGATGGGGCTACTCCACACACTGCCAAGGAAACTCTTGAATTTCTTCGGCAAAAATTTGAAAACCGTTTAATTTCATTCAAGACGGCACACCTTTGGGCTCCTCACTCACCTGATCTTAACCCTTTGGACTTTTTTTTGTGGGGCTATGCCAAAGAAAATGTTTACAAAAATAATCCCCAAACTGTTCAGGAACTAAAGGCTGAGATCACTCAGTTCATAAGGAGAATTCCAAACGACATGTGCCAACGGGTCGTTGAAAACTTTGCTGTCAGGCTAAATGCCTGCATGAATCGAAATGGAGGACACATCGAACATTTCATTCACTGCAGAGATCAGTGCTGAAGGCAAAAATAACTAAATTGAACTTCAAATTAGGAATTATGACTTCATTTTTTCAGGAAAAAATTTCCCTAATGTACTCTATCTATTGGCAAAAGCACTATTAATTTCAATCTAAAATAAAAAATTAATTGCAATGTAAAAGTGTTACATTTTTTTTGGGACGCCCTGTACAACAGTAGACTATCTATGTAGCACAAACAACTCCATCAAGTATCAACTACGGTACTGTACAATGCCACACAGCTTCTTCTAAGTGCTAATCTCGCATTGCAAAATTATTGCAACGCAGCATTCTTGCATCACAAAGCGCAACATGGCTGTGCACAGCGCGAAAATTTCCCTTGCTTTGAAGTAAACTGCATCAAAGAGTGATGGCTAGCATACACTTCTAACATTTTGCTGAGCACCACGCGGGCCGCACGGAACAACCTGGCGGGCCGCAGTGTGGCCCGCGGGCCACTGGTTGCACATGTCTGATCTAGAGCAATAGTAAAGATGATTTAAATACTTATCTTTTTAAGCAAAAACTCATTCAGCTTATTGATTCAAAAATTTAACACTGCCCTTAATCGCAAAAATTATCAAATGGCTTTTGATCTTTTTTACAATTTTCTTAATATTGTGCATTTTGCTTCATAAAATTTTATTGAGTGTTTTCGTTATTTAAAGTTTGATTATCATTTTGTAAGTTCCATAGAAGCAATCTTCATTTTTTAGATAAAAACTTGTGTGAAAATAATAAACCTTAAAAACTTATTACATATTTCATATGATAATTAAGCAAGAAAAGTCAATAAAGTAAAAATTATTTTATTCATTCCCATTACAATCAAACTTTACAGAGTATTCGACAGTGTTGCTTAGCTGTGAGTTGGAGGTTGTGTTGAAAATGCACGTAGTCGATAAGGTCATGGGTCAAAATCATTCTCGTCATTCCGCTGTGTGCTTGGAAAAGACCAGAACCAACAAAAAAATTTTTTGCGAAAGGAGTAAAATTTAGAAAAAGGACACTTTTTTGGTTATAAAACACTGTCAAAAATGCCAATATTAAGTTAGTAAAAAAAATTTTATAAAAACTTTTAAAGACCTAAAAAAAAAGAGTCTTCATTTATAAACTTCGTCCGCGGTGTTTTATTTACTTATTTTGCCAATACCTTGGATAAGCCAGAACGAGATTTGGTTTAAAAAGATAAACGCTTCTAATGCAGGTCCTTGCTTTTTGTCTTAACTTTGCACAAAACATGAATTTTGCCTTAAATATTAAGTGTAAACTTTATTAGTCTCAATTAAGTTTTAATTGAAAATTTTTTTAAACACGCTAAAATTTACGTTTGTTGAACTGCATTTTTAACAAAAAAGCTAGTTGAATTTAATTTAGAAAATTACATAATTGTGGAGACTGTTATAACACATTGGTTTTGTCTTACGAATTTTAAAAGGGAAAATCTTTCTCTCTGTCCCCCGCATTTAAAAAATATTTAGATCAAAATAAAATGTGTTTTTCGTGAAATATTTTGATTTGACATTAAAAAGGACATTTTTACAAAATTGAGAATATGTTATTTATGCCGCCAATTGTTTTGATAGTTGAATTATGTTCTAAACCAACAATTACCATCTATTTTTTGGCTTTGTGTTTTCTATCAGCTAGCGATAGATCTTTAAAAAAGTCAGAAAAAAGAAGAAAATATCCTACTTATTATGTTGCAAAGCTAATCTGAAGCAAAAGAAAAAATTTGAGCCACTGCACAAATCAAGTTATAATGCCAAACAAGCAAATCAGCTGCTGTAAAATGAGAAAAAACATGCAATATTTTTATATTTATATTTATACTGAAGTGTATCGCTACATAGCAGATGTTTTAAATGAAACAACTTTTGTTAAAACTTAATTCAATCTAATTTAATCTAATTTGGTGAAACGAATCTAACCTAATCAATTTAAAAAGTTAAATCTAAACTGTTCGAATTCCAATGTTCCGAAGTATAATCGCCTTCTTTTGGATTATACGCCCGGTAGAATTATGACTTTTTCCGATTTGTATCTTGTTGGACCTGATCTATTGGAATTAATTAATCTTTTTGTTCAAGTTTTAATTATTTCTGTACCTGAACTAACAGCAACTGTTAATAAAATCATTGAAGATGTAAAAATATTTGGAACGAAACGCGAGATATTTTTTGGGTTTTATCTAATACAGCTCTTTGTGTTGCCGGTAAGATACCCGAAGAACTGCATCCGTGTTTGATGGATGCCATTTTTATTGTGCACTTGATACACAATTGTTTGATGCGAGTCGGAGAACATTTTACAATGTTGATTTTGATAGCTTTATTTAAAGCAGTAACTGTTAAAAGCGCATTTCTATTTAACCATAACTGTAAATTTGATTTCCATCTAAAGCAACACAGTTGCAGTCTGGTGTAAAGACAGTGCAATGCAGTTTTATTCAAGTTTAATCTCCTTACACAACTCAAATGCTACAACAGACACTTTTTCAAAATAAAATTAAACTTACAAAATATTTTTTACTTCATTTCATATTTTTTTAAATTTCAATAGTGACATAGCCTTATTGTTAATGTTAGTACGGCTTATTCAAATAGAACTTGAAGAAAAGATATTAATTTATTCCAAGAAATTAGATTTCACTGAATTATGTTTAAGAAAAAAATGTTCCGTACCGAAAGTCCGCCAGGTAGCGAAACACTTCAGCAAAATATCAAAGAAAACGACCAAAAGGCTCTCACTTACATCGGTCTCAAAAGACAACTGCCTTTATCTACCAAACAATTACATTTAAAGTTTCCCAAAAGATCATGTAGCAGCAGCGTACAATCATCAAAAGGGCTCACCGCGCATAATTCGATCATAGCGCGGTAATAAAGTTGATTCGCGTTCTGGCGACGCTACATTTATTTTATTTTGATTTAACTTTAAATAATTTTAGCTTTGAAAACTAAATCTTATTCTATTTCAATATGAAACTGTTTTGGGAACATATTAAATATGTAGAATATTTCTTCTTAAACATCTTTCTTAAGTTTTTTTGGGCGTGGTCGAGTGGTTAAAGTACCGGACTGATGATCAACATGATATCGGTTCAAAACCCATTTGCGCCATTCTGTTGTGTTCTTGGGAAAGACACTTTACGACACTTTCTCCTGCTTGGTGGTCCTGGCCAGCAGTTCTAAATTATAGTAATATATCTAATAAAATACTAGCGGACAGTAATATCTTGGCGTCTTCGGAAGCAGGTCGGAGTAATTGCTTACCCTATGTATGGCGCCTCGGTCGCTTTCCGGGAAGTCAGGAGGATAAATATAGAGATAAAAAAAAAAATATTGATATAAAATTGCTTTTCGAAAATATTTAAAATAAAATAACTCTTTTACTGATTTTACAAACAAGCTTGTTTGAAAAATGCTTTCTCTTCAAGTGTTTCTTTAGAACTTTTTAAAAAAGAGCAACGTGGACTTAATTAGTGATCATCTAGTTCCCGGGATCTTAAACTGAAAGGCGCAAAAGATTTATCAGTGAAGTGCAAGCAATTAGGTGCAAATTAAACTGATAGCTTCAATGGTAATTTTTATTTCACTTTGCATTAAATTTGAGACAAAAATAGAGAATTTTGACGCTGATGAAAAGTGAAGACCTTTTTTTCAGTTTTTTTTTCAATTCCGTACGAAAAAGATATATTAATAGGGCTTGGGTTTTTTTTATGTCGTCAAAGGGAGGGGGACGCGAGTTTTGTTTGCATGAAAAAAGAGAGCGTGTATCAAAAAGTTAAGAACCCATGGTCTAGTCTAATGATAAAAATGTGCTGGTGTTTTTCTATTAAAAAAAAAATCAAGCTAGATAACAATCGAAATGGAAACGAGACGATGGTTTTCCGCAAAGACAGAGTTGAAAACAAACAAAATTGCATCTAAAAGTAAGTAGCACAAACACAAAATAACAAAATACATGCAAAACGCCTGAAAACAGTCGAAAACAAAACCTATTAATATATGGTTTTACGGTTAAAAGTTTATCCGACAACGAGCAGTGGTTCATGTAAGGCATACTTAAGCATGGTCTCCCTATTCGAAGTTACATGTGCTTAAGTTTTCTGTTACTGTCGATGTACTATTTTGGTGTAGAATGTCGATGTCGAACCTCAGAAACATAATTCCTTGCTTTTCGAGATTATAAAAATTTTTAAGTTTGATCAAAAAACTTTAGGCAAAATAAAGCTCAAGTACGAGGAAAAGAATCAGATGGAAAACATATTTAGACGATAGAATTCATGCTGTGCTTTTACATTTTTATATTTATAAGGTTAAGTTAAAAAACTTTTTGGTTCCAAATTAGAAACAATGCTTACTTACATTTTTTAATTCAATTTAGTATTTTCTGTTTTACTTTAGTTTAATTTTTTTATATATACCGGTACATGGTAGTTACGATTTAAGACCTTTTAACAACGCTTCCAGCAGTTTTTTCAAACCCATGAAAAACTGTAACCTTTTTTAATTACAGTAATTGTCGTTTTTCATATTTCAATTTTCTTTTTATATTTAGTCTCTGCAGCCTGTAGTTAAGACAAACCAGTGCAGACAAACAATTTTGAATTGCACATTTTGTAGAACGTAGAGAAGTTGTATCTTCAAATTAAGAAAGTAATTTTTCTAATCATATAATATTTACAAACAAGTTTTTAACCGCCACACCCATAAAATTCCGTTTCGACAAGGCGCATTTACTCTAAAGAACTTGAAAGAAGCTGATAACGGCCTCTTTGTTTTTGACGATTTAGAGTTTATAAATAGAACATTTTCCGACAATTTTCAGTGTTTATTCTTCTCACTATTATTTTAGCATCACCATGACACTTCAAAATCTTTCCACAAAAGATTTTGCGAAGTAAACTTTAACACAGAGGTAATTATTTGCATCAAAAATTGTAAAAATTCAAGTCAAAATTTATGTTTCTTCGCCAACTGTACCAGAATAATTTGAACATTTTACATGCACAAATGAAGTTTTGCTCTTTCATCGAATTAAAGATGCGGCGTCACTTAACAAATTGCAGACCGCTTTATATCAGCATCACCCAAATATCTGGCACCACATGGAGCACGAAGATGACAGATTTGATAACGAAACCCAATACTGATTCAAGACCATCTCTGATTGTTTTTAATCCGAGCAGCACAGCAGCATGGGCGAGTTAAAAAATAAATCCTCGGCCCCATTCTGTCTTTGACCGACTCGGAAGTGATGCCATTTCATATATCAATGTCTAGTCTTTTGAAACCAACCATTGTTGAATGGAATCAAAGTGCGTATGCGTCAGATTTGTAGGACAAGAATTGTTTTATGCAGAAAACTCAATCGAAAAACCAAGTGACTTTGAAGAAACTGACGTTGTTAGTGCACAAACTAAAATCAAACTCGGCCCTACAACTCGCACATGTCAAAGTCCTGCAGCCTGGCACAACAAATTATCCAACAATGCTATGCAGGGCCTGCAAGGCAGCCGCCACCTGTAAATGGCTCATATTGATTCGACCGCAGGCACTGCGGTGGCCCCAGCATGATCTTACCGCAGGGGTTTCACGTGGCTTTCAGCTTTCAGTTGCAATCTGAAAGAGAAAGATGGTAATTACCTCGTTAAGTGTTTTAAAAATAAAACAATGGGCATAAATAGCTTTAACCTCATGAACCCAGTGCGGTAAGCCCAAGTGGGCCAATGCAGTGCCCGTGGCCAAATCGGTGCGGGTCCCGTACGGGCTTCCCCCACTGAAACTTTGCAGGCTTGTTATAGTATTATTGGCTGGAAGGTGCGTTCAAATTAAAGGTTCTACCGTATCGACAGGGAACTGAAGCGTAACAGAAAAAGCTTGTTTTTTGTCATTTACTTAATGAACTAGTAGTTACTTTGATCGACAGAGTTGTCTACAATCATGTTGTGACCAAATCACATTCAAATTACAAGCACAACAACTTTAATTTTATGACGATTTATCTTGACAGCATTCTAATTTTTTCCGAAGCTTTGCAAAACCTATGAACGAATGTTTTATTTGCAGCTACATGCATTTGTTTATCCAGACTTCAAAATAACACTGAAACAGTGGAAACGTTTCAGTACTCAAACACTGAATACTCGGGTGTGGGTGAAAAAGCTTATTTTGTTAACACTTGTTAGCAGAAAATATTGAGTTGGATGTTCTTTATACCTGACTAATTTAATACTCAAACTATATTTTTGTTTGTTTTTATTTTACGCCGCAACTGAATTCGGGCGCGTTAGATTTTGAACTGATGAATCGCGCAACCCAAGAATAAAATTTTATTTGTTGACTTCCCAGCACCACTGTGAACGTCATTGTATTTGCAAAGCACGACAATTAATAAGAAGAAACCGCAAAACATAAAACGTGGCTTATGACTACACAGCATTAATTTTTCGCAAATCGGAAGTTTTCTGAAAACGAATTCTGAAAGCGAAATTATATACAAAAAAGATATGCCTTGGACAAACTGTAAACACTTTTTGTCTACCTTTGTCATCAATTCTGATGCTGGCAATGAGTCTGGTGAACACTGGGTCGCCGTTTCTTTTGAAAAACATGGAAAAGCCAAATATTTTGACAGTTGTGGCTTACCGTACTTTGGTTACCAATCTACAAACTTACAAGGACACTACTCGTTATCAGGTTAGACTTTTAACCGTAGAAATCTACTATGAGCTTCGTTTCAGACAGTTGACAAACATTATCGCAAGTGTTTGTTTTGTTTCTGTTGCTCAGTATACCTTTAAATAATGTTTTGATTTGGTGGATATATCAAGCTGGTTCACTTAGGCTACTCCAGGGTTTCTCAATTGAACCCCTCGGCCCCACGAAGTTTGAAAGTAAATGACTTTTTTTGTTTTTACTAGTCTTTTGGGATGAAAATAAAAATTCAAAGTGATACGCTTTGTTTTAGTTTTAGCTCGATTCCTGCACAATTATCATTTGTCCGATTTAATCTCTTCAACATTTTTGAGCAAATGCGCACACAGACTTATGATAATTGGTGCTGTTTCCATCCGGATTTAATTCTAAAACAAGGTTCACAAAGCAACGGTCCGGGGGTCTGGTCCGGGTCGAGAAATTAATTTGACGACCCTCTGAGCGTATGTAAAAAACTTTTTGTTTTTTACTTCAAATAAAGGCCCTTCGCTTTGTTTTTTAAGGTCACAAAAAATTTTGGATTAGTTTAAGCTTTAGAGATAATATAAACAACCAAAAACCGGCCCGAAATTGTCTGTTTTTCGTATTAATAAATGAAGCTTTTTTAAAAAGATTTGAAGATCCTGTTTTAAGACAAAAAACCTCAAGCTTTGTGTTCGAGGCGGTCGAATAGTTCCTAGATCCATTGGCGATATACAAACCAGTTCGCATTGTATTTGTGTGATTTTAAACGATAATTTAAAGTAAAGCAAAATCCTCTTTCCTCATTCTATAATCTGTGAAATAATCTGGAGATTGATAATGACGTAGTCGTAAACATGATTCTACTTGACTGAGAAAATATTACGACCTTCAAATCATGATCGCGAACAAAGTAACCTTAATCCAACTTCTGATTTTAATAATTGTAGTTTCTGCATAAACTCGAACAACCTTCAAAAGCTTCTTCTCTGTTTTTCTTCTATTCATAATGTCACTAGTAAATATTTACCTTCCCATGGGCTTTTAAAGAGAAGTGTCAGAACTGGAAACGAAGCAAAAATTAAAGCTATCGCCGACCAATATGAAGCCGAGAGAAGAAGAACCGCGATCGCGACAGCCGTCGATAAACAAAGCACAATAGGAACAGTTCTATATAGATATCCCTGTAGCAACATTAATGATTTAGTAAGCAGGTGCCGCAGTTAAATGATTTAATGCAGGGCTTCTCAAACTTTTTTTGTTCTGCGACCCCATTTTAAAAAATAAACTAAATCAGATGTTCAAAAAAAGAGTTTTCACTTAGAATCAGGCTGTGATTTGCAGTTCAAAATCAGGTTTTCTATAAAAAAAAAAAAAAGGTCTTCACTCTGTTCAGGCTTTATGTTGTCAATTAAATGTAGATTAAATTGATTAAATAAATGTTGTGGCAAAAAAAGCCAATTTCAGAAGTACAAAATGCTAATTAGTTTCGCGACCCCAAAATTTTTTACGCGACCCACAGTTTGAGAAGCCCTGATACAATGTGTGGAGAGTTGCAGCAGAGACAACTAACTAAGTGAAATGAAACGCTGCTAACAGTTAAATTTGATTAAAAATAATATTAAATCAAGTAAACAATTATTCTATTAGTAGAGTAATCTAGTAACCAGAAAAGCATATCACAGAAGCATTGCGGTTTGCCCATTAAAATGAGAATAGAATATGCGCGTATAACGTAAAAGTGTTTTGTCATTGCTATCACACAATGTTTGCTTAATATTAAACTTCATCAATATATTATGTGACTAATCTAACTCAAGTTTTGTTAAAATATTTACTTATTATCACTAGTTTAATGTTAATATTATTATTATTCGCTAGCATTACTGAATTCAAAGCAATTGCAAGCTAGCGAGTGGATGTCTTGTAGAGCTTAAAAAAAAAAACGCGTTTTGAGTGACCACATTTATGTAAGATCAATCACAGTTTTTACAGTACTGCTGAATAATTTTCAAGGTGTGCTTATCTAAAGTTTGACAATGGCAAGTTTAAAAAACAAGCTCGACTCTATTTTGACTGCAATTGATAATTTAGCAACAAGAACAGAAAGAATTGAATTGAAAATAGACAATTTTGAAAGTCGACTCAACGAAATTGAGACCGGATTAAAATCAAGAATAGATTAATTAGAATTAAATGTGAAAGCTTTACCTTCAGATGAAGATTACAGAAAACTAGAGAAGAAAATTAATAGTTTAGAACATGTCTTGCAAAACAAATCAAATGAAGATCTAATGCGTGAATTATATAGCAAGCGACTAAATTTATTAATTCATGATCTTGACGAAACAAAAGAGGCGTGGGAAACCAAGACCCAAACAAAGTCAATGCTAGCAAAATTTTTCCAAGAAGGACTAGATCTAGATTTGAACTCGATCTCTCTAGTCGACTATCATCGCCTTCCGCAATGTCCAATATTCAAACAGGGACAAAAAATTACTCGACCAATAATAATCAAACTGACGAATGCTTTCGATAAATCAGTAATCTTTAATTCTGCCAGTAATCTGAAGAAATACAACCAACAACTTTCGGTTTTGTCGGGCACTAACGGTCGCAGTAGAAAATCAGTCTACATTACTGAAGGTTTACCACAACAACTGTATCATCAGAAGAAAAAACTATTTCCTCTCTTCAAAAAAGCAAAAAATCGAAAGCAAGCTACCAGGTGGGCCACTGTTGATGGGTCTTATTGTTTGTATATAGATGGCGTTAAACACACAGCCGAGTAAATATATTTGTCGGATGAGGACCGGAGGTCTTGTGTCCGTAAATGGCAGTTTAAGAGAACCTTACTTAAAGACCTCTAAGTATTTAAATCAATCAGGACGTAACTTATCTCTTCAGTAGTTAGTAGCACAAGCCTTGGACAGTTGCCTAACCTACTTACTGTCATTGTTAAGCACCCAATTAGTGCAACTCATTCTTGTCATTTCTGGACGTATAACTCCGGTTCTCAATCCTTTGTTCAATATTATAACCTGCTTAGTGCTTATACCAATACTAATGTTTTATCATTTTTTGTTTTTTGCTCAATGTTTACATGGCAAGCCTATTTTTTTAATTTTTTTCTATTTTTTTTTATTTTTTTTTTCAAATTTTTCGTATAAACTTTTATGTACTTGTGTAATATACAAGTCTGTAGAAACTGCAAAAAATTGTAATCAGTTATCAGTGGTAGCCACTCAATACGCTCTGTCTTATTTATTCTCCTTATTATTCTTTTTTGTTTTGTTTAGTATTTAGTTTATTGCGTACTTATCATGCTGAATGTCTCGTATGAAGGGAACTTGTCACAACCCTTGCGCGCGAGTCAAGCAGCAGATAATCTCTTATCTGATAGTGAACCTGAAGAATTAAGTGACAAAATTTATAAATCGATTTCTTCTAATATTTTAAAATGTGATTATTATGATCTTAAGGAAAACACTCAAATTTATTCAAGTGAAAACAACTCCCTGAATATTAACACCTTAATATTCGGTCTATGAATAAAAATTTTGACAAATTTTATGATTTTATTCAGTCTCTGTCGTACACACCTGACGTTGTATGTTTGTCGGAATCAAGAATTAAAAAACAACCGTTAATTAATATAAATCTTCCTGGATATACTTTTCTTAATTCTTCGCCTTTTAAAAATGCTGGAGGTGTAGCCATGTACGTAAAAAATGATTTAAAATTCAAAAATGAACAAACCTTTGATCTTTATGGTTGTGAATCGTTATGGTTAACTATTCACCAACCAAACTCGCAAAAATTTCTAACAATTGCAACCATTTACAGGCATTCATAAATTTGTAGACGATTTTTCCAACTGTCTTGGAAAACTAACATCGGAGAAAAAAACATTTTACATTTTAGGCGACATAAACATTAACATAAGTGAAAGTAATTCCGGCATTCAAGCGAACAATTATATAAATACTATAACTTCAAACGGAGCATTTAATATCATTACAAAACCAACTAGAGTTACACCAATCTCCGCAACAATTATTGACCACGTGATTACTAATGATATTGCCCACACTATTGTCCCTTCAATAATTTTATGTGATTTGACGGATCATTACCCTGTGTCATTGCTCAATCAAACAATTTAAGTCTCTCAAATCGTCGAGTAGTGATGTTCATTACTACAGAGACAGAAAAAACTTTTGCCCAGAAATGTTTTGCGGAGAATTGAACAATTCTCTTTTACAACTTATATCCTCTAATCTTCCATAGCATTGCAAAAATTTTAACGAAACCTTTGACAATTTTGTAAAAACAACCTCGCAAATAACCAACAAGCATGCGCCGTTAAAACAACAAAAGTTAGCAAAAAAACCATGGCTAATAAAGAAATTTTAACTTCGATTTGAAAAATAAATATCATCTTCCAATCCATGCTTATAAATGGCAACGAGACTGAAAAAAATACTTTAAACGCTATTCGAATAAATTGACTAAATTAAAAACCTTATCAAAAAAAATGTACTTCCAAAATGAACTTTCAAAATGCAAACAAAACCCACGGAAAACTTGGAAAATTATTAAATCCACTTGCCGAACTCATCCTGTTGTCTTTCCCAAACTCAATTAAGATAAATGATACTACTACCGAAATCCCCACAACTATTTCAAATGAGTTTAATAACTATTTTTGCTCTATCGGTTCAAAGCTGGGCAATAACATTTCAGGAAAAACAAAGAAAAAACCTTGAATTTCTAAACAAAAAAATCTCATTCTCCATATATTTAGAACCTCCATCTGTAAACGAAATATTGAATCATATTTTATCATTAAACGACAATAAGGCAATCGGACATGTCGATATACCAGCTTACTTTCTTAAAGTGTCTAGCACAGTAATTGCTCCATATTTACAAATATTCACAAACTTTATGTTTAATAATGGCTTTTTTCCTAATAACTGCAAAAATGCTAAAATAGCTTCTATTTACAAAAACGGCTCGAAAGAGGAGATAAACAACTATCGCCCCATCTCAATATTAACTTGTTTTTCTAAAATAATCGAAAAAATGATTTACAATAGACTAATGGCTTTCTTCAAAAAACATGAAGTTTTGTATCCCCATCAATTCGGCTTTCAAGGTAAAATTTCTACATCCCACGCTATGCTTGATTTAATCACTACAGCTTACGACAATATCGATAATAATTTGCATACTGGATTGTTTTTATAGATTTCAAAAAAACATTTGATACTGTTTGTCATAAAATACTAATGACCAAGCTAGCCCACTATGGCATTCGAGGAGTGGCTTTCAAATTATTAACTTCATACTTAAGTGGTCGGCAACAGTACGTAAATTTCAAACAGACCAAATCCAATCACAAAGAGATAAAATATGGGGTACCACAAGAATCTTCTTTGGGCCCCCTTCTTTATATATGTTAATGACCTTCCTAATTCCGTGAACGGCACACCTAGATTGTATGCAGATGATACCTGCCTCATATTTGAAGCGTGCAATCCTGTATCTATCCAAAACCTCATTAATAGCGAATTAAATGAATTAGACACATGGTGCTGTTCCAATAAATTGACTGTTAATCCGTCAAAATCCAACATAATTTTTATCTCTCCTAAATTTGTACAAAATAGTAATGACAATTATGACATGACATTTGCAGACTCCTTTATTGCTACTGTTCCAAACTCGAAGTATCTAGGTGTTATAATAGACAACAAACTCTCTTTTTATGAACACATAAAGTCTCTTGAAAGTAAAGTTTCTCGCTCTGTTGGTATTCTGACCAAATTAAAGTCATTTATTCCCCAACAAACATTACTACAACTTTATCATTCACTTGTCCACTCACACCTCACCTGTGGAATTACAGTTTGGGGTTCGACACATTCAACGTATCTTCAAAAACTTCAAAATTTACAAAATAGAGCTCTAAAAGTTTTATATAATGTCCCTTTTCTAAGTTCCGCTAAACCTCTCTACAAAAAATTAAACATTCTGACGATTCACGATACCTTTAAACATGAAGTAGCTAAATTTGTATATAACTGCAACAAAACACTTAACCCTATTCCTTTTCTTAATTACTTTAAAAAAATCCATCAAGTTTTAATCAGGCACACTAGACAATCAGAAGACAAGGACAACCTATATACTCGTATTCCTAAATATCGTTCAAATAGACTGCAAAGGTGTATAAAATATCAGGGAGTTGAAATTTGGAATAATATTCCGTCAGAAATAAAAAGACGTTCCTTTAATTCTTTTAAATCTCGGTTTAAACAATATCTGTTATCTCAACATTAAATTTTTTTTCCTTTTATTTTTATTTTTTTTCAGGTAATAGCACTAGTTCCACAATTTAAATAACCTTGGGAAAAAAAATTTTTTTTTATATATATCACCTACAAATATAACTGAGGTATCGATAATGGGTGGTTGCTTGACTCGATGACCGCGAGGTCTGTTCGCAACTTCCCAGTCACATTGAATTATTTGTTATTTATTGAAATTGTTACTTTTCCATTTTTCGTTTTCTGTTTTTTGTGACTAAATAAAATATGTCTGTCTGTCTGTCTGTCTGTCTGTGAGTTTTAATATAACTTTTTTTCTGCTGTTGGTTAGAAAATAAGAGTATTTATGCACAATGGTTAACAAATGTGCACCCATTAACTGTTCCTGGATATAGTGAACAAATCAAATTTTTCTTTCTCTGCAGACTTAGCTATTAGCAGATCTCAAACTCATAATTGTACCATAAACACAGCTTCATTTGCAAATTGTAAACGACTAACAGTAGAACGAAGTCTCGAGAAGCACCTGCCTATACACATTTACCCAACTTTTTCTGGAGAGAATAAGAAACATTTTATACTAATGAGTCTTTGTATTTTTGCACAGTAATGTGTCATTTGCCTCGATGGTAAGAGGTCAAATTACCCTGTGTATGCATTTTTTCGATCAATTGAATATATTACAGGCCAAAAGTGATTTTGGTTATATTCATTAAAGCAGTGAGAGAGTTAGAAGTAATTCTCTAGTTATCGTTTTACAATAAATTTTATAATAAATAGCAGCCAGCATTGCCTAATACCCATTTTTAGTAAACACGAAGTCTGAAAAAGAATCAGAATGTCTGAAAATACTTTGATTAATACAGTTTAAAGGTCTTTAAAATTAAGGAAACGACTAATTGCCGATTTATCAATCGTTACCTTAATTTTAGTCGTTAACGGATATTAAATCAACAAAATGACAAATATAGCTTAATTACTGCACAATTATCATTTAACTGATTTACAGTAATTTGTTCAACCTTTTTGAGCAAATACACGCACTGACTCGGTGATAACCTGTGCTGTTACCTCCCGCGTTTGGTTCTAAGACAAAGCTCACCAAGGCTCCACAAGACAGTCCGGGGCCCTAAACCGGCCCGAGAAATTAAAAAATTTGTAAAAAAAATTTGTTTTCTACCTCAAATAAAGACCATTGTTTTGTCTTTCAAAATCACAAAACAATTTTTGATTTGTTTAAACTTTAAAAATTATATAAACGGCCAAAATTCGGCCAGCATGTGTCTGTGTTATTTAATAACTGAAGCTTTTCGGAAAAGGTTTGGCAATCCTGTTTTAACCCTATTCAAATTGGGTTTTTCGGAAATTTTGTGCAACTGGGGAAAGTGTCCGCGTTTTTTGCTTGCTTACATCTTGACATTACAAGCGCTAGAATTGTCATTTAATTTCGTATAGAAAGAGAACTTTATACTCTTTCAATATAGATACTTAAATATTGTAATAAATTATTATTTTGAATTAAAAAAGCAAGTTTTTGAAGGGTAGTCAATTTTTGTAAATAAGTTGAAAACGAGAGAGCGATTTAAAAGAGTTAACGATTTTGGTGGTTTGTCAAACGTAATTAATCGTAAAATTAGAACTAAGGTTTTTTCACAGTTGGAGTCCGTTTGAGGAAGTTACTACAGTTTACAAAAAAAGAAACCCTATTTAAGCAAAATCTGATTTAATAATATGCAACGCTTCTATCTTTGCAACTTATCGAAAATTTTTTTAAATTTACCCAGCTTTTTAAATTATTTTGGCCATGAATTTTTTTATACAAGAAAACGAAATACAATTAATTTCATAAAAAAAATAAAATTTGAAGGGTCACATCGCACTTTTTCATAAATATTTGAAAGTATTTGAATCAAAATATATTTAGTTATGATTGATTACTTTGATCAAATTAATTTTTCGGTTTTTCCCAGCTATTTTTTAGTAGGTTAGTCTGGCCTACATGTAATACAATATTTTATAATCGAGCTTGGTGAATGCTCAGGCATATATTTCTTTGTTTTAAGTTTACGGTTTTTTTAATTAATTACATTTTGTCAGAGCAGAGTTGCCAAACCCGAGACCCGTGAAATCTTTTGTTAAAGCCCGCCAAAGAATTTTTAATCAGAACATTTAATCAAATTCCAGCAGTGCTTTGAACCAATTCAATGACACGCAGAAAACTCAAAATACAATAATTTTTATTTTGGTAGAGGATTTTTGCTTTATTTAGGAATAAAACATGTAGACAAACTGTTGACCTGTTTTCTTTGGTCTTCAACTAAATTTGTGGTCCAAATTCTGGTTATCAAGAAGGTTAATTTCTAAATAACACATTAAAATGAAGACAATAAAAAGATACTTTAATTTCTGCAACGATTGCGGCAATAAACTTTTCCGAGAAGGTTTGGTCCATAATGGTTAGAAGGTTAGACATTCCTGCATCAGATTATAAAACAATCTAACATATTCCAAAACAGTCATTATCACTGACGTCACAAACTTTACTTGGGAATCCAAAAAGGATCAGTTAAACAAGGTAACCCGCAGATAGGACAGACATCACTGTCTCTGATCTGGTGCAAAATCGACATCCGAAAGCACTGGTGCAAAACGGTTTCAACACTTGTCAATAAATTCAACGACAACTTCGACTGTGGAATTTAAACTGGAATTTATACTGGAATCATATGAAAACAGAGCGCCCGGTTATATAAGATCACGTCACGTGACGACAGATTACGGTAGAACATACTCGAAAATTACAATTAAAGATTAAAATAAAGTTGACACTTGGTCATTGTTCGCGTTTACGGAGAACAGCCAATGAGAGAATCGGGACGAGAAAGTATTAAGTAATTAGACGTCTGGTTAGAAAAAAGAACATTAAATTAATGATTCCAAAACACCCTAGACTAGACTAGAGATAAAAGAAAATCCTACAAGCTAACGGTCACGTGCTTTTTATCTGCTTGACTCGGGCTTAAGATTGGAATTGATAAAACGAACAATTAAAACAATCGTAAAAGAGGTTGCAAATAAGTAAATTAAATTAAGTAAGGGTTTTACAGTCTATGCAATTATTACTTGGCCATGAGACATTACGTCATAATAAAAATTAAAATTACTGAAAAACAGACAATTAACTATAGATTGTGAAGTTAAGATTATATTGCGAATAAAGTGTGACAACCGAAATGATTTTTTACCTTGAGTAGTTTTGGATTTATTATTGATTTGGTCATAACTTACGACACCCATATTTTTTCCATAGAAATTATTCAATTCATAGTACGCATGTTGACATTAGATTGAAAAGCTAAAATATCGGTACAACCAATGAAGGATTTTGCACTTAAGCATAGCAAAATATACAGTATATATTATATTTGAATGTCTTTTGACCTTGTTTAAGTAAATGTTCAAAACCGTCAGCAGCGTAATCCAAAAGTCGGACGAAAGCTCTTTGATATGACTAAAAACCAATTTTCGATTATCTCAAGCAAACTATGGCAAATATTTTCAAGAATTTCATTTTAAAAGTGTATCTATATAATTCAATTTTTTCGTCATTTTCATTACACGCTCAGCGCAACACAAAAGGTAGGCTATTCTATTTAAAGTTATTTCTAACATAAACTCACGCTGGGCCTTTTGGGCATTTAAATGAAATGCTTCTCTCACTGTCTTTGTGCGACTGAGCTGCAGTTTCCAAGTTTGAAGATGCGCTAAAAGTGTGGTCATGTCTTGACTTAAGGTCCCCTCAAAAGCCTCCCAGTTTCCAGGAGAGTGTGACAATGATAGATCGTCTGCATAAGTAACTTTTTGAGAATCTTGGAGGGCAAATGTACACGTACCAGAGAGGTTTCAAAAGGGGGGAGCCAAGACCGACGTTTAGCCGTTTTTCAGACGGCGAAGCCTACTATGCTTGCTGTCACTGGTAGTAAAAATGAAACTTTGATTTTAGACAAGCTCCATTATCATTTTGTCAATGTGCTTATTTGGCAGAAATCCCAAGTAGCTTGCATTAAGGCTAGAGTGCCAGACACAGAGTCATATGCCGCCGTCAGATTGACAAATTAACGAAAAGATTCTCGATGTTTTCTGTCAATAGAATGATTTGGTCCACACTTGACTTTCCGTGTCGAAAGTCAGGCTGCTCTCTTGGGAGCAATAGATCAATAATTGGTTCGACACAAGAGTAGATAAGCTTCTCTGGGATCTTGTAGGAGTCAAAGAGCAGAGATATTGGTCGATAACTCTTTAGGTCTCCAACAGCCGTTATCCAATTTGGGATTGCGACTACAAGCTTTCTTTTCCAGATCTTGTAAATTATGAGTCGGTGCAAAAAGGAAAAAAGAAACTCACGTAACTGAGGCCTCAAAGCAGCTCCAGCATACACATTTTTAATACTAATTACGTAATGATTTTGATAGTTTTACATTTTTCTTAGATTTCTAATTAGTTAATCAACTTGAAATTTTTATTTTAATGCTCGTTATTTGGTCACGGCAATCTAAAACTGAAAAGAGAAAATTTTACATATATTTAATTTTACGGCCCGCTGAATGTACATAAATTCATAATTTGGCTTACAATAAAAAAAGGCATTATAATTACGTAATGATTTTGATACATAAAACTTCAATCGTTATATAACGAAAACTTCAATCGCATAAGTAATTAATAGAGCAGCATAAAAGTTGCAAAAAAAGTTGAAAACTCATTTAAAAAGTTGCAAAATTTTACAAAAAGTGGCAAAAATACGAAATCTACAAATTGCAATATTTTTAATCTTTGTTATAATAGCACGTTTTGAATATTTGCTTTTGTAAAATTTCTCTTATCTTCAAAGTAATCAGTCAGGAAAATATTAATCTGACTATGATAAATACCTTTTAACAGCAAATGCTTCATTTAAGCTCTTTTGTTGAACAAGTAGCCTTAAAAAAGGCTGTTTTGAAAACTCAAACGTTTTCGTCTAGCTCTCTTCAGGAGGTTTCGCTAGAATGAATCGCAGAACTGAACGTAGTATTTCAAAAGTTTTTAGACTGATCCTGATTGGCTAAAAATTAAGGATCAAGCAAGCCAATCAGGATCAGTCTAAAACTTTTGAAATACTACGTTCAGTTCTGCAATTCATTCTAGCGAAACCTCCTGAAGAGAGCTAGACGAAAACGTTTGAGTTTTCAAAACAGCCTTTTTTAAGGCTACTTATTCAACAAAAGAGCTTTAAATGAAGCATTTGATGTTAAAAGCTATTTTAAAGTTTTGTACCAATAAAAAAACTTTTTAAATATGATAAATACGTATGCAAAAACTTGTTATTTTTTGATGGCTAATTTTTGCAACTTTGTTGCAAGTTTTGTGTGAAAAGTTGCAAAAGTTTGAAAAAAATTGCAAAATGTAATTAATGATCTTTCTTCAATTTAATCAAAACAAAACCTGATGTTTCAACCGATAAGTTAAACAATGTTTTTACCACCACTTTTACGTTTTTTTGTTTTTTCTTTCTATGCACATTAATAACATCTTTAAGAATGATTGAAAGAAATAAACTAAAATAAGTTATCAATCGTTTTCAATATAAAATTTTTTTCTTCATCTGTATTGTATTTCATCTCTATTTATTCTTTTACTTTGAAAAAAATAACCTTAAAGGCGTTAGATTAAAGTTCGAATTACGGTCAAGCAATACGGTACCTGCTTATTTAATGCTATATATGCGGGCCCGCAAGCAACCAGAAGATCTAGCAGATATTAGCATTCATAGATGCCAAGATATTACAGTCAGGTTGAAATTTTTATCTTATTTTTTGGTTTTTATTTAAAACATATCTAAAATTTATTTGTGCTTGCTAACCACTAAGCAAAGGAAAAGGGCGTAAATCTACATTAATTCTGCATTAAAGTACTTGCTTTTTTTTATCTTTTTTCCTTCCTTTCCTTAGATTATCTTTCGTGTTTGTTCGTATGTTCATCAGAAGCTAATTCATCAAAAAAAGTAGAAAAACTTAAAAATTTGTCTTCTTTTTTATCACTGCAGAAGAAGAGTAAGAAGATTCAGAATTAAAATTCTCTTGACATTTTCCAATTTTTATTTCTTCTATCATATCTTACCTTTAAAGTTTTATTTTAAATCGTAGATCTAGAAAATATGACAAGCATAAATTTTTGTTTTTAAAGTAAAATGAAAATCTTTTTCTATTGATTTTTGTAGTTCTTTGACTGTGGTAATAAAAACTTCTAGCGCTTACATAACATCTAAAATTTTTGATATTTAATGATTAACAATTGCATTAATCGGCCGATTAATCCCTTGGTTTGGTCGATTAATTGCTAATCATTAATCGGCCAAAATATAATCGGTGCTACCTTAATGTTTATACTAAAATTCTAAAACTGGAATATTTATCTCTGTTTGGCCACAGTTGCATTACATTCCGAAGTTCTCGAAAAAAAAAGAGCTATCGTTATTAATTGCTGATTGGGATTCTACCATTTCTTTGTCTTTTTTTTCCTCTCTCTCTGCGTTTCTCTGGCAAACTGAATGTACTCTAACCGAGAGTCCATTTACGATTCAGTATCAAATGTTAAAGAGGCGATTAGGTTACTATTTCTTTTTGTGACGATTATTCTATTAGTAGTTTAAAAAGGCTATAAAAAATGCTATTAAGGCTATTAAAAAAAGTTTAAAAACGATTATTCTATCAGCCTTTTTAAAGGCTTGCTTATCGTATAGAATTTGTTCGAAACTATTGGTTGTTTCAAATTAAAAGACGCCAAAATTTTAATTTTACGACCAGCCAGCGGATTTGAAGAACAAAGAACTAAATAAGAAACATAACAAACTAAGCTTGTGAAGATAGTAATTAAACAGTAAAGGTCTAAACCAAACTTTACGACTGATTGCCAGCTGAGCAATGAAATGCACGATGCGACAAGTGATTAAAACATTTGCGTGTCCCAGAGTTATAAAAACTTAAGTCCTCAAATTAACTGATATCTCAGACTTGACTAAGACTCGAAGTTGTTGGATTTGCACTGACATGAGTTATAAAAATTTCGGACATATTACAACTTTGGTACAACATAAAAATACTGAATTGGCTTTAAAATACCAAAACCTGGTAACGCTGGTCTCGAGGAACAAGTTATTAGAAGTCACAAAGAAGTTCTGTTGCGTCCTTGGGAAAAACACTTTACGGCACTTTCCCCTGCTTGGTGGTCTTGGCAAGCAGATCTAAATTAAAGTCAAATCTCTATTAAAATTGCAAGCGGACAGCAATATCTTGGCATCTCCAGAAGCAGGTCGGGGTAATTGCGTGCCCTATGTATAGCGCCTTCGGCGCTTTCCGGCGAGTCAGGAGGATAAAAATAGAAATGAAATAAAAATAAAAATAAGTTATGTTGATAAATGTTAGCTTTATACAAATTAAAAGAAGAATTAAGTAAGTTTGTGAATAATTTAAGCTTTGTCTTATGAATAACTTAATAAGGACGAAACAGGTCTGTCGGCACTTGCTTGTTGATTGACTTGACCATTCTTACAATATGTTTGTAATGGGAACTGCAGGGTTTTGCTTGTCTTAACCCGTCTCCGTGTTAGCTAACTCGATGTGGTTAGCATATCGGAACCGCCGCCAATATACCCTTGCGGTTTAGCGGTGTCTTTTGCAGTTGCGCTGGTGGAACATTGTTTTCATTGTACTACCTACCCAGCGTTCAGGTCCACAACTGGATGTTTGAGGTGTAAAAACCACAAACAGAAAGTGTGCCAGCTGTTTAAGTTTTCAACTTTTTCAGCTGGGGTCAACAACAAGCTGTAGTGTCCTGACGAGTCTTAATAAGGACGAAACAGGTCTGTCGGCACTTGCTTGTTGATTGACTTGACCATGGACTCCTAAATAATAGAACCTGGACTGGAAACGGAATTGAAAATCGCAGAGCGCGTGTACAAAGGTAGGCCAGTTGTAAAAAGCTAAAAAATTAGTTCGATTTTTTAGAAACTATTCACTGTTAAGTTATTAAACTTAGAAGTATGGCTTGCAAAATATAATGAACAATAGATTTATGATAAATGTGAAAAGAATGCTGGAAAAAAATCAGTGTAGGTTTATTAGAAAAAGATTAATGACTAAGGAAAATATGTAAGAATCACAAATATTGCACACATTAATTTACAAATACTAGCAAAATTTATATTCTACTTCTGGTATTCAGGTAAAATTTTTTATCAGTTAATAATGTAGGCAACTTACGAATGAACAGCTATTTTCTATTTGTTGTGTATTTTTTCACAGAATCAAGCTTGATCATTGCATAGTTTAACAATGGCATTATAATTTATTCACTATTATTTTTGTGACATTAGTAAAAACAATAAAAGAAGTAATACATTTTTTTATTTTTTAATTTATATGCAACAACATTTATGTCTTATCTATCTGCTACTTCAATTGAATGTTACTACTGAATAAATTATTGAATTTAATACAATTAGTACATTTATTATTGAAGCACATAATTGCATTTTAAAGTTTAGTGTTTTTCTACTTTATTTTTTGATTATCTTATTTTAAAAGTGTATTTAAAGGTTATTATTTTTTGGTTATCTTATTTAAATTTAAGGAAAAGGCATTTTTTTAACCTTTTAATTACCTTTTTTTGCATAGAAAAATATTTATTTAAAAAATGGTTTATAAATGTGCTGCCATTGATTGCAAATCTGGATACTCTTCAGAAGAAAAAAGTTAAATGTTACATATCATTCATTCCCTTTAAAAAATGAAGAACTTTTATGTAATTGGTTAAAAAACATAGCTAGAAAAAATTTTAAACCCTCAAAATACTCAAAGTTGTGCTCACTCCATTTTAAAGCAGATGATTTTATTAAAGTTTCTCATGATTCAAACCAAAGACGCAAAAGAAAAAGAGATAGTGAGCACTTATGTTATAGAAGACTAAAACCTGGTGCTGTTCCTTCAATTTTCAAAAATATTCCTTTGTATTATACAAATAAAGATATACCTTTAAGAAGCGGTAATGCTCTTTCAAAAACTAGGCATGATAATGAATCAGCAATACTGCAAAAACAGTGTGAAAATTTTTTGCAGTCTGACAATTTAAAAAATTTTGATGATTTGTTAGAAAAACTTTCATGCACAGTTTTGTCTCCACAGTTTGTTTTATATAAATCAGAAGCAGGAATTTCTTTAATATATTTGTCTATTGAACAACCATTCTCAATTTTGTTTTCCATAAACATTGATAAAGATCTGCATGTGCAAATCTATCATGAAAAAAAACTTATTCCTCCTTCTTGTTACCATCACATTTTGTCTTCTGAGAAAGTAACACTATTTTCTGAAGTAGAAAATTTAATAGCCTTTGCAAAAAATTTAGACCAAAACATCACAACATTAATGGAAACAATTAAAGCAAAATTATTAAATCTAATAGAAAAATACATTGATTTGTGCCAGGATGACTATAAAAAAAAACCATTGAATTTTATATTGGAGCAATTGAAATTACTTTTTATTACTAAAAAACAACGTTGCTATTCAGTAGAAATGTTGGTCATGTCTTACATAATGCATGCAACCAGTTCTAAGGCATATGAAAGGCTATGTCAAGAGCAAATTATTATATTACCTTCAGTGAAAACGTTGAGAAAAATAACAATGAATCTAGACCAAAGAACTGGACTTGATGATTCTGATTATCTTATATAAGATTTTCAAAGTTAAACTTTTTTGACAGAAATGTTCTCTTGATGATTGATGAAATATATCTTTCAAAACGTGTCGAATCAAGTGGAGGACAGGTTTTTGGCTTGACTGAAAGTTGTGCTGTAGCTGCCACAGCTTTGTGTTTCATGATTAAGTCTTTATCTAGTGGCTATCAAGATATGGTAGGAATTTACCCAATTAAAAATTTAAAAGCTGAAACACAAAAAGCTTGTTTTGATAAAGTTATGCTACTTGTTCATGAAATTGGATTTAATGTTATTGGAATCTGTGTTGACAATGCTTCTGCAAATAGAAAGTTTTTCAAAGATTTTCTTTGTAATGGTGCATGGAAAGCATCCATTCCAAACAAGTATACAGATGGAAAAATCTTTTTAATATTTGACCCTACTCACATAATTAAGAATATATATAATAACTTAGTCAACAGAAGAGTGTTTGAAATGCCTTGTATGACTCCCATACTTGATACTCCACTTACAGCCAGTTTTGCAGATATAGAGAAAGTTTACAATCTTGAATGCCAAAAACCTTTAAGGATTGCCCATCGTCTAACAGAAACAGTTTTAAAACCCAATAGTATAGAAAAAGTTAATGTTAAACTTGCTCTGGCTGTGTTTCATGAGTCAACTGTGATTGGATTAAAGGAATATGGATTTCATGAAACTGCTTCTGCTATTGATTTGTTTTTGAAGCTGTGGAATATTTTAAATGTTTCAACATCAGAAATTGGAAAGCATAAACGGGATATTTCTCGTGACCCAGTTCGATCCACTGCTGATTGGAAGTTGAAATTTTTGACGGACTTTGGCCATTATGTTAGTTTTTGGAAAAATTCAAATGTAAGTATGTTTTGCAAACTTTTTTTGTTTAAAAATATAAAACAGATTTCATACCTATATCTGATATGTTAATTTTCAAGAGTAGTGTCATAACGTAAGTTTTTAATTGAAACAAAATTATTAGATCAGCTGCTTGCAATTTATTGTATTCACATCCGACTGGCTGTTTGCAAAATCTTTGTATTACTTAATGATCTTTCTGTGATTTTCTTTGTTACAATGTTTTCATTGTTATGTTTATATGGGTATTTTCTTAATATCTTTTTTTTTTTCTATTCAGCAACCTGGATTAACTGAACACACTTCCCGTGCTTTGCATCAAACATGTGAAGCAATAACGCAGATGTCAAAATACTTGTTGGAAAACTGTGGCTTCAATTATGTGCTGTTGGGAAAAATTCAATCAGATATGATTGAACGAAGATTCAGCCGAATTCGTCAACTCAGTGGAGCAAATTATTATATTTCTATGAGACAACTTCAAGAAAGTGACAGGAAAATCCGCTCAATCTCGTTGTTGAAATATTCGCAAATATCTATCGCTGAGATTGATATCATAGTCAAAACAAAATGCACTAGTAACAATAAATTAATGGCCACAGCAGAAGCCTTGCAAGCTGAGCTACTATTTAATATATTGCCGACAGAAAATGATGCAGCTGTTATATTTTATGTTACCGGATACTGTTGCGAATCACTGGTTAAATCAACAAGATGCGTTGAATGCAAAACAGCTACTGTTGCAACCATAGTTGAATATGTTCCTCCTTTAACAACAACTATGCATGAGTATGCAAACAAATTTTTTGATGGCATAAATCGTGGGGGTCTTTGGAAACCAACAACCGAGTTATATGTAATTGGTTGTCTTTGTTGGAAGGTTTTTGCTGAACTTTGCAATAGTGACTTGAAAAAGTCATTTTTAAGTGCCGAAAATCAGCAGGAAATTTTTAAAGAAATTGTAAACATATCTTATTTTAATGATGATGTTGCTTTTCGGTCGCTTCCAGTATTGTGTAGCAACGGGCACAATATTGTAGAAGGAGTGTCAATACGTTTCTACAATTGCATGTGCAAAAATTTAATTCGCCAATTAACGGAAAAGGGGCGTAGAGGTATTAGTGCCAAAATTAGAAAACTTAATAGTAATTAAACTGTAAATACTCCCAGTTAAAATTATTGATTTTTGCAAATATTATTACTAGTTTTTTTTAGATAACGTCTAGCTATGCGTAAAAATAATAATTCGTTTGTTGTTGTCCGGATTTAAACATTTAGTAATGTTACTGTTTTTTATAAACCATTTAAACTCGTCAAGCTTCTAAAATTTGCCGAAATTCATTAATGTTTTGCTTTTTTTAAGTTTAGGTTTGTGTTACTTTGTATCACATCCTGAAGTATATTTTTGTTAAAGCTACTGTTACATAAACCACCTTAAAACGTTGCAAATGAACTGTAAATTGCAGTCCAGTTAATTATAAAATATTGTTACGTAGTTTTTTCATTCTTCTGTTTTGGTCTTTCATTTTGTAGTACTTGTGTACGTATCAAACGTACTTTATGATTGATCTTAGTTACCTACAAGCTTTCTACAAGCTTCTCCCAAAACCAAGCTTGTCACAACGTTTATGCGTTCGATAATAGTTTTTACTTTACTCATGTATGCATTTTATTTTTTCATATATATTTTTATCTAATTGTTTATTACATATTTTTGTTATTCTATTTTAGAAGTTGATGTTATTCTACTGTTTGTTTTTCAATATAGCCTTTTAGTTTGATTGTAGCTTTTTAAATCATGCTTATACCAAATCAGAGAAATAGTCGCTAGACTAAGATGATGTTTATCATAGAATCTCATTCGTACTAAATTCAAGTCGACTAAAAAAGAACATTTTTGGTTCAACTAGGCTGTGGGCCGACCCAAACGTTTCCGCTGCAAATATCAATCAAGTAAAGCTTTAATTTAACCAATTTATGCTTTTAAAAAAAGCATCAATATTTTTTTTCTAAAAAGACAATTTTACTGCAATGGCCTACTTTTGTACACTCGTAATTTCTCGTTTCCAGTCCAGGTTCTATTATTTAGGAGTCCATGACTTGACCATTCTTACTATATGTTTGTAATGGGAACTGCAGGGTTTTGCTTGTCTTAACCCGTCTCCGTGTTAGCTAACTCGATGTGGTTAGCATATCGGAACCGCCGCCAGTATACCCTTGCGGTTTAGCGGTGTCTTTTGCAGTTGCGCTGGTGGAACATTGTTTTCATTGTAAAAACAAACTTGTTAGCAAAACAAAATCTAGCACCGCTTTCCATAATGCTTATCGTGTGAAATTTTGCGACAGCGTTTCTGTGTCCCACGGTCGATAATTAGGATATTCGGTGATGCTTGCTATATATACTGACATGGCTGTATACCATTTTAGGGGAGACAGGCAACAAAATTATGAAGAACGTTACACCGCTGCTGTGGGACAGAGATGTGTTTTTACAATTAATAAATTCTGTTTAAATGAGTTTTGCTTGCAATATTGTGTTAGGGTTAGTTGTAAAACCAAACCTTTTAATCCTAACAACCTTTTTTTTGCCGACCATTGAATTCACTTGACGATTTTATCTATTTTTAGAATATGAGTTTGTCATGGCATAGAGAGTTTTTTTAAAGTATAAAAAAGAATTGAAGTTGTTATCATATTCTGGAAATAAATAAAACTTGTTTGGAGTAAATATGTGATAAAAAGTAAATTTAGAATCAAATTGAGATTTTTACGCTGCCTTAAAAATTATTTTCCTTAAAATTTATGTTCCTTAAAAATTATGTTCATGCTGCCTTTAAAATTATGTTAAAAATTTAAGAAATAAGGAAGGAAAAGGTTAAGTAAATAAGTACGAGTACAACTAATAATAAGTACGAGTACAACAACTAATACCAGTACAACTCGTATAAGTACAACTAAAAGAAATTTGTCGTTTTAATAGTTTAAGTTTTCAAAAAATAATTTTAAAAAATTTGTGATTTTCTTCAAATTAATCTAAAATTTTTGTTTTCTGCAGTATATCAAATGCATTTGTAAATATTTTTCTTCAAATAAATTTTTGACAGAAATTACGGCTTGTTTAATTTTCCTAACTCCATAAAAAAATTAGAAGGAAAAGTGACCGTTTATCAAGCCGATTAATCTGCCAATCAGACAACTAACGATTAATCGGTGTAGCCCTATTATTTTGTTTAAAAAATTTAAACTTTTTTTAACAAAATAAGCAGTTGAATTATCAAAAACTCGAAAACATTTAACAACTGTGAATAACAAGATGCAGACAGGTTTTAAATACACTTCGAAAACTTCTGTAGTTTATTTTAAACAATATTTGCAGTGCCAATAAAAGAAACATTTTTGCTTTGTTTTCTCTCTCAAAAAGTTGAAGAAAATGCTTTGTTATGGCAGTTTGCAAACTCAGTGATTTATGATCGCTCCAAGGGCAAAGTGAAAAATTTTAGAAGCAGAAGCAAAAGTGTTTAAAATTAAATCAGGTCAAAATATATTGATCACAGTTTCTTCGATACAGTTACAATATATAAAAAATTTTTCCCAAATTGAAACTATAGTCTACTTATGTAAACTTCTTACAATTTCCATTTTCGTTTTCTTGTATTTTGCTTTGCTTTTGATCCATTACTTATTGTTTCTGTAATAAAACCAACATCAATTTTTGCAATTTGGAAAGAAGATGAGCACAATATGCAATAGAAACAAATAAAGAACCAAACAAAAAATAGATTTCTGTTAAATATTCGTTTGACTTTATAGAATGCATATTATTTTAATTATTTGTTTTTTATTTGATCTTTTGTCACATCACCTTTAAAGTCTAGACCAGGGGTGGCCAAAATTTTTCAAAAATAAGCCATGTACAGAAAACTAGTTATGTTTACAAGCTCCAAAATCTTCTACGTCGTTATTATGCAAACAACTGTTCGTTTATTTAAATTAAACCAGTTTATTTAATTAAACAGTTCAAATATGTGCCATATTGTCGTCCAGTGGGTTTCCATGCTATCTGTAAATTTCTGAAATTCAGAGTGGCAAGAAATTTTGTTCACTGCTCGTTAGTTAGATTTTAAAGTTAAATGAAAATAAAATAATTTACTATCAGAGTAATTATCTCGTAGTTAATTTGTTGAATTTGATGAAATATCTCATCACACTATTTAAAAGTTCAATTTTTTTGCAAGACTTTTTTGTTATTATTAATATTTTTTATTTCCAATGCGCTATTACTTTAAACCAGAAAATGATGTTACTATAGTTATTTGAATGAAGATGACATCATTCATACGTTTTTCAGCGGTAAAGCTATATACTCGTAAAAAACAATTTCAAAAAAACTTTGTGATACACTATGGCACTGAGTTTAGATGAGCATCCTTATATGTTACATTTATCTTATTTCGCTGAAAAAAGGCATTTTTTCTTGTCTAAGTCTTTTTGTAGCTTAGTTTCGAAACTTTACTGAGTTTTTTTAGCAAAAAACTTTAGAGATACTGTCTTATATTACTTTTAATCTGGCTCTGTTAAAGACTAAACCGTCCCCTTTCGGACATTACGCCACAATCTTAAAACATTATTTTTATACAGTGGAGGTATTCAATGAAGATATTCTTTTAAAGACGTAAAAGAGAACAAGTGCTAATGGGTAGATCCGTTTTGTTCAGAATTAACACATTGCTGAAAATGACGAATGGGAGTATTACTTGCTCTTGAGTTGGTACTTGTGATGGTGTGCGAGTGAGCTTTTGAAACCGTCAAAAAGCCTACATTTCCTGGGTTTGCTTTCTACCTACGGTACTGTTTCTAGTCACCTTGAACTTGAAAAAATAAATAACTGAATACTATCTAAAAAATGTAGTACTGTACATGTAGGATAGGTTTAAGAAATGACATCAGTTTCATAATAATAATCTAAGTAAAAACAATTGTGGACATACAATTAACAAAACCAATGGTTTGCGACAGAGAGCAGCAAACAACAATACTAGTCTTAATTTAGATATGATAAGTAATTTAATTTAAATTTCGATTTTTTTGTGAAAAAAAAGAATAATTTATTGTTTAAATGTTGAGCTGGCATATCCGCCACCATTCACGCGTACAATTTAGCTTTGGTTGTGCCAAGTATAGGTAGATTAAATTTTGTTTAGGCTATTTATATAGCTTTAAACAAGTACTGGTCAATGCACCATTAACGAAGTCATAAAGAGCGAAACAGTGACACTATTTGCTGTAATTAACATTATTCGTAAGTTTTGCTTTTTGTTTCGAATTTTCATGAGATATAAAACCGCTTTGCTTCTTAAGGCTGTATTGGGTGAGTTCGAAACCAAGCGTTGCTCTAAACATTTTGCTGTCTCGAAAGAAATTTACCAAGGCATGTAACAACCGCCGATAACTGTGTTTCGACTGTTTTTTCTATTATTTTAATGAGCATTCGGCAACAAACGTCGAAATTAAGATCTTTCAACCCTTAGCACTGTGTTTCTCAAACCAGGGGTCCCCGAGACTATGCGGTTGGGTCGTAAAAGCTTGTAAATTACTGCACATAAAAGAATAATATTTGGTACACAAGATTTCAAAAGCGAAAACCTTTTCTTAAAAGATCATTACGACTTTGAGACAAAAATCTAGAAATCAGAGTCAGATTCAAGGTGAAGACCTTTTTTTTTAGAGACCACTACGTTTTTGAGCCGAAAATCAAGGAATCAAAATAAGTTTGCTCACGAACAAATTCCTGCCCACACATATACAGCTAAAAATTAGAGGATCATTGTTGGCTTATATAACAATTTCGTGTTGTCTAAATATGCGCTCACTCAAATTTATTTGCGTCGCAGTCATATTTGTAGATCGTTGTTTTTAGCGATTTTGGGTTGCAGAAAAAAAGGTTTGAGAAATACTGACTTAGCATATTTGAGCTTTGTTGATAAAATGAGTAAAAATCGGAATAAAACGCTGCCGAACAAAGTCAAGAAGTCAAAATATGATAATGCAGAAATTTACACAATAATTGTTATAAAAAATGAAGTGCTGTTGTTCAAACAATAGCCATAAAATGATCATGCCAGTGTAACTTTTATGATGCGAAAAAAACTGAAAAAATTTTGACTTTGTTTATAGTTATGGGCTTTACTATCAAGCCAAAAACTAATTAATTTTTTACAAGAGACTTTCATTTAGTATTACATTTGAAAGAAAGAGACGAATAATAATATGAATATTATCGGCAGCAGGGTCAAGTAGTTAAACCGCCGTGATTGCAATCGACATGATCTCGGTTAAAAACCTACTCGTTCCATTCTGTTGTGTCCTTGGGAAAGACACTTTACGACACTGCCCTGCTTGGTAGTCTTGGCAAGCAGTTTTAAATTTTAGTCATATCTTTGTAAAAAAGCTAAAAAATAATAAAAGTTTCAACCGGACAGCAATATCCTTAACATTTCCAGAGACAGGTCGGGGTAATTGCTTGCTCTATGCATAGAGCCTCCAACGCTTTCCTGCAAGTCAGAAGAGTAAGTATACAAATGAAATGAAATAAAAAGTGAAGTTATTTTTTTGTGCGCTATCACTTTTTAAAAAGTAATCCCGTTCAAAGTTTGAATGAAAATGACAACACCTATACCTTTTTTAGCGGTAGAAGCTATAAAAAAATGCAATTTTAATTAGGCATTATGATACACTATGACATTGACCTTAATTAAATACATGAGTTTATGCCTTGTTTATGTTACTTTGCGGTAATTTTTTCATGCTTGTATTTTTGTTTTAGTTTGTAGCCCACTTTCCAAACTTAGGCCTATAAACGCATTTCTTGTAAACAACCTTAAGCCTAAATTACACTTAATACGGTATAAATACTCATTAAATATACTCTTGCAAAGAAGGCGGAAAAGAGCAAGTGGTAATGAGAGGTCGTGTGTTCAGACTTAATGCTTTTGTGAGAATGCAAAAGTATCACTTAGTCTCCTTTAGTTGGAACAAGCGCTGGCATGTGAGTAAGTGATTGGGGTTCAGCACATGAATTCTTTTCATGTCATATAGTTTTTAATGTGTTGATATTTTGAGTTTCACCGGCTCTAGCATTTTTATTTAACGTGTACTTGAAAACAATAGAAAACTATAGACACTATGCAAAGGAATGAAATAAAGTGAGTTAGAGATATGACATCAGCTTCATGATAATTAATCTCATCAAATTGAAGATGAATGTTTAACAAAATCTGATGTTTGCCCAGAGAGCAAAAAACAACAAAGTTTTAATTTAAATTTAACTGATGATGTTTTGGGGTGATAAAAAAAAGTTTTTGGTTAAAATGTAATTATGATGACCAAATGCAAGAGTAGCTTAAAAAATTTTACAATATAATAAACACTAAGTTTAAGTAGCAGCAAATTTATCATAATAACAAAATTCAATTATCTTAAATATTATGATAAAATATGATAAAATTACAGTTTTTAAGTTAAATTAGAGTTAGTTTACTGTACTTACTGTTTAAAAAGACACAATAACAATGCAAATAAGTTCAAAAATTTCTTTTTATTTGTTGGTGTCACTAAGTGTAGTAGAGCAAACTTTACCAAGTGTGGTGATTTTCCGTCTTCACGTGTCACTTTATTAGTTGCCTTTTTCTTTTATTTCTTGTGCAGCGTTGGTGACGTCATTGGTTTTGCCTTGCATGTTTCTTTCTCGTTATTTTAGTTAGTTAGCAATTATCATGGTGTCTGTTGTATTTCTGTTTGCCTTAAATTTAAAGCCTTTTAAAGCCTTAATAAAAGGTAATAAAGTGTGAGACATATTACAATTTAAAAGACTAAAATGGCTAATACTGAATGGAGGTACTTACAGCCAGAAAAGCTTACTATAGATCCCAATTCACATTTAGCTGAAGATGAGTGGAAATTCTCGCTTAAAACGTTTACTAACTTTGTCGAAGCTCTGCCTAGAGGAGAAAATACTGTAGATAAACTAAAGGCACTGACAGCTCGTTTATCAGCTCCTATTTACAAACTTATAAGTGAAGAAACTACGTACGAGAGCGCTATAATTGTATTACAAAATTTATTTGTAAAGCCAAAGAACAAAATCTACGCGCGGCACATGCTTGCAACAGCCAAACAAGACGCTGGCGAATCAGTTGATGAGTTTATTTTGCGTATTAACAAACTTAGTCAAAATTGTGACTTTACCGCTGTAAGTGCTCAAGAGTATATAGATCACATGAAAAGAGATTCTTTTATAAACAGACTTTCTTCAAACTTTATTAGGCAACGGCTACTTGAAAACAGGACTTTAACATTTCTTGAAGTAAAAGATTTTTTTTTCCAAAGCTTTTCATCTGACACTCTTCAGGGGAAATCGTCAGAATGAAGTAGAATTGAAACCGAACTAATTTATAAAGGAAGAAAGTAGAATTCTCATTGGCTGAAAGAGTCAACCAATGAGAGAGAAGATTAAGAAATTTTCAACGAGTATACGAATTCTTTTTGTTTACACAGAAAGGGATTGAGAGATTTGATGAAAGTCGCTTCAAGAGCAGAAAGGTGAAAGGAAGAGCGACCTCGAGCGAGAATAGAAAATTTTTCGTTGCTGTAATGGAGGGCACATTGGGCGTTGTCAAGAAGATGTTGATCAATAGCGGATTCGTGAAATTGTTGTGGGCGTATGTTGTTTTTGCAAGAGCGGGAAAGACTTTGGCGGTTGGCCGAGGTACGAGGATTGGTGATGGATTTGGGAACGTGTTGTTTAATTCGCTCTTCTAGCCGTTGAGACGTGCGACCAACGTACCGACTATCGCAGTGGCACAAAAACTGGTAAATAACATTGCTGTGATGATGGGAAGGTAGCACGTCTTTCTTAATCGCTGGAAGGAGCTGTCGGGTGTTGAAAATAACACGTGGTTCGACGGAGAAAAAGCAGCGTTTCACAGCAGACGTAATCTGCTTTTCGAACTTCATCGAAACGCTTCCAATCCATGGGATGTGTAGGTAGACAGGGCACTTTTTTACTGTGTGGACCGGGTTAGAATTTAGTTGTTGAAGTTTTCGCTTGAAAGCCGAATTGATTACATGTTCCGGGTAGCCATTTTCCAAAAGAATTGAACGAATTTTGCCAAGCTCTTGGTCCAGTTTGCTTTTAGAACAAATCATAAAAGCTCTGTGAACGAGAGTACCAATTAGATTGATTTTCCGTTTCTGTGGACTAAAAGAGTTCCAACGTAGATATTGGCCAGTGAAGGTAGGTTTCCTGTATACTGAAGTGAGAGATTCTGAATCATGCCTTTCTACTAACACGTCAAGGAAAGGGAGAGAGTGATTAGATTCCTTTTCATAGGTGAAGCGAAGTGAGGGATGGAGAGAGTTGAGCTGGATGAAGAAATTGTTGCAGTCTTCTTCATTGTTGAATACGGCGAAAGTATCATCAACGTACCGGAAGTACACCAACGGTCTTTTGGCGATGTTGAAAAGTTTCGTTTCTTGGT
>OY796884.1:19840803-19878180 GCA_963680785.1 Diplosoma virens
TCAAGAGAAGGCACTATCAAGTATGATTTTGAAATATATTGCTTGAGTGTTTTATTGTGCTTTGAAAGAAGAAAAAAGAATAAAAAGCTACTTAATTTTTTCTTTGTTTTAAGATTTTTTAGTCATTAAAAAATAAATTAAAAGAGACAGAAATAGATTTTTGTTGTTATGCTGTATTGATGTGTGGTAAGTATGGCTTTTGTAATTGTGTAACATTACGTGGCTTATAAATAAATTTACTTTTTACTCTAAAGTTTTCATTGATTTTGTTATGGTGCTTCTACTATTTATATTGTTTCGCCAAAGAGTTGAGATAAGAAAATTGATTAAAAAAACTATATTAATCATGTTTACATGAGCTGTTTAAAAATTTTATCACTTATTGTATTTCAGAACGAGTCAGAAGATCAACAAACACAGCAAGCTGTAGCTCGAATTCCTGTGGTCAACATGGATATTGTAGCTTGGATTTAAACGGAAAATTCTCTTGTCAATGTGACCCAGGTTATAAAGGAGAAACTTGTCAAAAAAGTAAGAAAATAATATTTTTCCAAATTTTCACCAAACTAAACTAATATGTTTTTTTTTTGTAAGAGTCAGTGTGTTTATTAGGGTTTAGTTATAAAGCATGTCCAACTTTACTTGTTAATAAAGGGCTATATGTCTGTCAAGTGCATTGTGTTATTCTTTGTTACAATAAAAAATATCAAAAACTTGCTTTGAAAACAAATATAAAATTTTGTTGTCTGTTTTTAGAGATTACGTCATGCCAAGATGAACCTTGCATTTTTGGAACTTGTCAACAAAACAAAAAAAATTTTACATGCAAATGTTTTTTAAATTTCACCGGAAGATATTGTGAGGTTGGAGAGACTGCTTTGTGTACAATTGAAAACGGATGCATAAGCGTTGCAAGTATATAAGTTTGTTTATAAAATGTGAGCAATAAATATGTTAATTAAAATACCTTAAAAAAGGCACTATAGTTTGTTGAACAAAATCAATCTCTGGTTTGTATTGAGAGGAATTTTGTTTACGCCTAAATTTTTTAAATTGTTTTTGGGTATCTGAAGCTGTAAGATAGCTTTGAAAAACGTGTTCATTTCTCGAAGACTTTTCATATGACATTTATTGGGAGGAATCGTCAGAATCAACTGAGAGCAATCCGATTGTGCTTATATAGACAAGGAGAGTGAGTATGATTGGTTAAAAAAGGCAGCCAATCAGCAATAGAAAAGAAAGAAAAAAGGAAAGAAAATGATAGTGCGTCTGATAGGTCAAGAAAGACAACCAATCAAAAGTGGAAGTAAAAGAGAGTTAATGAATGACTTTTAAACAGTAAAAAAATTCCTTGTGTCGACAGAAATTGGGTTGAAAAGATTTGATAAACGTAACTTTAAGAGCGGAGAGGTGGAAAGAAATATGTCCTCGGGTAAGAATAGAGAATTTGGTGTATTGGCTGGCACAGGGAGGGTTTTCCAAAAAATGCTTTCCAATAGCAGAGTCATGGCCAGTGACTTGAGAAGTGCTGTTTTTCTTGCAGGCACAGAAAAGATTAGAGCGATTTTTAGAAGAATGAGGGTTTCTGATTGACCTGGAAATATGTTGCTTAATGCGTTCTTGCAACTTTGGGATGTACGTCCTACGTACTGACTATCACAGTGGCACACAACTTGATAGACAACATTCACCACAATAACGTTCTTCTCAATCAATCTTCTTCTCAATCAATTCTCAATTAATAAATCTTCTTCTCAATCAATCTTAATCATTCCTCTCAAAATCGCTCTAACCTTTTCTGTGCCTGCAAGAAAAACAGCACTTCGCAAGTCACTGGCCATGACTCTGCTATTGGAAAGCATTTTTTGGAAAACCCTCCCTGTGCCAGCCAATACAATGACACCAAATTCTCTATCCTTACCCGAGGACGTATTTCTTTCCACCTCTCCGCTCTTAAAGTTACGTTTATCAAATCTTTTCAACCCAATTTCTGTCGACACAAGGAATTTTTTTACAGTTTAAAAGTCATTCATTAACTCTCTTTTACTTCACTTCTGATTGGTTGTCTTTCTTGACCTATCAGACGCACTATCATTTTCTTTCCTTTTTTCTTTCTTTTCTATTGCTGATTGGCTGCTTTTTTTAACCAATCATACTCACTCTCCTTGTCTATATAAGCACAATCGGATTGCTCTCAGTTGATTCTGACGATTCCTCCCAATAAATGTCAGATGAAAAGTCTTCGAGAAATGAACATGCTTTTCAAAGCTATCTTAAAGATTTGTACCGTTAATCGACTCCTCAAGTATCTGAAGCTGCTGAGCATATTCGAATTGCTAAAGCTATGATCATTTCACGTAATGCTGTAAAGTAGACCGTAATTATGAAACATTATGTTGAAAAAAATATTGCTTTGGGAAAGTTTTTTTTTTTAATACGAATGACAATATTAATCAAGTGATAATAATGCAAAAGCAAAAGTTTAATTGCTTTTAATTACTGCTTAATACAGCCTCTGTACAGTTTTGAATTGTAATAAAATCCAATTTAGCGTTAAAACTAGTTAAAAAATACTGCAAATGAATATTTGAAAGCTATAATTTATAAGAAGTAATAATCAGAAGTTACTTTAAATTGATTAAAATGTTTGCTTGCAAATAGGCCTGGGTTCAATAACAAACGGGTTATTTTACAGGCAGAATAAATGTTTCTTTCACTTGCTCTGCCTGTGTTTTTCTTCACAAAAATATTGTCAAAGTTTGCTTATCTATAAAGCAATTTTGAATATGGGTCGAAACTAAGCTATATATATCACTTAGATAATTAAGATTTAATATAGTAAAAATGTTGAAAATTACGATAAGTAACCATCAAAAGACGATTGTATTAATAGCAATTTTTAATTATATTGTTTTATTTTTTGAAAATTGAAATATATTAAAACATTTAAATCATTTTCTTCAAAAAATGTACAAAGAATCAGAATCTGAGATTAAATTTTTACAACTTTTATAAAAGATTGCAATTATTAATGGCTTTAAAAATCAACCGAGAAATATTTAGCTTTTGTATATACAAAATTATTGGCTGAATTTCTAAGATTTAAACGAATGCCAACATCTTCCTTGTGTTCATGGAAGTTGTAAAGATGGAATCAACGATTATAATTGTATTTGTTCTCCTGGATATACTGGGAAAGATTGTGAAGTTGGTAAGTGCTAAGCATTCACATTTTCAAAATGTTGAAAATTACGATAAGTAACCATCAAAAGACGATTGTATTAATAGCAATTTTTAATTATGTTGTTTTATTTTTTGAAAATTGAAATATATTAAAACATTTAAATCATTTTCTTCAAAAAATGTACAAAGAATCAGAATCTGAGATTAAATTTTTACAACTTTTATAAAAGATTGCAATTATTAATGGCTTTAAAAATCAACCGAGAAATATTTAGCTTTTGTATATACAAAATTATTGGCTGAATTTCTAAGATTTAAACGAATGCCAATATCTTCCTTGTGTTCATGGAAGTTGTAAAGATGGAATCAACGATTATAATTGTATTTGTTCTCCTGGATATACTGGGAAAGATTGTGAAGTTGGTAAGTGCTAAGCATTCACATTTTTAGTAATATTTGTAAATTTTTCAAATTATAGGATTGGTAAACATCTTTCAAAACATTAAAAAATACAGAACCAGAAAAACAGTTTAAACATATGTTTTAGTAGAGAGGTCAATTGAACTAAAGGTTCTGAAAATAAAATTGAAAAAAGTAACGTCAACATATCGCGTCATCACAAGCAGAAATTAAAACCGCACAAGACCAAACTTCGAAAGTTGGCGGATCGTAAGGTAGCGTTAAAAACAAAACAAAGAATTATACAAAAAGGTGGATTTTTACCCATCTTGTTGTCTGCACTCGCTCCAGTCATTAGTGGTGTGTTGGGGACTCTTATAAAATGAGAAAATTAATCGCGTTGGAACCTGAAGTGTACGAAAAACTCAAAAACAAACATCAAGTCACGGATAAAAAAGTACTTTCTGAACTGGATGCTAAAATGCAAGAAATCTTAACTTCCAACCGACCCGACAGCGAGAAAGTGACTCTATATAATGAGGCGTTGCAAAAATCAAAGTTATTTCTGAAAAAGTTTCAACCGAAAACACCAGTGAAAAAACCCTTGTCTGAAAGTGCAGTGCTAAAGCGTTTTAAAAAACGAACCAAAGCGAAAAAACTATTCAAAGCCGCCACTAGCAAAAAGAATTTAGATTGGAACGAAGACGGTCAAATGCTTTTAGACGATCGAGTGGTACCTGGATCTCATATCGACGATTTGTTTCAATCCAACCTAAAGAAACGAGACCCTACTTTACCCGGTGCACGCGAGTTTGAATCGATGTTATGGGAGAGCGTTTAAATTATTACAATCCTAAAAAAGAAGCTTCTTTCTCGGGAGCACATCGTTTTCCAAAAGCAACCCAACAATGGTTGCAATCACAAGACACTTATACGCTTCACAAACCCGTACGAAAAAATTTCAAGCGCAGAAAAACAATTGTACCTGGCGCCAACTTTCAAATGCAAGCCGATCTCATTGATTTTTCTTTGCTCAAGTCTTACAACGATCATTATAAATACATTTTGGTGGTTATTGACGTGTTTTCGAAAAAAGCTTTTACCGCTTACTTGAAAACCAAAACCAGCTCGGACATGATCCAGGCTTTTGAGCAGTTGATGCCTGAAATTGGTAAGTTTCAAAAATTGCAGACGGATATGGGACGTGAGTTTCTGAATCGACCCTTTCAAACCTGGTTAAAACAACATCACGTCGAGCACTTTTACACTCAAAATTTTGACACCAAAGCATCCATTGCTGAACGATTTATACGCACTTTGAAGGAGAAACTATGGCGTTATTTTACCTACACCAACAGCCGAAGATATGTGGAAGTGTTGCCTGCTCTGGTTGAATCTTACAACAACACCTATCACCGATCCATTCGACGTGCTCCAAATTCAGTCAACTCTGAAAACCAAGAAACGGTTTGACTCACACTCTATGCCGACCCCGAGTTAAGAAAACCAAAATTGAAAGTAGGTGATCAAGTCAGACTGTCCATGACTCAAATGCGGTTCCGCAAAGGCTACTTACCCGGTTGGACGGATGAGTTGTTTCAAGTTGCTCAAGTATTTCGAGACAATTACAAGATCCCTATTACAAGATCAAAGATTTACAAGACGAGTGGTTGGAGGGAACTTTTTACGAAGAAGAGTTGCAGAAAATCTACAAAAAGGATGACGTGTTTCGAATCGAGCGTATTCTCCAACAACGCAAGCGCAAGAAGGGTGTTGAATTTTTAGTAAAGTGGTTTGGATATCCTGCTTCTTTTAATTCTTGGGTGTCAGAAAAAGATATTGTATGTTTCCTTTAAAAAATTGTTTTGTTTGGTGCACAAGTTTTGGTGATTTACATTGTGGTTTCCATCAGTTTGTATAATTTATCACAAAGCAACGACAACAAAGAACTCTGGATTAGTCTGCTTAGTAGCTCTGTAGGTTATTTGCTCCCGTCACCCTTTCTCAGCAAAAATGTTCCTCACCCTCCCCAGTAACTCATCCATGGACATTTATCCTGAAAACAAACTTTCGGATTACATGGTTCACTTGCCGAAAGAAATCAACTTGTCCGGATCGTGGGAGTTGGGTCTGTCCGAGATTCTGTACCTCAATACTTGGTACAACATCGAAACCAACCAATGTTACATTTTCTACCAACGCGGTGCTTTGGAATTTGTAGCAGTGCTTCCAGCAGGTTATTATCAACATCCTCAATATATCGTGCGTCAGATACTTCAAGAAATGAGACGAGAGTTTCAAAATAGAAACAAAACGTTGGTCAGTGAAGGAGTTTTGACGCAACCAATCGACTTTCTCTTTGATCTCATTTACAATCCTCAAACACAACTAACCACCATGTCCATCCAACACAAAAAAGGAGCACCTACGACCGACCGTAACGGTACCGCGCAACCGGATGTGGTGGTGACGCTTTCGAATGAGTTGGCTTCTATTTTGGGTTTTCGAAAGGTTTGGTATCGGGAAATCGGAGAGTACACTTCAGAAAACGTTGCCAACGTAGACACTGTGAATGCCATCTATGTCTATTGCGACGTTATCGAACACAGAACAGTGGGTCACACGCTCGCACCCTTGCTTGCTGTCCTTCCTGTAACAGGGAAGCCGGGTGCTTATGTCTCCAAAAGATACGACAAAATACAATATCATCCTGTCTTGAAGAAAAATCTTAGTGACATCCACATCTCGCTTCGTGATGATCAAGGAAAACGAATTCGTTTTCGCAAGGGAAAAGTGATTGTCACTTTGCATTTACGACCGAGAAAACTAAACTCGTTATAAAAAACAGATACAAAGGAAAATATGTTTATTGTAAGAAATCAACGGTAGTAGAAACATGCGTGTCAAATATTGTTGTGACGCAAAGGCTTACAAAAACTATTATTTTTCTCAAGTCGGTCATGGAATGCCTTATTTTGCGGGGGCACGAGTGCAACAAGGTTATGGACTAGGTAATCTGTTTAGCTCCATTGCCAAAAGTGTTCTTCCTTTGGTCAAAAAAGGTGCCAAAACCCTGGGAAAACAAGTTTTACAAAGCGGTGTCGAGTTTGCTTCCGATGTCTTACACGGTAAAAACGCCAAACAAGCTGCCATCGATCAAGCAAGAGCTGCCGGTTCCAATCTCTTACAAACGGCTCAACAAAAAATAGGAAAGCGAAAAGCAGCACCGAGAAAAGTAGAAAAGAAGAAACGCAAGAGACATCACGACATTTTCTCGTAAACCATGGCGACGTTAGTACACCCCAGTTCGGCAGAATCCACCACCTCTCAACTGAATTTGTTTTCGGTGCCACCAAGTCAAACTAGTTTGGAGGAAGGAAGTTTCACCGAATACCATTTTGTATCTGTATTGACCTCCACAGGTCCTATTGAATTTACAATTAGTGCTGAAAACTCCAACTACATTGATCTTGCCAATAGCTTTCTTTATGTGCGTGCAAACGTAACTATTGCAGCCGGAGCTGATTTGGCAAAGAATGTGGAAATTGCACCTGAATGTAATTTTTTACATACACTATGGACACAAGTGGATGTTTATTTGAACGGTTCGCTTGTGACACAATCCAACAACAATTACCCTTATCGAGCTTATATTGAAAACTTGCTTAGTTTTGGACAAGATGCAAAAAATTCCCAACTTTCTGCTCTGTTGTGGCACCGTAACACGTCAGAACATTTCGATACTCGTGGGGCTACCAACCTAGGTTATACCAAACGAAAAGCTTTGGCTGCAGAAAGCAAAGAAATGGATATGATGGGGAAATTGCATCTTGATTTGTTTTTTCAAAATCGATATTTGTTGAATGGTGTCGAAGTACGTTTGCGATTGATTCGTTCCAACGATCTTTTTTGCTTGCATGGAAACGCAAACCAAGCAGATAACAAAGTGTCTTTGAAAGAAGTGACCTTGTTTTTTCGCAAAGTAAAACCCAATCCCGCCGTACAGCTTGCTCATGTCAAAGCCTTGCAACACGGCACTGCAAAATACCCGCTTCGACGTGTGGAAGTCAAGAGCTTTACTGTGCCAACCGGGAATCGAAGTATCACCAAAGAAAATTTATTTTTGGGACAATTGCCCACACGAATGGTGGTCGGTGTAGTGGACAATGACGCTTACAACGGTGTCATCACCAAATCTCCTTTTAATTTCAAACACAACAGCATCAATTTCATGACGATTTACCGTGACGGAGTTCAAATCCCTTCCAAACCACTGCAACCAGATTTCACCAACGATCGTTTTGTTCGAAGTTACGTTCGTTTGTTTACGCAAACCGGTCAATATTATCGTGACACAGGAAATGCTATTTCGCGAGAACAGTACAAAGACGGTTGTGCTTTGTTTGCTTTTGATCTCACACCCCAAATGGATTCCAGCGAAGTCGGTTTTGAATTGATAAAGCATGGCAACATACGCATCGAAATTCATTTTGCTATTGCTACTGCACGTACTCTCACGGTCATTGTATTTGCCGAACACGACAATCTGCTGGAGATTGATCAAGACAGAAACGTTGCTTTTGACTATACAGCATGAACACGTTGCAAATCGAACGCTTGCTCAAGAAGGATTTGAAAAGCAAAACCATCTTTAAAAAAGTCTGTGCTTTGGATCAGTTCGAAAAACCTACTTTTCCGTCTGCTTACGTCATCAACTCGGACCCGAGTAGTAAACCTGGAGAACATTGGGTTGCGGTTTATTTCGACAAACGCGGTCGAGGAGAATACTTTGATAGTTATGGACTACCCCCTACCTTGGTCGGTCTCGACTCTTACATGGATGCCTACTCCTTATCGGGATGGATTTACAATCGCAAAACCTTACAAGCGTACTTTTCCAGTTTTTGTGGTCATTATTGTGTCTATTTTATTTTATTTCGTTGTCGTGGCGTACCTTTGCATGCTATTCTATCTGATTTTACGTCAAACCTAACTGAAAACGATCGCTCTATTTCTCGCTTTATTCGTAATGTATCACAACATTGATTGTACAAATATCGTTTATTAAATACAAAAAAATCATAATCTCTTTGGTTTAAAAGGGAGGGTTTTGTTGATAAAACTTGAGATTAAGAGCTAGCAACAATTCTTTTGAAAGATAGTAAGGTCACGCTACCATTCAGGAAATGACGCGGTTTCAGGAACGTAACTGTTTAGAACTTAAAATCGTTTTCAATAGAATTCATCTTTTCTTTTCGAGCTTATTAATAATTTGAAACTAAATAGACTTGAAACACATAGTACATGAATGGTCTACTAGAAAGTAAAAATGAATGGTGTTGTAAACATTAGAAAGTGAAACTATACAAAAATCAATAAAACCATTTTCAATAAATCTTACAGCTGCATAACATTAAGACTAAAAATAATTTTTGAAGCTAAATCGACTTGAAACGTATAGTAAATAAATGGTGTTATAAACACTAAAAATGAATGGTGTCATAAATACTAGAAAGTAAAAATGAATGGTCTACAGCAACAATCAAAGTTGTTTAAAGAAAAATTCAACAAAAGTATAGCAAAAACCAAACTTGTTTAGAAAAAATTGAGTTTAGCGTGACAAAAATTAAGGTTGCCTAGAAAAATTAAACATAAATAAAACAAGGTTGCCAAAAATTCAACAAAAGTACAACAAAATCAAGCTTGCCGAAAATTCAACAAAGTTATAACAAACAATCAAGGTTGTTAAGAAAAAAAAAATTGAACAAAGGTATCTAAAATTCGAGGCTGTCAAGAAAAATTGAGTTTAGGTATGACAAAAAGGTTGCCTAGAAAAAATTAAACATAAATAAAACAAGATTGCCAAAAATTCAACAAAAGTACAACAAAATCAAGGTTGCCAAAAATTAAACAAAGGTATAACAAACAATCAAGGTTGCTTAGAGAAATTGAACAAAGGTATCTGAAATTCGAGGCTGTCAAGAAAAATTGAGTTTAGGTATGACAAAAATTAAGGTTTTCAAGAAAAATTCAACAAAGGTCTAACAAAAATTAAAAAATTAATGCACCAATATTGTCTTTGAGATTAAAATATATTAAATCGCTTTTTGGACTTAGAGTTTACTTAAGGTCAAATTGATACGATTCAGAACAGGAAATGACGCGCTTCGTCGTAACTAACTAGAACTTAAAATCGTTTTCAATAGAATTAATTTTATTTTTTTTCTTTTCAAATTTATTAATTTTATTTTTTCTTTTAGAATTTATTAATTTGAAACTAAATTGATTTGAAACATTAAAAATAGGGTTTGGACCTTGGCTCATGGAGTCTAGGGTTCGGAACCGTAAGCGGGATGATGACGTCATCGCTCCATCGCGCTCCTGGCTCCTGCTCCTGATGACGTCACAACACCAAGCAAACCAGCCCTTACCTACTACTCCCATCCGCATAGTCTTGGCGACCCATGGTTTAAGAAACGCTGCGCTAGGGGTTGAAAGATCTTAATTTAGACGTTTGTTGCCGAATGCTTATTAAAATGATAGAAAAAACAGTCGAAACACAGTTATCGGCAATTCTTAATTGCCTTGCTAAATTTCGTTCGAGTCAGCAAAATGTTTAGAACAACGCTTGGTTTCGAAACTCACCCATAGGCCTACAGCCTTAGGAAGCAAAGCGGTTTTATATCTTATTAAAATTCGAAGCAAAAATTCGAGGCAATAAACATTATTAAAATTCGAAGTAAAAAACAAAACTTACGAATAATGTTAGTTACAGCAGATAGTGTCACTGTTTTGCTCTTTATAACCTCGTTAGTGGTGTCTTCTTCTTCTCCTTTCGGCCTTAGTCAGGGGTGTTTTAGTCAGGCGTGGCCACAGCGTATCATCGTTCTCCAAACCTTCCTGTCTTTAACATCCGTTTCCTTCGCACCAACTTCCCCCATATTTTCTTTCACTACATCTAAAAATCTTCTCTTTAGTCTTCCTCTTTTCTTCTTTTCCAGTACTTCCATTTCCATCATCTTTCTTCCTACATACTCTTGGTCTCTTCTCATGACATGTCCATACCACCTCAGCCTGCACTCTCTCATCTTCATTCCTAACCGTTCTACTTTAACGGTACTCCTGATGTATTCGTTTTTAATTTTGTCTTTTCTCATCACTCCCATAGCAAATCTCAACGTTTTCATCTCTGCGACTTCCATTTCTTCCACTTGTTTCTTTGTGACCGCCACTGTCTCAAGTCCATACACCTGCTGGTCTTACCACTGAACTGTACATTTTTCCTTTTACTCTAGCTGGTAACCTCCTTTCTCAGATTACTCCCGATACTCTTCTACATCCGTTCCATTCTTCCTGCACTCTCTTCTTTACCTCCCTCTCACAACTACCACTTTCTTGCACCGTTGATCCCAAATACTTAAATTTCTTTACTCTTGGCACTTTTGTATCCTCCATCTTTACTGTTTCGTCATCATTTCCTCCATTTATGCAAAGATATTCGGTCTTTGACCTACTTATTTTCATCCCTCTTCTTCCCAATGCATACCTCCAGGATTCTAGTCTCCGCTCCAATTTTTTCCTGGTCTCTTCACAAATCACAATATCATCAGCAAATAGTATAGTCTACGGTGTTTTTCTCCTTACTTCATCCGTTAGCCTGTCCATTATCACTGCAAACAGGCACGGATTTAACGCTGATCCCTGGTGCAATCCAAACTTAACCTTGAAACTTTCTGTAGTTCCTATTGCACACCTCACCACTGTTTCGCTTCCCTCATACATATCATGTACAAGTCTCACATACTTTTCTTGTATTCCTGATTTTCTCATGCAATACTACAGCTATTCCCGCGGAACCCTGTTGTAAGCTTTCTCTAGGTGCACAAATACACAATGTAGCTCTCTTTGACCTTCCTTGTACTTTTCCATCAACATTCTTAAGGCAAACATGGCATCGATAGTTACCTTTCCTGGCATAAATCCACATTGCTGTTTGCTGATCTCTATTCTATTCCTTAACCTGGCTTCAATAATTCTTTTCCATACCTTTATTGTGTCGCTCATTAGCTTTATTCCTCTGTAGTTTCCACAGCAATGTGCGTTCCCTTTGTTTTTATAGATAGGGATAAGCACACTCCTTCTCCATTCTTCTGACATCCGTTCACCCATTAATAGTCTGTTGAACAGTCAGGTCAAAAACTCTATCCCCATCTTTCCCATGCACTTCCAAACTTTTACTGGCAACTCGTCTGGCCCAACTGCTTTACCTTTTTTTCATCCTTCTTAGTGCGTTATTTACTTCTTCTCTACTGACGCAATTTACCTCTTCGTTAACCACTTCTGCTTCCTCTGTCCTAAGTTCTCTGTTATTTTCCTCGTTCATCAGTTTCTCAAAGTACTCCTTCCATCTCTTTAACACTGCTTCCGAATTTACCATAACGTTATCGTTTTTATCCTTTATAACCCTCACGTGCTGTACATCTTTCCCTGCTCTGTCTATCTGCCTAGCCAATCTGTACAACTCCTTCTCACCTTCTTTTGTTTTCAATTTAGCATACAAATCGTCATACGCACGTCCTTTGCAATCGCAACTGCCTTCTTTGCCTTACTCTTCTTTTCTTTGTAGATTTTTTTAGTATTTTCATTTTTTATTTTGTCCCATGCTTTCTTTGCCTCTTTCTTTTCTTTTATGCTCTCCTGAACTTCCTCATTCCACCACCATGTCTCCCTATCTCCTTTTTTTCCCCAAATCTCACTCCCAGTACAGTTTAAGCTGTTTTTTTTTAGCATTTCTGCTGTTTTGTTCCACTCATCAGGTAACCCATCCTTGCCTCCCAGAGTCCTGGTCACCTCTTGTCTAAACGCTTCTTGACAGCTTGTCTCCTTCAGTTTCCACCATCATATCTTTGGCTTTATTTTCTCTGCCTTTTTCTTTTTCACCATAAGAGCCATTTTGCATACCACCATACGATGCTGTTTTGCGACACACTCATTCACTAGTCGGCAGCGTGGTCGAGTGGTTAATGCACCGGACTGATGATCAACATGGTCTCGGTTCAAAAATCACTTGCGCCATTCTATTGTGTCCTTGGGAAAGACACTTTACGGCACTTTCCCCTGCTTGGTGGTCTTGGCAAGCAGTTCTAAATTACAGTAATATCTCTACTAAATTACTAGCGGACAGCAATATCTTGGTATCTCCGGAAGCAGGTCGGGGTAATTGCCTACCCTATATATAGCGCCTCCGTCGCTTTTCTGCGAGTCAGGAGGATAAATATAGAGATAAAAATAAAAAATAAATTAAAATAAACTATTACCTTACAATCGCACATTTTCTTCAAGTTTCTCTTTCTGTACATCACATAATCTACTTGGGTACTTTTCCGCCACTTTTATACGTCACCCTGTGTTCATCTTTCTTCTTGAAATAAGTATTGAAAACGCCAAGTCCATCCTTTTCCCAAAATCCACAATCATTGATCCTTCCTTATTTCTTGTTCCAGCACTGTACGTCCCCATTATTTCCTCATCCTTTATGTTTTCTTTGCCCACATGTCCATTAAGGTATGCATCAAGAACTATCCTCTCTTCTTTTGATATACTGTACTTTCTATCAACCTATCCAGGTCTTCCCAAAAATCATTTTTTTCCTCCATGCTGTTGTTAACCTGTGGAGCATACGCGCTTACTATATTTAGGATGGACCCTTTACCTTCAGTTTCATGGCTATTAGTCTTTCTGACACCCTCTTCACCTCCAGGACACTTTCAGCCAGCTCCTCCCTCACCACTATTCCTATCCCATTTTTTCTTCCATCAACTCCGTTGTAAAATAGTTTGCATCCACCTCCAATGTTTCTTGCTTTACTCCCTATCCACTTTGTTTCCTGTAGACACAATATATCTATTAATACATTTCTTCGCTCCATCATATCTGCCAGCTCTCTTCCCCTTCCAGTCATCGTTCCAATATTTAAGGTACCCACTTTTATGAATGAGCGTCTTCCTTTCCACACTTCCCACACTTTTTGGATATGCCAGCTCACTATGACCAAAGCATACTACCAGGATCTATAGCAATGTTTCCCAGACTATTTCAACCTGGTGCCCCCTTCACTTCTTTTTAAGTAAAAAGAATATTATACATAAAATATTTATTTCAGAAATAAAATAATTCAATAAAACATGTTATTTAATTTTTAAAATTACCCCTAATGCACACATGCAAGCCTTTTTTGTTTGTTTGAAATTGAAAAGAACAACATTAAACACAAAATATTTCCAAAATAATATTTTATTTAATAAACAATCATATTTAGTTTTCACAATCACTGCTAATGGGAAGGGTGTACTTGGTGTAAGGGATACTAGTTTCTCCACATCGGCTTGGAACACGCTAAGAAGAAATTGCTAATCCCAACCTTTGCTTGAACAGAAGCAAGGCAGTGCATTTGCACTGAAGCCCCGTTCTACCAAATATGATGTTGAAAAGGCAATGAAATGAAGCTTCATCTTGTTCCGCAGTGGGTGTTCATAAAATTGTATAATATGTGTAAACAGCGTTGTCACTGTCAAGCTTATGTGGGAGGTTTCGTCCAGCAAGCCAATTTAAAAAATTAGAGAAAAACCGAACAATTTATACCATGTTTTATCTTCTTCATTCCAATTTTCATTAGAATATTCAATAGAATAGAATTGAATCTTAATTGTTATCTGTAACGGTTATTCATTCAGCATGAATCTTAACTGTTGTTCAATTTTTTTGAAACTTTTTTTTTTAAATCAGCAATCTCGCATCTGCTTTGTTATTTCTAATGTAATTGCTTTTTTTCTGCTTCTGCCTTTGATAGTGAGAACGTCACAATCGCTGTTGATTATTCTTAGTTTGCTTAATGAAAATAAAGTAACAGATAAAATTTTTAAAGAGCAGTTCGTAACAGTTATTCAAAAGTAATAGTTAAGCACATCAGTACTATGCATTCGTTCATAAGTTTATAATGCTAATGTCACTAATTGCATACGAGTATTTGTATTTCTACCATAATGGATGAGTCTATGAAATATATTTTGTCATTCACATTTTGTAAAAAAAACTAGCTATTTATTGCTAAAAATGTTATTAATGCTACGCTGCCGCTCCCCAACCGCCCTTTTTTGTGTCAGCGCCCCCCGCTAGCAAAGCACCGCGCAGTTTGGGAAACACTGATCTACTGTATAGTACAGATAGCCGATGGTCCCTATGACATTAAGCTTACAGGGATTGATAACGTAAAATACCAGCAGACAGTGTCACTGTTTCGTTCTTTAGGACCTCGTCAGTGCTATGTCGACCAGTATTTGTTTAAGGCTATCTATTTATATAGGCTTTAAACAAGTACTGGTCAACGGTGACACTGTCTGCTGTTATTGACCTTATCAAGTTTTGTAAGCTTAATGTTAGTTACCAATCATAATGCCCAAGGCTATCAAATCAAATTAATTAATTAAATCAGTGATGTAGTCGAGATCACAAACGTCGAGACTGAGACCGAGACCGAGACCCGATAATTTTTCCGAAATCAAGACTGGAAAATTTCGAGACCTAGGGTTCGAGACCGAGACCAGAAATAATCGAGACCGAGATCGAGACTAAAAATTTTTACAAAATTATAGTGCGTTTTTTATTATTCCGAAAACAATTAATTTCTATTTTTTATATAGTAATCTGAGATTATTTTTTAATTAAACAAGCATCTCTATCATGTTAAAAAGAGCTTTGCTCAAATGTGATTGCATCATAAAACAACCCGCTTTAAAAACCCGCTTAACTAGAGCAAAAAATAGCCGAAACATACAAGGCAAGTTTTTACCATGTTGAAAAAATCAATCAAAAAAATTTTAATGAATAATCATTAAAAATTTTTTTCAAAACTCAAAAATGCTGAAGGCAACCTCATCACAAAAATGGTTGAAACTTGAGTGACCGGTAAATTCCACCCCGGTATATTTTATCATAGTTAAATTCTAACACAGTATATTCTACCACGGAAATTTGTTAGATTTAGGGGATTGGGGTTAGAGTTATGGTTAGGGGTTAGATTAGAGTTGGGATTAGGAGTTAGGGTTAGAGTTAGGGTAATAAATGTACTTGTCAACTACTATAGTCTGTGTAGCATAATAAATCAACAACAATCAACAAATAAAATGAGCAATCAGCATGGTGTGATATCGTGGTGGAATATACCGTGATAAATATAGACTACAGTGGTGGAATTTACCGTAGTGGAATACACCTAGAACCGAAACTTTATTTAAATATTTGATTAACTTGGTTATCTGTGTTAGTGTGTTGCATTTGTTGCATTTGCTGACTATGTTTGATTTACGTAAAATAAAATTAGTCCAATTAATCACCTAAAAAAGATTAGAAATAAGGACAAATTATACAAACAAGTAAAAGCTGCTTAACAACTCTCTAATTTTTCTTTTTGTATTACTCCTGTTTATTTTATGTCTATCTTTAGGTAGGTTAATCAAAGTAGTTTTTAGTTACTTTTTTTCCACTTCGTCTTATTAGCAATTTGGTAATTTGTTTTAAGCAATTAGATTCATACAATGGCGTTTGCAGAAATTTGTTATGGGGGCGGTTGAGAGCCGAAAACACGATCACTATAATTTGTGATGTCTTTTACAAAAAGGAGCCCTGGAGCAACAAAAAAAAGAAGCGACTTTCAAATATTCACTTAAAAAAATAATTAAAATTAAATATTTCTCTTTGATATTATTATTTATCTTTATTTTTATCTTCCTGACTGCCTGACTCACAAGAAATTGTCGGTGCCATTATACATAGAGAAACTGTCAACTTATTACCTTGACCTGCTTTTGGAGATGCAAAAATATTCCTGTCCGGTTGAAATTTTTTTTAGATATTTTTTATTTTTATGGTCAAAATTTAGGACTGCTTAATAAGGCCACCAAGTAGGGGAAAATGCCATAAAGTGTTTTTTCAAGGCCACAACAGAATGGCGAGAGTAGGCTTTGAACCGCGAGGGTTCTAATCACGTTCGCCATCAATCACAGTGCTATTAACCACTCAAACACGCTGCCGACAAATGTAAAATAAGATGAAGATGAATATCTTTTTTTTGCTCCACACTTTTTTCTAGCCCTAATTCTCTTTTAATTAAATAAATTTTTCAATCTATTTTAACAATTTTTAAGCTGTTTTAGTGCTACTATGAAGCTTTAACGATTATTTTTCATGAAAAAATTTTAAGCCACAACCCTTCCCCTTCAGCGCATCCGCCTATGGATTCATTGATCAAAACTTTTTAACCGGTTGTTAAACGGTACCTAGGCAGTGTGGTCGAAAGTTTAGAGCGAGCTGATCCTGATCAAAACGGGCGCGGATCAAAACCTAGTCGTGCACTTCTGTTATGTCCTTAAGAAAAGCACTTTACGACACTTTCTCTTGCTTGACTGTCTTGTCTAACAATTCAAATTTTAGTCATATTTCTGTAAGACTAAAAAGCAAAATAAAAATTTCAACCTCACAGCAATATCTTTGTATCTCCATATGAAGGTCAAGCTAACTGCTTGTCCTAGGTATAACGCCTCCAAGATTTTTTTGTAAGGAAGGAGGATAAAATTAGAAATGACAAGAAAAAAATAAGCAAACTGTAGGGGTGGGTAAACGTTGTAACGCAGAGGGCACCACCTCCTCTTTTTTATAAACAATTGCAGGCCATAATGAATAAATATATAAATCGTGTGTTCAAATTATTGTATACATAAGTTTCATTACAAGAACTTGTTTGCTGCATTCAGAAAAAAATACTTAGGGTTAAATAATAAGTTTTTTTTTGAAGGAAGGGTTTCAATCATTTAAATTAAAAACCAAAGCAAGTTTAATTCTGTACCGATTGCGGCTTAGGAGATACTTGCAAAAAATTTGGCTCCGATCGTTTAAAAGTTGGTGACCGGTAATATAATCCTAACTGTTAATGATTTAAGAATTGCATCATTTTATGTAACTGCACTTCTGCCATATCAAACTAAAGAATTCGAAATAAAAATTTTATTTATTGTGTCGCCAGCCATATTCTGGGCATTCACAGGTCATATTTTGCACAAGTCTGAACCATGCTGTTGTATACTAATGTACCCGCTGTAAGTCTACGGGCATCTTTATCGTTAACACGTAGCAAATAGCGTTATTTAATGTACCCACTGTAAGTCTCCGGGCAACTTTATCGTTAACACATAGGGTAGCAACTAACACGTAGCAAATAGCGTTATCACTATTGGAGTCTACTAAGTTTATTTGTCAATCTGACAGCTACATGTGACACTGTTATTTCATACAAACTTGGGTTTAACTGCAAGCTGCTGAGGTTTCTGGTGGATAAATGCATGGTTCGAATGATTATAAAATTAGTTCGCAAGAAAAGTTTCACTCTAATGGTGACACCACGTAAAATAATTTCGGGGTCTGGTTTATTTAGCGATTATCAAATGCTTGCCGATAAAAATAAAGGTCTAAACGCTTGTTTGTGCCTCCTGCACAAAAAACGTAAACAATCTTGACGAAGGCATTCGTTCTCCGGGTACATGAATCATAGATTGAACACAGAGTACTGTGAGAGTACATCTCGGCTTCGTGCTTTCGTTGCCAAAACCCCTTGCCTGTACCCAGCTCGTTCAAAATAGCGTGCCCAGAAGAGTTTGAGTTATGCTTAAACACCTGCGAAGGATTTAAGACAACTGATCGCAGCCTAACTAACCAGTCGGCTGCGTCTAGTTAAGTTGCGCCCTGTCGGTTACGGCCAGTTGGCTCATTCTGCCTGTGGATTGTAGTTACGCATTTTTATTTGTGCATAGAAAAATGGGGTCTCGTTCTTTTCTCTTATTGCAAATACGGCGCCATTGCACAAATCAAAGATAACGTTATATCGGAGTGTCAAATGCAGTGGACATTACAAGGAGCACGAGGTCGGACAGTTTTGGATGAAAAAATAAAAGGTTGTGGCTTGGTACATTGCTAAAAGCATTTAATCCAGGAAATACAATAGCAATTTGCAATAAAAATATTAACCACTGGGGCCAGTCCTATTTTTGTGTTTTACTTGAAGTGGGCACTTTTATATACTACAACGATTTTGACATAGATTGGCCTGTTTTATGCAATGTTGAAAAAATGCCTTTATGTAATAGTTTAACATCTTCTTCTCAAAGTTATCTTGGAGAAGCCTTGTGATAATCAATATCTTCTAAAGGTAATCAATCTAATCTTTCACAGTGTATAACAAAAAATCGCACTTTTAATTTAACATATTGGAGCCAAAATTTGTTATTTTGTTCTGTATTCCATTCGACACTTTTTATATTGCAAAATAGAAAAACATATCTACCTTTGTTACTCAAATTTGCTTATTTTCTGGCTTTGCTTTTAGATTTTTTCTGTAAATTACTTTTTTGCCTTATCGCTGCTTGTTTTTTTAACGGTTATTTTATTTTAATTTTTTATCATTTTAAATGACACAATAAAAGTAACTGCTTGACCAAGATACCTTATGATTATTTCCCAGTCACATTGTCCTGCATTTAATCTCAATTATATGTTATGCGAATATTTAAAAATGCTTAGTGACAAATAAACAAATTTGAATCTTGAATCTTCACAAATGTTAGAATATTAAGTGCATTCTACTTTTTATAAACTGTAATATAGAGTTGCTGATAAAGACTTTTAAGTAGGGAAAGATAAAGACTTGCAAGTAGGGAAAATGATAAAGATTTCAAGTACGGAAAATAAAGACTTTCAAGTAGTGAAAGTGAAATAAACTTTAATATAAAATTGTTGATAAAAACTTTCAAGCAGAGAAAGAAAAACCTCTTGCATATTTTCAACATCTGAATGAACGCAGGCAAAAGAACACGCAAATCTCACTTAGGGGAAAGTGGGGGTAAAGCAGAACAGTTTTACAAATTCTTTCATAACTTCTGGTATATACACTCTGGAGACATGGTTCCTGGTCGCAATAGTTGTGCCCCAGGTCTAGTATCTTCATATGCCAACTCACAAAAAAATTTTGCCTAGGCTTGATAATATAAGCCAATTTCAAAATTGAAATTTTGTTCCGCTTTGCCCAAGCTTTAGGGCAAAGCCTCAATTGCCCAAATCATTATTCTGTTTTGCCCCAATCATTATTCTGTGAGTTATTTCATTATTGATCCAGTTAGTTTGCTACTGCTTGGATTTATTTTAGCGTTCAAGAAAATTAGGCGTACCAAAATTAATGGTTTGATTCCTTGTTGGGCAATATCGTAACCAATAATAGATTTTGAGTTAAAATAAAGAGTAACATTAATTAATCTTAGATTGAAAGGCCTATTAGACATTATTCATCTCTGAAAGATTACACACAATTTTATTTAAACACCACCTTAACTGAGCGCACTGCAAGCAAGCTTATTTATATTGTAGAATATAAGAAAACAGCCCGATTTGAAATAACGAATAACACAGTAAAAAGCACAAACATGGCTTCTAAGAAATACTGCAACAGCAAAGCAAACACTCAGAGTCGTCAAAAAATATTGCAGTAAAAATACACCAACTTGGCTTCAAAGAAATAAAGAAAATGCAACAGTGCAGCAGTAAGCTAAATTTAAACTAACACCATTCTAGAAATAAAAAAGCTAAAATTTTATCAGCACGTAGAGCTTAGGTACATAAATCACAAACAAATCCACCACATCCGACATAACTGGTGCATTTTTCATGACACCACTCTTTACAACTGTCACACTGGATCCAGTCTTCAGTTGGGGGATTAATGTACGGTTTACTCCACATTGGGCACTGCCATTCACCACTTCTACCTTTCTTAAACAGAGATTGTTTCGTCTTATTATTTGACTTTTTCATTTTTTCCACCATAATTTTTTTCTGGGGAGTGCTTGACAACAGTTCAGCTTTTTTTCCGAGACGTTTTTGTGTGCTACACTAAGCCTCAGGCAGTGGTGAAATTTCTGTCACACTAACTCTTCTCACAGTAGATGAGGAATGCTTCAGTTTATTGCAATTGCCTGCTGTTTCTTGAGCAGCATTATCACTTGTGTCAAGAGTTTCTTCAGCTGAAGTTTCTGTAGCATTTCCTTCCCTTGAAGATATAGATGAAACTGGAACTTGAACACTTGCTGACGGAAAAAAAGCTGTAGTATTGCCCACATCTACTTGAGGCTGTTCATCTTGATTATCAGTCACATTTGCAGCAGCAAAATCTGCATCTGTAAAAATGTGTGAATTGAAAGGCACAATGCCTGTGCATTCAAAGCCTTTTGCAGCTTTTTGTACATCAGCTGATGGCAGGTATGCTTTGTTGAAAATTCCTACCACATCAAAACGTGAAACTCTTCTGCCTGGATGGCTCAGCAACCACTTCTCAATTTCCTGGTTGTAATAGGTCTTTAGAGGTCCGAAGAAAGTACAATCGAGAGGCTGGAGTCTATGAGCTGTGGAAGGTGAAATTGATAATATCATGATATTATTTTTTCGACAAAAATTTATAGCTGGCAATGATACATGACTAGCATGATTGTCTAGTATCAGCAGCACTTTGCTTTCAGGTGTCGCCTTTACTTGACTTTGAAAGTGAATCAACTACTGCAGAAATAAAGCAGTATCGATCCATCCACTAAATAAGCAGTATCCTATTGATCAAAAAGGAGAACCATTGAGTAGAGTTTGTACCATTCTTTTCCTGGGAAATATAAACATTGGAGGTATATGGTTTCCAATTGAATTCATTGTACAAACCATTGTGATTGTTTTCCCATTTTCCAAACTTGTTAATTTGCCAACTTGCTTCATTCCTCTTTGACTTAAAATTTTTCCTGGCTTTTGCACGCTTGATATTCCTGTTTCGTCCATTTTAAAAATTCTAGCAGGTGAGATATTATTTTGTAACAAAATTTCTTGCAGTTTGCTGTAAAAAAGTTCAACCTGAACCTTGTTAAAGCCTGTGGCTCTAGAAAAGCTTGTGACCTCCGGCTTTCTCAAACTCAGGTCAGGATGACGAGACTGTGGCGACCAATCAGCTGGCGCGCGCGAAAGACTCATGTGACGAGAGACGTCTGTGCGCAAGCACGCGTGAAAACGCTTACAATGATTTTCGCTAATGTACGCGCGGTCTTTGTTCGAGCTTTCATTATTAAAAGTGCATTGTTAGAAACGGGTCATGTATCGCGAAGTCAGACAGTGTGTTTAGTAAGTAAACGCTACATTGGTGACCCCGGAAGTCGAATACGCCCAAAATTTTCTAATAGCAGAAAATAAGCTGAAATTACTGGATTAACTTTGTTAAACATTGATATGTCAGCAGACAGTGAAATTTTAACGCAGTTAACTGAAGCAGTCAGCAAGTTAACAAACAACGCCTTGTCAACGACAAAGATTCAAGCAGTAGCAGTTAAACTCCCAGAGTTTTGGACAGACGACCCGGAGATTTGGTTTCTTCGAGCTGAAGCACAATTTAGATCTAGATCTATAATTATTGATCAAACTAAATTTGACTACATAATTACAGCATTAGACAATCGGGCCGCTGCAGAAGTTAAAGCAGTTCTTCTAAACCCACCGGAGCAAGGAAAATATAATGCTTTAAAAACAGCTTTACTCTACGCGTTTGGTAAATCTCAACTACAAAAAGACGCTGAGCTAGTTAATATTTCAGGGCTTGGGGACAAGAAGCCCTCCGCATTTCTACGCTATCTCGAGTCCCTCAACAATGACGCCGACACCCTTCGGCAAGCATTTTTTTTAGCACAACTTCCTTCACAGGTTCGTGCGATTCTAGCGGCTCAAGAATTCCCAAATCTACAGGAATTAGCTTTAGCTGCAGACCGTATTATCGAAGCTAACGAGTTACTCCCTATCAACTCGGTATCGGCGTTAAGCCCCATACATCTTAAGAACTTACAACCAAAACACAAACCCAAACCTAATTCCTCCAATAATCACATTATCTGCTACTACGATAAAAATTCGGCTTTAACGCACGTACCTGCAGACCCGGCTGCCCCTTTGCGAGCTTACTCCCAGTGGCAACGTCATCGTCAATCACCGTGCGGGAAAACGGGCAAGCCGGCCGCCAATGACCGTGGGGGTCGGCTTAATCAAAACTAACACCTTGTCAGTGTGGGATCGCGCCACAGGGACATCTTTCTTAGTAGATACCGGCGCTGACGTTTGCGTTTTCCCTGCTTCCCCAAACGACAAGCGCAAACGTACCCCTACAGAAAACCTCACAGCGGCCAACGGTTCCGAAATTAACACATGGGGACAACGTGTTATTACTTTTATTCTCGGACAAGGAAAGCAATATCGTCAGAAATTTTACTTAGCCGACGTCGCTCGCCCTATACTAGGCGCCAATTTTTTTACGGCCAATAACATTGCCATCGATTTACGCGGACGCCGACTTGTCGATTTAAATCACGGCCATATTTTCGCTGCACATACAGAGCGCACACCGAACAGTCACTACGGTTTAATTTTGGGCGCAACTAGCCGCTTTAATCAACTATTGCTACAATTTCCACAAATTTTAGCCCCCAGTCTACAAAACCAGGTGAGTAAACACGGTGTAGAACACCATATTGTCACCAGCGGCCCACCAGTTCATTCACGACCTCGGCGTTCAACTTTCCCAAAACTAGCTCTAGCCCAAGCCGAATTCCAACAATTAGAGCAAGCAGGCATAATTCGCCGTTCCAATTGACCTTGGTCTACCCCCCTACACATGGTGCCTAAACCCTCTGGGGGATGGAGACCGTGCGGCAATTTATCGCCGCCTTAACCAAATTACCACTGACGATCGTTATCCACTGCCCCATATTCACGATTTCAACACACGACTGGATGGAGCAAAGATTTTTTCCAAAATAGACCTCATTCGTGGTTATCACCAAATTCCTATGGCCGAAGATTCAATTGCCAAGACCGCAATCGCCACCAGTTTTGGCCTCTGGGAATTTCTTCGGATGCCTTTTGGGTTAAAAAACGCAGCACAAACCTTTCAACGACTCATGGACAGCATTTTCCAACACTTAAATTTTGTTTTCATCTACCTAAATGATATTTTGGTTGCTAGTAAATTACCGGTGGAACACTACAATGACCTTAGACAAATTTTTACACTGTTGTCCTCAAACGGATTAATAATTCAAAAATCCAAATGTATTTTTGGCGTTCAAGAACTCGAATATTTAGGACATCTTATCACAGTCGAAGGTGTTAGACCTTTCCCAAGCCGCATTGAGGTTATCCGCAATTTTCCCACCCCAGATTCTCGTTCTTCTCTTCAACGTTTCTTGGGCATGATAAATTTCTACCACCGTTTCCTCCCCACAATCGCCTCGCAGCTTGCGCCTCTGCATGCCGCATCGTCTGGCCGAGGCAAAGAACTTACGTGGACTATAGAATGTCAGAAGGCCTTCGAAAATGCCAAGGCAGCGCTGGCACATGCTACTTTACTACACCATCCTAAGGCAAACGCACCTACCAGCATAACTGTAGATGCATCTGACTTGGCCATTGGAACACAACTTGACCAATCGCACAATGGTTACTGGGTACCCATCGCTTTCTTTTTCCGAAAATTGTCGTCTGCAGAAAAGAAATAGAGTACCTTCGACAGAGAACTACTGGCAGCGTACCAGGCTGTACGCTACTTTCGGCATTTCGCAGAAGGCAAGCCCTTTACCTTGTACACCGACCACAAGACATTAACATTCTCATTGTCCAACAATGCTGACCGCTCGCCCCGTCAATCCCGCCACCTGTCGTTTATAGCCGAGTTCACCTCTGACATACGACATGTGAAAGGAAAATTTAACGTGGTAGCCGATACACTCTCAAGAATCAACACTATCACAGAGCCTCCCATTGACTTTGTACAACTAGCAAACGACCAAGCAGTTTCACAAGAAATTGCAGCGTATCGAACCTCAATAACCAAACTTTTGCTTCCAAATATACCATTCGGCGACGTCTCCCTCCTTTGCGACATGTCACTTGGGAAACCTCGTCCTGTGCTTCCAAAGGAATGGACCTACAGAGTTTTCCAAGCTATACACTCTTTAGCTCACGCGGGACCACTCAACGGGCAATTGCAGACCGCTATGTATGGCACGGCCTTAAACGAGACATTCGCAGATGGTGCCGAGAATGCCAGAGTTGCCAAGCAGCCAAAGTGCATCGCCACATCCGAGCCCCACTCTCTCATAGGTCTCAACCAACAGGGCGCTTTCACAGCATCCACGTAGATTTAGTCGGCCCACTTCCTCCGAGCGAAGGAATGACATACCTCTTCACCATTATCGACCGATTTACCCGATGGCCCGAGGCCATTCCCCTCCCCGACGCAAAAACAACTACCTGCACAAATACTCTCATACGAGGATGGATCTCCCGGTTTGGAGTACCGGCAGATATCACATCAGACCGAGGTTCACAATTTACTTCATCTTTATGGTCAAACTTAAATAAAATATTAGGCATTAAACAACAACACACCACAGCTTACCATCCACAAGCTAATGGCATGGTAGAACGCTTGCATCGACAACTCAAAGATTTCCTCAAAGCCCGCACTACATCTCCACATTGGATGGAACACCTACCTTTCACACTCCTTGGTTTACGAACAACTTGGCGTGAAGAACCGGGATGTTCTCCCGCCGAATTAGTGTACGGATCTACTCTACGCATCCCCGGCGAATTCATTGACCCCACCCCACCCCTTTCTCTACAACCTTCAACCACATTTCTTCGCGACCTGCAAAAATCGATGCATGAAACCCTTCCACCACCCTGGACACACCACTCATCTCTTACATCCTATTACCCACCCTCTCTTGGCCATACAGGTTTTTTTTACGTACGAATCGATAAACACAAGACACCCCTGCAACGACCTTATGAAGGACCATACAGAATTATCTCCACATCTGAGAAATTTTTCACCCTCGACGTAAATGGACGAAAAGAAAACATTTAGTTGACCGTCTCAAAACAGCATACCTGGCCACAGGGAGATATCCACCACAACTCAACAACCAAGAAGAAGACATTTCGACGCCTTCCTCTTCGTCGCCGCTCCCTAATAAATCTCCAGGCATCACAACTACACGCAGTGGACGATCAGTTCGACAACCGCCACATATTGTCAAAGACTATATCGCTGGTATACAAGAGTCGTACAACAACGCTGGGGGGGAGCCATGTGGCGACCAATCAGCTGGCGCGCGCGAAAGACTCATGTGACGAGAGACGTCTGTGCGCAAGCATGCGTGAAAACGCTTACAATGATTTTCGCTAATGTACGCGCGGTCTTTGTTCGAACTTTCATTATTAAAAGTGCATTGTTAGAAACGGGTCATGTATCGCGAAGTCAGACAGCATTCCCTTTTGCCCCAAAAGAAATATTTCGTTTTGCCCCAAACTAGTTTCGTAGACAAAAGTAGCAAATCTGAAAATTCTTATGAAGCAAAATAGTTGTTGAACTTGTAGCGTTTTTGGTATGTCGTGATGGATACTCTTTAGATGCACTTCAAACCCAACCTTAAACATGATAGCTCAGCAGCATAGTAAAAGAAAAAATTACGTATCTTCTCAACAGTTTTCTTATAGTAAGACATGCTTAAACTGAAATTTCTGCATAATTCCACACACTAAACACGCCAAGTAACGAATTTTGGCGGGAAAACCTGTCACCCGATAACTGTCCACGTGACGAAAAATGGTGGCGCTATTTCTCAAAATTCGTAAAATATTCCAATATTTCATTTTTCCCCACGTTCTGCTTTCCCCCACTTTCCCCTACGTCAATATTCAAAAACCAAAGTAATTTACAGGGTGTGCAAAAAGTTCCCGGAAAAGTTAAAAATAAAATATATATAATATTAAATGGACTTTTTGAATAATTTTTTGTGTGAGCAAAGATAAGATAAATTTAATCAGGGAATCTATTTTTACTTGATTTAGCCACCATTCGCATCAATTGCCTTCTCCAGTCTTGATTTGAATGCTTCTACCGCAGCACGTATCTTTTTCTGGGGAATATCAGCCCATGCTTTTTGTAAGGATTTCTTGAAGTGGTCGACAGAAAGTTTTTCTGAGCGGCGTGCGTCTTTTTTGAGCATTGACCTGATGCTAAAGTCGAGTGGGTTTAGGTCAGGAGAGGAAGGAGGCCACATTTCTTTGCCCCAAAATGAAGGGGAGTTTTCTCTGGACCATGATTGAGTTTTTTTAGAGGTGTGCGATGGTGCACCATCATGTTGAAAGGTAAACACTTTGTTTTTTTATTTCAATTTCATTTCGATCAGTGCCGGAGACAGAATTTCCAAGATATTTATAGGGTCTTTTTTGACTATGGAAAGCATAGAATATGGAGATATTCCCAGGCTTTCTGCCATCCCCTTTATTGTTCTTCGTGGGATTCTCCTGATCCTCTCCCGTACGGCTCTAATTTTCTTTGGAGTACGCGCCGTTCTTGGTCGACCAGTTCTGGGATGGTCTTGTGTTATTTCCCAGTTCTTTGTATCTTTTAATTGTATCATAAACCGCCGATTTAGCAACTTTAAGTTGTCTTATACAGTAATAAGAGGGGCTGATATTCCCGCGAGGTGTAATTCAATGATTGCATTTCTTTTCTCCATTTTTAATGATTAATTTTTAAAAATTTGTGAATTTTAATGCATAAAATACAAACAATTGTCTAGAACATTAATTTTATCATTTAATAAAAAAAAATATTATTTTTATTTATTTATTAAATCAATAAAAAGTAGTCCGGGAACTTTTTGCACACCCTGTAAATAAACGTGGATTGCAAGCTAGCTATGAACTTAGTTTCCTACTTCCGAAAAAATCTCGACCACATACAGATGGTGAAGAATTGCTAAAACCGGCTTTTAAATTTTATCTTCTAAAAATGCTATACAGTGGAAAAGTAGGCCACCAACTTTCTGCTTTGTCATTTAGCAATGATACTGTTCGCCACCGCTTTGACGAAATTGTCAATGGTGTTCAGTTATAGTTGAATAATATTCTCCGAATTATGGACATTTTGTTGGCTCTTGTTTTCCAAACTTCTGCCATTTCCAACCACTAATTTAGTTAAATGTGCTTTTGGTGCTGCTACGGATATTTTGACTAACAAAAGAGAAAAATTTGAAATTTACAAGTGCAAAGATCTTCGAGCAAAGTTGACACGTTTTTCTCCTCCATTTTCTCTCTTAATTTCTTAACAAGAAGTTCAAAGTTCTCATTAAATTTAAATAAAATATTTTTTGCTAATTTTTTTCCAACTATCTTTTTAATTGATGGTGGGTAAAAAATGACAAAATTTGGGTCTGTAAGGGAGGAATATAAAAAAAAGGTTGAGAACCACTGATGTGGACAAAACACGTGAACAAATAATTGAAATTGGTCTAAAATAATTTTCATACTTCAGCCAAAGCGATAAAGCAAGCTTTCCTCGGCTTTATTGTTTGTAATTGTCGTTTGCGTTTACGTCACTTTTTACGTTCAATTTAGAAGTTTACGATCCGTTACAATCGCATTGCACGCTAGTTAAACAAGTGTCAAAACGTAAAAATTGAAGTGACCTTGCAAAATTGCAATTTTGCATACTTTATCAAATGAATTTTCAAAAACTTTTTTGCTCTAACAAAAGTTAAATAAATGATCTTTACTCTGCTTAAATTTCATAAAAATATGAGTCGTAAATCGTAACTTTGGTGGGTTTCTGAAGCCCGGCCGTTGAGGAGTCAAAAGCTCAAAAAAGGTTGAGGAGAATAAGATTAAGACGTTTTTAAACTGAATATTTAAAAACTTTAGCTTCCAGTTAACGTTAAAGTTATTTTTTATTATATTTAATCTGCTTTAAAACCCACTTTTACAGCAACTTTTGGCAGGCGTACTAAATTTTAAGGTAGGTAACTAGCCGTACATTAACTGTAACAAACAACATTTAAAAATCCTTGTTTGCTCTCTGGGACTACTGCTGCATTTAGGCTAAATTAAAGCTACATAATCTATCTTGTTGTTGTAGATCTAGTTTTTTTTATTCTTCTGTTAAAGCTTGTCTTTTAACTAAAAAAAAAACTAGCTCACAAAACCAAGTTACTTGATTTTTCTAAAATCGGATTATTTTGTTGTGAATGTTTCAACGGCAAAGGTATGGGTGGAAACATTCGAAGGACTGAAAGAAAAAATATTTGTTGCTGAAAGAAAACAATTTAAATAAAGTTTTTTTGTAATCAGATTAGCTTGTAAAAAATGGGCCTGATCACAATAAAAATCTTTATTCGTCGTTGTCGTTTGAAGGGTATCCACTCCAGGTCAGACACAAACAGGATTGGGGCCGAGGGTTTATCCTTTTACTACCACAGACTGCTGCACTGCCTGAATTAGATGCTGGCAGTGGTGTTATTAAGCCAGCATCGAGTTTCGCTTATCAAAAATCTTTATTGAAGTAAGTGAAGAAGGTAGCAAAACTAAAGATTAAAGAAGTTTGACTCTAAGCTTTTGAAATTGCGGCAAAGCTGATGAATTGAATGTTATTTTTAAGCAAATTGCGAAAGTTATTGCAATTACATCAAATAGAAAAATATCAAAAAATGTCCAGTCTCGAGACCAATTTAAAAAATACGAGACCGAGACCGAGACCATCAGCAAAAGACCGAAACCGAGACGAAACCGAGACCGCAAAAAATCGGTCTCGAGACCACTCTCGGGACCTTCATCATTAAATTAAATTAACCAACCAAATTGTACCATCGACTTACAAAGTATAAATTGGCACAGAACAGCTCATGACACTCGTAGGTTATTTATAACGAACACGGTCAATTGTATACATGACTTAAATGTCTCACCGTGGGACTCAAAAATGCCCTAGAACAAAATCAGGATGTCAAAGTGTGATAATAAAAAATTTCAAACGATAACTGTCACAGAAAATAAGTCCAGTATACTTGATAAATAACGATTATAAGTGAGCATAAAATCGTTATTCATGTTCTTTTGATAAAATTACAGTTTAAACGTCGAGTTTTAATAATTGTCTTCAGCTTTAAATAAAGATTTAAGAACAGTTTAGACTTAATTTTACCAGAAAAACATAAATAAAGATTTTAACAATATAACTGGTATCTATCAACAAATATTTTTTATGTAATGTATAATAAGGTATAACATCAAAACGTATCGTATTTATTCACAAAAAATGGGTCTGTTTTCAGGGACGCCGGAAAACCATTTTGTCAGGCGGAAAAATTAAAAAAAAGCATCTTATTTTCAAAAAAAGTTTTACAAAGTTGCTTTTACAGAGTTGCCACTTCATATCGCAACCGTTTTCAGCACAAAAATCTAGTGATAGCTGAAAAAAAGTTAATACTTTTAATAAGTAACCAAAATCTTGATTTTCGTCCCAAACATTAGGTAAAGACAAAAAAGGGGTCATCAAAAGTTAATACTTTTAATAAGTAACCAAAATCTTGATTTTCGTCCCAAACATTAGGTAAAGACAAAAAAAGGGGTCATCAAAAGTTAATACTTTTAATAAGTAACCAAAATCTTGATTTTCGTTCCAAACATTAGGTAAAGACAAAAAAAGGGGTCATCACTTTTGATAAATGAGCAAAATTTGATTTTCATTCTAAGTTTAAGGTGGGGTAAGAGTCAAAATAAAAGCTTTTACCTTCAATCGATCTGATATTTTCATCGAGTTTCTGAGATTTTAGGGGCAAATCTAACCCAATGCTTCTGTATCTGCCCAATTATATCCTCCTTGTTTCAAAATCCCCCTCCCTAACCCGCCACATCCAGCATTCCTGTCTGTTGTAAATATAAATTATAACTTTGGCTTTTATTCACAAAGAAACATTATTATTAAAATCGTAAGGTGCTCATTTTTTCTTACTTTACCAAAAGCGCAGCGCAACTTGCGCAATGTAGACTATTGTTGAACTATATTAAGCGCGGCGCAGCGTAATTTTTAAATCAATTAAAGTTCTTTTTCAAATCATAAGCGCAGCCCAATTGCGTTTTTAATCACCTACATTTGAAAAACAACCAAAGTAGATTGCGATTTTGCAAAATAAACCTATATAAAGCTCAGCGCAACGAAGCACAATAGATTTGTTTAATTTTTGATGCGCGGCGCAAATAGTCTTTTTATTTCTCGGTGCACTTCACAATTAAGCGCGACTCCTAATTCTCTAACCAAGAGCGGAGCGCAAATTGCGCAACGTTTCTAAAAAAGCTATGAAAGCGCAGCGCAATTTCCGCTATTGTAGTTGCGCTTTGGCCATTTTTGTTACTAATATCATCTAAATAAACAAACAAAAAGATTATTCATTATAAAACTAAGCATTTATACAGAAGTGTACTAAAACTATCAAAAGTGTTGAACGAAGTTCAAATATCAACCATAAGAGGTTTGCGCAAGGCAATACTGTACGCATAAAAAAACAAAACAAAAAATAACAAGTTATCACGAGAATGAACAAATCAACCTGGTAGGCGCTTGAAGGTTGGAATCTTATAAATCCTGACATCATTATGGAGAAATTCAACGTTAACCGACAAATAATTCTGTAGCCAGCCAAAGAACTTTTTCCTGCAGCTTAAAAATCTGTATAGGCATGAGGAAATACTGTAAGTCAGGGATGGGCAAACTACGGCCCGCAACGACCTTTTGTGCGGACCGCGAAGGCTTTAAACAAATACTTTAAAAAAGTTAACGTAGCAGAATACTTTAAAAAACCAAAAGTAGCAGGATAAAATTGGTTTCATTGGATAGGTAATGAAGTCGGGACGAAAAGTGGGAAACTTTCAAATCGATTCTAGGTGAAGACCTTTTTTTTTTTAGAGAACACCTTGATTTTGGGAGGAAACTAGGAAAATCAAAGACAAAATCGAAGTGAAGACCTTTTTTTTTTAGAGAACACCTTGATTTTGGGAGAAAAATAGAAAAATTTTAAAGGACGCTAAGCACACGCTAAGCAAGCTTTTAGAGAGAACGTTGCCCGCGAACAAATTCAACATCCGAATGCGGCCCGCGAGCTAAAAAGTTTGCCCACCCCTGCTGTAAGTTATTAAAACTTAAAGAAAATATTAAATAGTCATAGGAAGACTGCGTTTTTTTTTTGTTGTAAGCAATTGCAATTATTCATAAACATATTGCACAAATGAATAAAAAGAACAATTTCTATAAACTTTAACTGGCAAAAAAAATGATGAGTATAAGTTTATATTTATACTCATTAAGCAGTTACGTTTTAAACTTACTACCGCCAGTCTTTTACAACCCATGTACATGTGCTTTGTCAAAGAGGTCAGTTGTGGCTTTAGCGTTAATCAGTCTCGTTTATTTAATGAAAACCTCCAACAGTGTTCTTGACTTTAGGAACGTTTATAAAAGTTAAAAGAAACAGCTGCAATTATTGGAGTTAGTAATCTATAGGGTGTCCCAGAAGTCGCACACCAAATACTCATTTTTATTTTTTTCCGTGTTTCAGATTTGATTTGATAAATTTGATTCATTAAAATTAACTACCGTATTTATCCGATTGTAAACCGCCCTTGAAAGTAGACGCATAAAATAGCTATATAAAACTATTATAAGCCGCCCTTGAAAGTAAGCCGCACCTACAAAAATTATTGGAGTTAGTAATCTACTGTATTATGCGACGACAGTCTTTAAAGCTGAGTTTTAGTCATTTTGATCAAGTCTTCTAACTTTTTTGCAATACCAACAACATTTCACTACATTAAGTTTGAATTTCTTGCGTCGCGCGACGTTTACAAAAGCGTGTCTAATATAATGCACAAAGCTGCAAGTTATTTTTGGTTTTGACTTTTCAACTTTTTGAAAAAAAAAATAAACTGTGCTGTTTGAAAAAGCAGGTTTTAACTTTTTTGTAGCAATTTGGGGTTTCATCATTTAGCGGTAGAATGTTTAACAAGAACTTAATCAAAATCTACAAAATATCCTATTTGCGAAAGTTAAAAATTTATTAGGCCTTGTAAGTGTAGCCTACTGCTACATATGGTAACCTCAACAAAAAGAGCAGATTTTGAGCTTAATCGCATTTTATTGCATTATTTAAACTATAAACAAAGTGAAACTTTTTCAATATTATCATAATAATAAATATTTAAGATTACATAGTAGTTTATTGTATTAGAAATTTGCCACTCTTGCTGTTGTTTGTCATAATTTAAACAAATTTCTACTGCTTCGCTAAGCGTCATAGCGCACGTTTGACGTCATTTTAAAACAATTAAAAGCAACCCATTTCAAGCCCGCTTTTTCACGCAATAGCGAAATGTTTAAAATGATTTTATAGAAAAACTGCTTGTTAGGTTAAACACCATGAGATAAAATAGAGTTCTACTATTTTTGTTTGTCGTGTTTTGGTTGTTTCAAAATAGATCAATTACTTTTCATTCAGTGGGAACAGAAAAGAAGAGATTGTGGATTGGCACGGTTTTTACCGAGTCAAAGCAACATTTAGAAATTTCTTAGCGAGTAGAGACTCCCATTTTTTGTTTTATGGGTTTTCAGCAAAAATTCTGCTCAACATTTAAACAATAAAATATTCTTTTTTTTTTCACAAAAAAATCGAAATTTAAATTAAATTACTAATCAAATTTAAATTAAGACTAACATTGTTGTTTGTTGCTCTCTGTCGCAAACCATTGGTTTTGTTGGTTGTATGTCAACAATTGTTTTTATTTAGTTAATTATTATGAAACTGATGTCATTTCTTAAACCTATCCTACATGTACAGTACTACATTTATTTGGGTAGTGTCCAGTTGTTTATTTTTTCAAGTTCAAGCTGACCAGAAATACTAGCGTGGATGGAAACCAAACCCAGGAAATGTAGGCGTAATGAGGGTCTCAATAGCTCACTCGCACACCATCACAAGTGCTAACTTAAGAGCTTTCAGTCTCAGTAATACTCTCATTCGTCATTTTCACAAGTGCGTTAATTCTGAACAAAACGCGACCTATCCATTAGCACTTGCTCTCTTTTGCGTCTTTGAAAGAATATCTTTATTGAATACCTCCATTGTATAAAGAAAATGATTAAGGTTGTGTGATTACATCCGAAAAGGGACGGTTTAATCTTTAACAGAGCCAGATTAAGAATAATGTAAGACAGTATCTCTAAGGCGTTTTGCTAAAAAAAAACTCATAAGTTTGGAAACTACATAAGTTACAAAAAGACGTAGACAAGAAAAACTAATTTTTTTACGGCGAAATAAGATAAATATAACATATAAGCATGCTCATCTAAACTCAGTGCCACATTGTATCACAAAGCCTATTTAAAATTGCTTTTTACGAGTATATAGCTTGATTGCTGAAAAACGTATGAATGATGTCATTTTTATTCAAATAACTATAGTAACATCATTTTCTGCTTTAAAGTAATAGCGCATCGCTTTAAATAAAAAATATTAATAATAACAAAAGAGCCTTGCAAAAGAATTGAAATTTTTGATAGGGGTGACGAGATATTTCATCAACTTCGACATATTAAGTACGAGATAATTACTCTGATAGAAAATTATTTTATTTTCATTAAACTTTAAAATCCAACTAACGAGTAGTAAACAAAAACTTCTTTCTACCCTGAATTTCAGAAATTTACAGATAGCATGGAAACCCATTAGACCACTACATATGGCACATACTTGAAATGTTTAATTAAATATACTGGTTTGGTTTAACATTTATTTGTATAATAACGATATAGAAGATTTTGGTGCTAGCGAATATAATTAGTTTTCTGTTCATGGCTTATCTTAGAAAAATTTTGGCCACCCCTAGTCTAGACTTTAAAGGTGGTGTGACAAAAGATAAAAAAAAAAAACGAATAATTAATACAGTACGCATTCTACAAAGTCAAACGAATATATAACAAAAATCTACTTTTTTTGTTTGGTTCTTTATTTGTTTCTATCGCATATTGTGCTCACCTTTTTTCCAAATTTCAATAATTAATGTTGATTTTATTACAGAAATTTAAAGTAATGGATCAAAAGCAAAGCAAAATACAAGAAAACGAAAATGGAAATTGTAAGAAGCTTATATTAGTAGACTATAGTTTAAATTAGGGGAAAATTTTTTATATATTGTAACTATGTCCAAGAAACTGTGATCAATATATTTTGACGTGATTTAATTTTAAAAACTTTTGCCTCTGCTTCTAAAATTTTTCATTTTGCCCTTGTAGCAATCAAAGATCACTAATTTTGCAAACTGTCTTAACATAGCCTTTTCTACAACTTTTTAAGAGAGAAAACAAAGCAAAAATGTTTCTTCTATTGGCACTGCAAATATTGTTTAAAATAGATTACTGAAGTTTTTGAAGTGTATTTAAAACCTGTCTGCATCTTGTTATTTACAGCTGTTAAATGTGTTCGTGTTTTCGGTAATTCAACTGCTTATTTTGTTAAAAAAATTTAATTTTTAAACAAAATAATAAGGCTGCACCGATTAATCGGCAACTAATTGCCCGACTAATTGTTAATCGTATAATTGAACAATTAATTGGGTTGATAAACGGTCACTTTTTCATCTAATTTTTTTATAGAATTAGGAAAATAAATAAGCCGTAATTTCTGTCAAAAACTTATTTGAAGAAAAAAATGTAGAAATACATTTGATAAAAAAAAAAATTAGATTAACTTGAAGAAAATCACAAATTTCTTAGAATTATTTTTAAAAACTTGAACTATTAAAACAACAAATTTTTTAGTTGTACTTGTACGTATTTACTTAACCTTTTTCTTCCTTGTTTCTTAAATGGAACATAATTTTTAAGGCAGCGTAAAAGTCTCAATTTGATCCTAAATTCACTTTTTATCACATATTTACTCCAAACAAGTCTTATTTATTTCCAAAATATGATAACAATTTTAATTCTTCTTTATACTTTTATAAACTCCCTTTGCTATGACAAACTCATATTCTAAAAATACCGTAAATAAAATCGTCAAGTGAATTTAATGGTCGGCAGAAAAAAGGTAAATAAAAATTATTTAAACTTTTTAAATTGAAATTCACTTTTAAGATGTACAAAATGTAACAATAACCCACTAAAAATTCTAAATTTAGTACTGAAAGTTGAGAACTCTTAAGTTGTAATGCAGGAACATAAGCATTCAGTGTTTCCAGAGCACAGCAAATTTTTTTCGGCTCACATATGTTTCCTTCAGTGCTGAAAAAATTATCACTTTCAATGGAAGAACAAGGGGCATTCCGATACTTCATAGCTAATTTGCTTAAATTAGGAAACTGTTCTTTGAAATTTTTCCACAGTAAAAACGGATCATTACGCTTTGGTAAATTTAATAGTCTTCTAATTTAAGTTATAGTTATCTTCGAATTTAAGTAATCTTCTAATTCTGCATTGAAGCACTAACTCCTTTTTATCTTTTTCCTTCCTTTTCTTTGATTATATGCTATTCTTTTTTGCGTTCACTCGTATGTTCATTAGAAGCTAATTTATCAAATAAAGTTGAAAAACTTCAAAAGTTTTCCTCTTCTTCATTACTGCAGAAGAAGAGCAAGATGATTCAAAATCTAAATCCTTTTGACATGTTCTTTTGTTAATATCTTCGATGCATTCTATTGTCCATTTTCTTGTTTCTTCTATCATATCTGGCCTTTAAAATTTCATATCAAATCGTAGATCTAGTAAAGAAGACAAGCATAATCTTTTGTTTTTAATATAAGGTGAAAATCTTTTTTCTATTGATTTCTGTAATTCTTTTACTGTGTTAAAAACAATTTCTAGCACTTACATAATATCTAAAATTTTTGATATTTAATAATTAACAATTACATTTAATCGGCAGTTAATCGCTTGGTTTGGTCGATTAATTGCTAATTGTTAATCGGCGGAAATATAATCAGTGTTACCTTAACATATATACTAAAATCCTACAACTAAAATATTTATTTATGTTTGGCCAAAGCTGCATTAAAAACTGGAGTTTTTGAAAAAGAAAGAGCTATTGATTATTGATTGAGATTCTACTTCTTTTTTCTCTCTCTTTTTCCTCTTTCTGAGTTTCTCTGGCAAACTGAGTGTCCTCTAACCGAGAGTCCAATTACGATTCAGTATCAAATATTAAAGAGGCGATTCGGTTATTATTTCTTTTTGTGACCATTATTCCATTAGTAATTTAAAAAGGGTATAAAAAATGCTATTAAGGCTATTAAAAAAATTTAAAAACAATTATTCTATCAGCCGTTTTAAAGATTTGATTATGATATAGAATTTGTCCAAAACTATTGGTTGTTTTATATTAAGAGGCACCAAAATTTAAAATTTACGACCAGCCAACAGATTTGAAGAACAAAGAACTAATTAAAAAAACGTTACAAACTAAGTTTGTGAAAAAAAATAATCAAACAGTAATGGTTCTAAACCAGGGGCGTCCAACCTTTTTTAAGTCGAGGGCTATTTTGGCTCATCAAAAAAAAAAAATACTCCATCCATAAAATACACCATAAAATGCTCATCAAAAAAAAATAAAATACCCCAATTTTTATCCAAAAATCGTAATGATCTTTTTAAAAAAAAAGTCTTTACTTCGAATCATTCTCCAATTTTCTGAATTTTGTCTTTTGAAAGCATTCTTCTTCAAAAAGAAGTCTTCACTTGAAACCAGTCCCGGATTTTATGATTTTTGTTTCTGAAAACTAGCGATCTCGAAA
>OY796884.1:19878380-20223380 GCA_963680785.1 Diplosoma virens
CACAATAATACAGTGCAAACAAATGCGAAAGAGTTTATGATTATTAGTCGTAACACTTTCTGCAAATAACGACAGAATGATCACTGCAAATATAGCTATTGCATGTTTCACAAAGGGTTTTTGTTTTGCGATCGGCTTTTGGAGGACACATGGAGCAGCGCTTTCGCTTTCTTGTATTCATTGGTGATGAAGCTGGTATATGAATTGCATTTTCGTCCTGCAGTCCAGCCAGTTCCTTTGCCAAACTAATTAGTAGACTCCTCTGCAATCTGTTGCCACGTTTTTCAGTATAGTTTTCTTTGTTGAGGGACATCCATACAATAAATGCGTTTAGAGCGCTGATATCCAGCATATTATAAAAGATTACCATGGGCCATCTTCGAGTTTTTCTTTTGATAGTAAACCATCTCACCATTTGGTCCATGGTATCTACACCGCCTTTTGTTGCGTTGTAGTAAGTAATGACTTCTGTTTTTTTCTCCGGACCAGGCGATTCAGTGCCTTTGACTAAATGCATGATACTTAGAAGAGTAACCACCTTTCCTTTTTTGGGACAATAAGAACCAATCATCGCCTCTTTTTGAAAATCATAGAGAGTAGTAAATTCTTTTCGGTCCTTCGTGAACACAAATTCTGCAGGAAGCTCTTTTCTGTTCTTTCGAATTGTTCTTACGATGGTGAGATTTTGCATCAGAAGCTTTCTTCGCAATTCTACATTTGTAAAGAAGTTATCGCTGATAATATTTCTTCCATTTTTTAGAAAAGGCTCTGAGAGTTTTAGCACTACTTTTGAACCTAGATTTGTTTCCCTTGGCTCACCTATTTCTTTTCCTTTGTACACATCCATTTTCAGTACGTAATGTGCGGTTAAATCGCATATTGCCCAGATCTTGATGCCGTATTTTCCTGGTTTTGATGGCATGTACTGGCGAAATGGGCAACGACCCCGAAATATCACAAGTTGCTCGTCTATCATCAGATTGGTTCCAGAAACATATGCATCCAACAGAGATTTATTCCAAATTTCAAATACATTTCTAATTGGTGAAAATTTATATGGCGATCTGGAAGATCGTCGAGCTGCAGCGTCATCAAATCGAAGAACACGTAATATATTTTGAAAGCGATTACGCGAGATAATTTTACAAAAAATTGGTCTTCCATGTTCCATATGCCACAGCTGAGAAAGCTCTTCTTTGCTTGACTTGTATACACCAACTAGCAATAAGGTTCCGATCACTTTTCTTAATTTTGCAACTGCAGTATCTTTCCAGTTATTTGAAAATACACCTTGACCTTTATTAGTCCATTTACATATTTCTTCCAGAAGATTATCTCTGAAAAACAAAGAAAAACAATCTCCAAGTAAGCCACTCATTCTTATGGCATATCTAGTCAGTCCAGACTTTTCTCTTATTATATTTCTTTGGCTCGTTTTAGAAGTAAGTGGAAGTAATGGTTTTGCTGCCCAACTCTCTACACCACTCTTTGATGTAAAAAGTGCAGTACTGGTGTTTGTAATGTATCTGCCAGATGCGTCACTAGCTTCTGCATTATCATTATTATCCTCGGAATCATACTTTGGATCAGAAAGAATAATGTCTTCTTCGTTGTCGTCGTCTGAAGGAACATAATCGTCATCATTATCCAATCTGTCGCTCGTGCTTGAATCCTCCTGATTGTCATCAAAAAGAAAACTAGCAACTTCATCTGCAGTACGATAATTGCTCATCTTGACTTTACCGAGCAAAATAATAGAAAAAAAAAGAAAACAACTGTTTACAGAATTAGCTGAAAAAATTTACACAATGTTTCCTTTTCAACCTAAAAAAAATTATTTTAGCCAAGGATTTTACTGACAACATTGTTGTGACTAACTTTATACAACAGTCAGGTATGCCCTGCACCCAAGAACTCAACACCTTGAAGTAAAATCCTGTTGACAAAATACTCATATTTCTTTCAACCTTCTAGAGACAAAAACTTTACAAGATAAAAAATAGCCACAAAAAAGCTTTTCAATTGCTTGAGGTTTCATTGCAAATTCAACTGGATTGCTTTCTAAAGTGACTAGCTTTACCACTCAAAAAAGCAAAGGTCTTCTAAAAAGTCAAGACAGTTTACCAATTATTCTATCCAGTTTTCTGCACAAGAAACAAACGCAAAAAATGAAAATAGAGCTGGCCGAATCGGCACACTGGACTTCGAGTTCAAAAGTCACGGGTTCAATGCCTGCAACAAAGTTTCATTTATAATGCATAAGTGTCACTATATAAAAGGTGTCAGGTTTCATCTGTCTAAAACTATAGTTGAAGCCCGAAAAAAAAATATAATTCATGTAAAATAATGCACTCTTGGGTTTGGGTCAATTTGACCCATTTGGGAAGTAACGCGACTACTACAAGTTACGGCGAAAGTTTAAATCATAATTCCTTCAAAATCTTAAGAAAGTATTTCTGAAGGTTACTCGAAAGACTTATAAAATCTCACTGCATAAAAGCAAGTACAACGCGAATAATACACATTTAAATTTTGATTCGGGTCAAAATGACCCGTCTGGGAGTATAAGGGTTAAGAGGCACCAAAATTTAAAATTTACGACCAGCCAACAGATTTGAAGAACAAAGAACTAATTAACCCGTTAAGTGCGCATGACGAGTATATACGTCAAGGCCAAACGCTCTCTCAGTGCGCATGACGGATATATACGTCTTGATCGTTGCAGCTTTTCACAGCGCGGATTATTTCGCTTCTCGCTCTTGCTATATTCTCGCACAAGCAGCAATTATAATCGATCGAGACGAGAAAAACAGCGAGATGCGAAATTAATTACGCAATGTAACTCGGATAATGAAAATTTAATTCCGCACTTAACGGGTTAAAAAAACGTTACAAACTAAGTTTGTGAAAAAAATAATCAAACAGTAATGGTCTAAACCAGGGGCGTCCAACCTTTTTTAAGTCGAGGGCTATTTTGGCTCATCAAAAAAAAAAATACTCCATCCATAAAATACACCATAAAATGCTCATCAAAAAAAAATAAAATACCCCAATTTTTATCCAAAAATCGTAATGATCTTTTTAAAAAAAAAGTCTTTACTTCGAATCATTCTCCAATTTTCTGAATTTTGTCTTTTGAAAGCATTCTTCTTCAAAAAGAAGTCTTCACTTGAAACCAGTCCCGGATTTTATGATTTTTGTTTCTGAAAACTAGCGATCTCGAAAAAAAAGAAGAAAAAGGGAGTCTGCTCATAGAATTTGTGTTCGATTTCTGGCGAGATTTTTGCCAAAATGGGCAGGACAGAGACCTGAAAAAGACCCTAAATAATAGGGACTGTCCTTCCAAAATCGGGACGTATGGTAAGCCTGCGTCATTTCGAAAAACATTGCCCGGGCCATTCAATACTTTTACGCGGGCCACGGGTTGGACGCCCCTGGTCTAAACCAAAGTTTACAAATGATTGCTAGGTAAAAGGGGAAGTGCACAAAGAGGTGATTAAAACATTTTCGTGTCCCAGAGTTATAAAAATTTGAGTCCTTAAATCAATTAATATCTCAGACTTGACTAAGACTCGAAGTTGTTGGATTTGCACTGACTTGAGTTATAAAAATTTTGGACATATTACAACTTTGGTACAACATAAAAACACTGAATTGGCTTTAAAATACCAAAACCTGGTAACTCTGGTCTCGAGGAACGGTCGGCAACAAGTTTTTAGAAGTCACAAAGAAGTTATGTTTAAAATGTCAGCTTTATACAATTTAAAAAAGTTTGTAAATAATTTAAGCTTTCTCTTATGAATAACTTTATTAGAAAGTTTAACTGAATTAAGTTACTCCCGAGACTAAGAAGGTTTTTTACCAGGTTTTTGGCGAAATAGTCGAGTACGCTTGATGCTTCAGAGCAGCGTACTACGTGATCATCCTAAAAGATAGGGGCAGGTCATTGACTTCTAAATAGTAGTGTCTGGACTGGAAACAAACTTTTCGAAGCAACCAATATGAGGCCAACGATAAAAACAAACTTGTTAGCAAAACAAAATCTAGCACCGCATATTTTCTAATTTTAAGATAAAAATTTTTGACTGCAACTTGTGAAGTAAATTGTAAAAATGTTATTTGAAAAAGCTAAGTTCCAATCTTTGATCAGTCAAATCATGTAAAATTGAATTTTGCACTTTTGCTATCAAAATTTACTATCAACTATTACAGCGTAAGAGAAATACAGTAAAAAAATTTTATTCAAACGAACAGAGTTTGAAGCTTTGGTTGGCAAAATCGAAGCAAAGTGTGCAATAATTTGTGCTTTAACTATAGTGACTAAGTGAAATAGTTCACTTTATCAAAATACTTTACAGCGCCACTAAATCAAAAATACATACCAAATCAACACATCTAAAAATCATTTAGATGCATTTAATCCTTTGGTAGGAATTTTACGTTGGCCACTGACTACACTGCAAACTAGAAATGCAATAACATCAGGTATCGATATAAAAAATGATAAAAACCAAGTTCATTTGTTGCATTTTTTCCAGTCATATTACTTACTTTTCGTACTACTTTAGTGGCTGCCAGTTTATTTAATTCCCTCAATCAATCTTTTCCATACTATTAATCTTCCTCCTACCAGCAAAAAATGTGCACTTTGTAACAGTGGGGTCAAATTGACCCCAGTCATAATTCTTATTTTGGAGTTGTTTTTGTTGTATTTTTTTTAAAACTTTTGTTTATTTGGCACATAAAAAACGAAGAAATCGATTATTCTAGTAATAATAAAACTTTTGAAACCAATAAAAAATAAAAAATAGGTTGTGCAAGATGCTGGCGCATCAAGCGCAGATAAGTTTTGGAGTTGGTTACAAGGTTGATTTGAATGGTAATATTATTTTATCTTTATCCAATAACTAATGTTTTCATTGCAAACAAATAGAACAGCCAGAAAAAACGAAACTAACGTTATCCTATAAAAATAGTCCTGTAGCGCAGCCTACTGATTTCATTAAAGTGTCCCGCATAAATATCCTTCTACATAAACCACCAAACCGCTTGCAAATAAACAGGAGTAACATCACAAACCTCAAAAACACTTGCAAATGAACACAAACAAAAATAAAAATAATAACAATAGTAATAGTAATAGCCAAGCAAAATTGATGCAAATTATGTCCGAGTGTTCAGGACATACATGTTTGCCACATTTAGAACAAAAAGATCGATATTCTTGGTTCTCTTTTTCGTCACACAAAGTACATCGGGATCTTCTATTCAATGAAGCATCATTTGCAGCAAGAGTAACCTTCCTTTTTCTGGTTACAGAAACTGATGAAACAGGTTGTGCTTCTTTTGTAATTCCACACCGTTCTTTTCCAAGACTGATCAAAAACATTCTTCTTTGCCTCATGCAGATGTTGCATTCACATGATTTATTTCTTTCCAAACGACAAACTCATTGATTGCACTGACATCAATCATAAAGGCTAATGGCCGTTTTCGAGTCATGCGTTTGGTGGAGTATGATCTCACCAATTAGTCTAAAGTGTCAACACTACCTTCTGTTTTGTTGTAGAACAAAATAATGCTTGGATTCTGATCCGAAGTGATGCCGATTTCTGCCTGACTTTGCATTGTTGAAAGCATGTTGACTACACAGTAGTTTTGGACAGTACAATGCAATCATTGCATCTTGTTAAAAGCTGAAGAATGTGCTCTTGACATTCCGTCCTTTGGCCACTGTAAATTCCGTGGGGAATTTTGTCTTGTTCTTCTTCAATGTGTCTACCAATGTGAGCTTCTATAGAAAAAGTTTTGTGCAAGCGATATCTTTGTGAAAAAATTATCGCAAGTGGTATTTTGACCAGATTTTTCAATATCTTCTAAATCACGAACAACTCTTGTGCCTTGATTAGTTTCTCCGGCCTATCCATCATCTTCACCAGTGTAAACTCGCATTTTCCATGTGTAAGAGCAAGTGGAGTAGAAAATTGTACAGGTTTTATTTTGTATTTGCCTAGCTTTAAAAAAATGTATTGCTTGAAAAAGCACCGTCCTCTGAAGCAAATCAATTGTTTATCCACTGTCATGCTTGGTCTGCAGGCATAAGACTAATGCACAGAAGGTTCCCAAGTTTTAAAAACTTCTCTGATTAATTGCAGCTTGTCAAGGAGCTGATGTTGTCATCTTGACTGTGCATTGTCAAATCAAAGAATGCGTAAAATTCGTTGATACCATCCTGTACTTATAGTGCGATTGAAAATGGCCATCAAGTGTGCTCCATAGCCATGCAATGCTTTCGTTATTGGACTTATATACGCCAATTTAAATAATTATACCAAAAAAAACTTTGAATTCTTTATCATCCACTGGTTTCAATGAGCTGCCATATACTATGGCTCTTTTGTGATTAGTTAACTGACATATGATTTTTTTAAGGAAACACCGCGAAAATAAAGTGCAAGTATCACTTATTTCTGAGCACTGATATTTTGCAAACCTTGTCGGTTTTGGATTTTGCCGAATGACATTATCTGCAGCTGTTCCATCAGGATTATTTGCAAAAGCGTTGTTTGCCACGTTTCCGCTTTGAAAACAAACTGTTTACTGAAGCAGAAAAAAATGTTCGATTATCTATTTCTTTTTTAAAAGATGATTCGCATGATGATATTTCTTCCCTGTCTTCTTTATTATCAGTCGAAATTTAATCCGAGTCGCTTATTTCCTCTTCTTAGCTCTCATCACTTCTCAGAAAACCCAAAACTTCATCTTGAAAGACATCGTGCTTCTCTTATATTTGTTTTTAAATTTATCTTCGTTTTGTTTTTATTTCATATAAAAAAATAATAATTTTTATTTATTGTACGTAAGCCGTGCAATAATGAGAATTTTGTATATTTATTTGTATGTTTTTTTGGGTCACTTAGTTGTAAAAATGCTTGGGGTCAATTTGACCCCACTGATATATGATGCTGCTTTTTTTATTAGCTCATGAAAAAGACGTCCCACACTAAAACTTTTTAGGTCAACAAACCTCTTCTATACAAAATTATAGTCGTGAAGTTTCATACCGCTGCTGCAAACGGTTCAACAACAGAAACTTTTTAAAATCGTGATTGGGGTCAAATTGACCCCGTGGTAGACTGAGGGTTAAACGAATGAATAGAAATCCTGTCTCAATTTTATTATTTATCGCACATTACTTAAATGTTTTCCGTGTCTATTTTTAACAAAGTTCCAAAAATATCTTCCAACAAAGACACCCAACGTGAAATAACTCTGGTGTTGATTTCCATTAACCTCCACGATTAAAAGCGTTAAAAAATTTTATTGCATTTTCTGGGATCAAAAAATTGGTTTAACAGTTGATATTAGCAGCAGTTACTTGTTTACATTGGTCACACCTTTTGGTTTACATCAATTATTTGGAACAGTAACATGCAACGTTTGAGTCATTTTTTGTTGGTGCAATGTTAAACTGCAGGTCACCATAGCTTCATAGAGCAATTATTTTACGGAAATATGAGAATATTTCAATAATAATAAAGTTCTTAAATTTCGATCGTTTTTACAATAACTACGTCACTTCAAAACCAGCGTTGATAAATATTAAAACTTCAATAGAAAGGGATTGTATTGATGAGAAGTAAAATAAATAAACATCCATATTAGTGTGATGCTGCAAATATTGTTGTCGTTGAAGTCCTTCAGATATTTTACCACCCGATCAATCAAATTCTCAATTTTATCGGTATTCAAAATGACATCACTTTATTCCTCCAACTTTGCTATTGTATTTATTGTCGAAAAGAACATGAAACAACACCTAAATGAGGGGGGATACTTTTACACGTTTAATAGCGAGGCAAATTTTTAAAAAACAGAAGGATAAACACTGGTTCACCAGCTTTATTTTTTTCTCTTTTTCTTTTTTGTCTGTCCTGTTCACAAGCAGAATCAAAAACAAAATTTTCTTCCTTAAAATAAAGGGAACAAATTCTTGAATGCTTTTATGTTTTATGGCTTGAAATCTTTTCTTGCAATCCGTTTTAATCAAGTGCTCAAGATGTTTTTGTTATTAAATAAAAGATTGCAATTCAATATTCAAATGTTTGTTTTCTCCGGCATACCAAGTGTAAGCTCCAAACTACACTGGTATAATCTCTACGGGGGAGGGATGGCCTAACTACCGCTGCCCGAAAATAACCAAAGATATTCTGCTAATTCTAATGCATGAAACACTGCACCAGCAAGAATAACAAATGACTTTAATAGTTTAATAGACAGATATGTGAAGCGTTACGTAGCCTGGTTCAGCACACCTAACACCAAGCAAGCGAAATAACAACACTAATGCAATATTTCTGATTCCAAAAATTTACAGGTTCTTTAAAAGCAATATATCAATTTAAGGCAGTGGGAATCTTGTGCTAAACAAAGGAGCGAGCCAGAAACTTTCGTGTGTACTCTAACTTGCATATTTACTGAATGAAAGAAATTAGTCGCATTGAAAAACGTGGTCTCGGTTACGATGACGTGTACCGTCTAACCAGCAAAGCGTTAAAATTAGGTCCGCAGAGAAAAGGAATTTGATTTGGTCACAACGGTCACAACACCCAGGAACAGCTAATGGCTCCACATTTGTTAACCATGGTGCATATATATGCTTATTTTCTAACTAACAGCAAAAACAAAAAAATCGAAACAAAGTTATTAAAACTCAGATTTTTGCTAGCAAATAATAACAATATTAATATTAAACTAATGATAATAACTGAAATATCTTAACAAAAATAGAGTTAGGTTAATCACATAACATACGAGATGTGTCGAAAAGTAACCAGGCTGGTGTTATAAAAATTTTATTGAAAAAATATAATTGAAATATACCAAACTCAAATTTCTTCAAAGTAATCTCCTTCCACTTGAAAACACTTGTGCATTCGCCTTTTCCACGATTCAAAACATTCTTGGAAGGCATTTTTTGGAATCTTTTTGAGCTCCGTCGTCGCAGCCATTTTGATGCAATCGATGTCAGAAAAATGGGTTCCTTTTAGAACAGATTTGATCTTAGGGAAGAGAAAAAAAGCCAGATCGGATGAATATGGGTGGTGTTCCAAAGTTGCAATGTTTCTTTTTGCGAGACACTGACAAATACTCAGAGCTGTATGAGCAGGAGCGTTATCGTGATGGCGCGTCCATGCGTAGGCTTCCCAAAGGCTCCGCTTCTTGTCACGCACTGATCATAAGAGGCGATGAAGAATCTCTTTAAAGATGGTTTGTTTCACTGCTTGACCTTGGGGTAGGAATTCGAAATGAACGATGCCTTGAATGTCGAAGAACCCAATGAGCTTTTACTTTTGACTTTGGGAAGAGCCCTTGTCGTATTTTAAAATTTACTACGGACAAATTAAATGGCTATTCATAAAAAAGTTTCACTATTACCTACACAGGTCGCTGAAGACCCTGTAGGATTTTTCTTGTAAAATCTCATAACTGTTTTATCAGTGGAATATTTTGGAGATTTTAAATGTAAAACGGGAGAAGAATAAACGTTTTGAAAATAGTGGACGTCACACAGCATGAAGCCAGCTCCTTATGGGATATGAAGGAAGATCATATAGTTCGGGTCGCTAGCGACCCACATAGGCGTTTAAGAGTTAAGGTTACGTTGGTTGCGATTGTGTTTTGAGGATCGTAATATTTTCTACTGCATATTGTCTGTCGGATACAATTATGTTTAAGGCTACGCCAATATCAATCTCCAGATTATTTTACAGATTATAGAATGAAGAAAGAGGATTTTGCTTTATTTTAAATTACACTGGACAACAAAAAAAATTTTTTTCTGTTACGCAACTAACAAGATAGTGATTTTGACTAATTTGGGGTCTCTGATTTCAAAAATGATATTAGTTTTCTTCTATCACGTCACGTTTTTAAGATAACCCCATGTCCCAATTTTCTCTGATTTCATACAATGCACATAGTCAAAATTTATCATTTTGCAGTAAAGAGACAACTGCAACAGACAACAAATGTAGTTTATTTCCCAATATAACTTGTGAAACGGCTTTAGAAATATTTAATGCATTTGGCTTTTCTTTTTTATGACAAGCCTTTGCTTTCACGTTATAGGTACCAGCAGAAATCTCCTATCATATTGGCATCAAAATGGCCCTGGTACCGCCCTTCTATGACGGATATATCCTGATGGAATCTCTCTCTCCTTGTTCATCACTTTTTTTGCCAAGTTTAGGGAGAAAAAAATCCAAGTGGGAATGCAGAAAGTGCATTTTTAAAGACATAAAAGCTCCTGATTGCTCATATGCTTTCAGCTTGTCATCAACCATATCAGCATAGTGTTCATGACGGTGATTTCCCAAGAAGTTAGCAACAACTGATTTCAAAGCATTCCAAGCAGCCAGTTCTACCGGATTGAGTCGTAAACCAAACTCTTCATTCAGCATCAGTTTTCTAATTTCAGGACCCACAAAAATTCCAGCTTTTAATTTTGCATCACTTTTATGAGCTTCAAAGAAATCTTTGAGAAATTTGAAGCCATCGCCTTCCTGGTCCATCGCTTTTACAAAGCTTTTCATTAAGCCAAGTTTGATATGAAGAGGCGGTAAAAAGACATTTGCAGAGCTAACCAAAGGCTAGTGATGAACATTATGTCTTCCGATTCGGGGGCTTTGTCGAGTAGGCCATACTTTAACTGCATAGTGACTGCTATCTTCCCGACTGTTCCAAAGACATAAAAAACACATATGTTTTGTGTATCCTATCTGCAATTCAAGGAGGAGAGAAAAAACTTTCAGATCACTACAAATTTTTCAGTTATACTTGGGATATTCCAAGATATCAAGTAGAACCTTCATTGTATCATAGGTCTCCTTTCTGAGAATGCTGTACCCCACGGTGATTGATGGTTTGATGTTACCATTGTGTAACAATACGGCTTTAAGGCTTGTTTTGCTGGAGTCGATGAACAACCTCCAGTGAGCAGGATTATGTTCACACCCCAGTTCAGTCATCAACCCTTCAATATCCTTGCAATAACATATATTTTCTGCACTTGCATAATAACGAGCAAGGCTTTGATTCCGGATACGAAAAGAAGAAATGGTTGTTCCTGGTTTCAGTAGATTCCACTGTTGGAGCCTAGATCCTAAAACTTCTGCATTCTCTTTGAATAGATGCAGATCACGCACCAGGTCATTCAGGCGTTCCTGATTGATGAGAAATGGGGAAGACTCATGTTCAAAAGATGGATCTGATTCAATAAGATCTTCCTCACTTTCAGTACTGGTACTTGCACTTTCATCAACAGACAAGGTATCTTCCTTTTCAGTGAGAGGCTGAGGTATAGGCAGATCTGGATCATGGGAATCGGGTTTAATGGCTTGACTGCATACGGGGTAAGAAATTTTGGACTTATTTTTTTGAGAAAATCTTTTTATGTTTGTCATGCAGAAGTAACAATCAGTAACGTGATCACTCTGCTCACGCCATACCATGAGAACAGCAAAAGGCATTTGCTTCCGTTTACCATCCAGCTAAAACAGAAGACTTGTTCTGCAACTGTTGCAGCAAATATGTGGGGCCCATTTTTATAGTGCTTATATGCATATCCTATTCTGCTGTTCAGCTTTACACGGTGAGCAGGAGGAGTGTATTCGCAGCAGACATAACAAAAGTTTTCAGGGCGATTGATACAACCACGTTTGGAGCTAAAAAGCATCATTGTAAGTTATTTTAAATCAATATGCTAATTTCAATGGTTATATAGCAAATCTAAGCAAAAAATGCAACTAAAATTAAACACTTTTTTAAAATTCCTACCTGCAGGAAATTCAACTGAAACCCAACACGGTAACTAAAACTATCTTGCTAAATTAAAAGGCTGTGGCTAAAATTACGAGACCGAAAATTTTTTCGCCATTATTAAATCTTATTTTAAGCCTAACTATGCTTTTAAGCCTAACTATACATTAACCCTAACTTTAATCCTAAACTTAAGCCCTAAGAGAAAACATAAAAAAGTTGGTCAAGATGAGCACCAAAAATTTACTAACCCTAAAACTTAATCCCTAACTACTCCTTAACCGTAGTCCAGAAACGGGCCTGCTGCTAAGGTTTCGGTCACGTATGCTGTAACCTTAGCTACTTAAAATTGAAAGAGCATAGACTATTAGCATTAATACTACGAGTATTTAAGCATTTTGTTATGAAGCATTAAATCAATTGTTGCATAGCAAAGAGATTAGAGAGACTTCATAAATTTTAATTATTTATCAATAATTGACCTCTTTATTGTAACTGGATTTTAAAGTAGACACGGATCGGAATGGAAGTAAGTGGAAAAAATTGGAGATATTTCAATTTATAGACGTGATAGCAAAAATCCGACCGCAGATTTGGGCTCAGCACACCTGAAACACTTGGAAATGATTGTTTTTTTGCGGCATAACATTTTGCTGTTGACCAGTGTTATCGTTTTAAATTACACAAATACAATGCGAAATAGGTTTGTATCTCGCCAATGGATCTAGGAACACAAAGCTTGACGCTTTTTCGCCTTAAAACAGGATCTTCAAATTTTTAAGAAAAGCTTCATTTATTAATACAAAAAACGGACAATTTTGGGCCGGTTTTTGATCGTTTATATTATCTCTAAAGTTTAAACAAATCCAAAATTGTTTTGTGATTTTTAAAGACAAAGCGAAGGCCTTAAGTTTGAGGAAGAAAACAAAAAGTTTTTTACATACGTTCAGAGGGCCGTCAAATTAATTTCTCGGTCCGGATCAGGCCCTCGAACCGTTGCTTGGTAAACTTTGTTTTAGAACCAAACACGATCACCGAGTCAGTGTATATATTTGCTCAAAAACGTTGAAGAAATTAAATTGAACTAATGATAATAGTGCAGGAATTGTCATTTTGTTGGTTTAATCTAGCTGAAACTGAAATCAAAGTCACGATTCATAAATCGGCAATAATTTCCTTTTCAAATCTTAAAGACATTTAAACTGCGTTAATCAGAGTTTTTTCAGACATTTTGATTTCTTTTCAGACTTGTGTTTATTAAAAGGTTTGGGCAATGATGCTATTTGTTATAAAATGTTTAAGATAGCTTGTTCAAAAATCGTGTTTATTCCTCGAAGACTTTTTATCTGACACTTATCGAGAGGAATTATCAGAATGAAATGAAAATGAACTGAAATCCGATCGTGCTTATATGGGAAAGGAGAAAGAGTCAGAAAAGTGATTGGTTTCCTAATTAGTCGCCTACTTTAACCAATCAGACGCATTCTCCTTTCCTATATAACCACGATCGGATTGCTTTCAGTTCATTCTAACGATTCCTCCCAATAAGTGTCAAATGAAGTCTTCGAGGAATAAACACGCTTTTTAAAGCTATCTTAAAGTTTTGTACCGCCAATTGTCTCTATAAAATGTTTTTTATTCTTCCCAGAAAAAGTTGGGTAAACGTATAAAGGCAGGCGCTTCTCAAGACTTCGTTCTACTGTTAATTATCTACAATGTGCAAATCAAGCTGTGATTTATGGTATAATTATGAGTTTGAGAACTGCTAAAAGTTTTTAACATGTAGATTATTTGCGTCTCCGTAAGAAGAGTGCATCCGAGAAACCAACTGGGGTTCGGTGTCATGTGTGCAACAAAAGCTTTGTTAGAATTGGCAATTTAAAAAGACATCAAAAAGACTGCGGTTAGTATTTGTTGTGTAAAAAATTGTACTTTATAAACATTTTCATTTCCTCACAGGTTCCAAGGAAGAACCCCCAATAAAAAAGTCTAAACGCGATCTCAAAGTCGCTGCTGCAATCGCTGGTAAGATCAACACCGGTATACACATTTTTAAAAAACAATTTAATCTTGAAATAAACACCCTTGTTTTCTATAGAACAAGGGTTTTTAAAATAGGGGGCGTAAAAGGTCTATCAAGAGAGAGCGCGAGCAACTGGCTGAAAACTGAATTGAGAGCTGCAATGATAATCTCATTGAATTTGTGATGAAATTGGAAAATAAGATGATAAAGCTTGGGGTTTTTTGCTTGTGTTGTCAAAAAAGAGGAGGGGGACAAGTTTTGCCTGCATGAAGAAGAGGAGTATGAGTTTTGTTTGCATAAAAAATGGGGGCGCGTCTCAACAAGTTTAAAAAGCCCGGCTGTAGAATTAGATTGAACGTTTTTTAAAATCGTTTACTCATAAATTATTTTGTGTTAATCCAAAATTGTTTTTTGAAAACAAAAGAACTTTTTTGGCTGTTACGAAGGATAAGCATCTTTTTAAACAAAAATTTTATGTCAATACTTATTTAGGATTTGGATGAAAAAATTTGCGCTATTATTTCTTTGCAATTGTTTATCGTCATTTTGCTCTATCCCGTCGTGACAGGCTTTAAAATTTTGTTTGGATAAGATTTTGTGTAAAAGAAACAACCTGGTCAGTCTTGATGAAACATAAAAGTTTTGTTGAGCAATTTCTTATTTTTTTCTATGGCTATAAAAGCAGTCATAAAAAACAATATTATAGAAACCTTAATCACTTAAAAAGACGAGCTCAACCGATAAGCAAAGTTAACAGTTCTAGATTATTCTTTTCCATTAAAGCTGTTACGAAACATTGGAAGAACAAAAATACTTAATTTTGTAAGCGAGTGTGATTGAATAAGCAACCCGTGATATTCGAAACGACTTTCAGAAGATTGCTGCTTCTAAACCAGTGGTTTTCAACCTTTTTCATACCGTGGCCCACTTTTCAACCCAAGGCAACTTAACAACCACTTCGGTCAACAAAACTCACCGGTTGAAAATCCTTGTTATAAACAAAAGTTACTACTTACTGTACAATATTGCTAAGAAAAGCTCTGGTTAGTGTGAACGTTAGGGTTTTTTTATGACCATTTAATCGAAAGTTGTTACCTGGTGCATGAAAAATTTACCGTACTTGTAATACCGGCTCGAAATTTTACAGTGCTGTTGTTGTTACGATGCTTAATGTAGCAGCCATTCGCAAGTAATTTTATGGTGCCCATTGCTGCTTGCAAACTGCAAAACAAGCATAAATTGTCAAATAAAAAATATTGTATTCTCCGATCAGTTTTCGTTGAATTTTAATATTAAAATACATTCACTTAGCAACATTTACTTAGCAACAACATTCACTTAGCAACATTTACTTAGCAACAACATTCACTTAGCAATTCACTTATTTTATCAATAATTACTGTATATGTTCCTAAAAAGCAAAACGATGGCATTTATTCCATTCGTCCATGCACAAATGGGGTCTCGCTCCTTCACCGAATTGCGAGTGCGGCGCCTCTGAGCAAACCGCAGACCATGTACTAACAGCGTGCCCTATACATCGGGTACTACATGGAGCACGAGGTCTGACGGTTTTGGATGACGAAACTCGATGCTGGCTTAATAACACCACTGCCAGCATCTGATTCAGGCAGTGAAGCAGTCTGGGGTAGTAAAAAGATAAACCCTCGGTCCCAGTCCTGTTTGTGTCTGACCTGGAGTGGATGCCCTTCAAACGATGACGACGACAATGGCATTTACCTTCTGCCTTCTGATAATAACCATCAACAAATAAAATTATTAATCAAATTTTTGACAGAAATCGAACAGTCCAAAAAGAGCAAAGTAGATTTGATTGACAACCGATTGTTTGTATCGAGTAAAATTCAATTTGTTTTCGTTTAAAAATAACATCAAGGTGAATTGCGTCGATTTGGTAAAGGTGATTATCATTTTCAGCAAAGTTTGACGTAATAATAGACACAACTATATCTAAAAGTATGCTGAGCAACAAAAACAAAACAGAACATCTGCAATAATGGTTGTCAACTTTCTGAAACAAAGCTTATAGTAGATATCTAGGACTAAAAATCTAACCTGATAACGAGTAGTGTCCTTATAAGTTTGTAGATCGATTACGAAAGTATGGAAAGCCACAACTGTCAAAATATTTGGCCTTTCATGTTTGTCAAAAAAGATTGGATTTTAGACCGACGGTTTGTAACGAGTAAAATTCAATTTGTTTTCGTTTAAAAATAACATCAAGGTGAATCGCGTCGATTTGGTAAACGTGATTATCATTTCCAGCAAAGTTTGACGTAATGATAGACAAAACAATATCCAAATGTATGCTGAGCAACAGAAACAAAAAAAAACGTTTGCAATAATGTTTGCCAATTGTCTGAAAACAAAGCTTGTAGTAGATTTTTACGGTTAAAATCTAACCTGATAACGAGTAGCGTCCTTATAAGTTCGTAGATCGGTTATCAAGACCTTTAGCCACAAATATCAAAATATTTGGGTTTTCCATGTTTTTCAAAAGAAACGGCGACCGAGTGTTCACAGACTCATTGCCAGCATCAGAATTGATGACAAAGCCAGTCAAAAAGTAAGGATTTTTAGTTTATCCAAGGCGCATGGTTTTTGTATATTGTTTCGCCTTAAGAATCCATTTTGAGAAAACTTCCCATTTGCAAAAAGTTCATGCTGTGCAGCAGGGTTGCCAGATTGGCTTTTTTGACGCCAAATTAGCAAAATTTAGCTTTCTTAGTGTGATTGACATCAAAAATTTTGTTTGGCTTTTTTTCTTTTTTTCAATTAGTTTCAATTTTTTTCACTTTTTTCAAGCATAATGTCAAAGTATATCTCCGAATTAATCAAAACGCAGAAAAAAGCAGTCTTAAGTTTTAAACTGTGGTATGTGGTAAAACCTGCCGAATGCAAACTAGCCATGATTTTGGGACAAAATTTGAAAAATCAGAAACAGATTCTAAGTGAAGACATTTTTTTAGAGATCACCATGATTTTGGAACAAAAATTGAGAAATCAAAGACAAATTTTAAGTCAAGACCTTTTTTTTAGAGAACCCTTTTTTCAGCAACGAAAATTAAATTTTGTTTGGCTTAATTTTGGCCTCTTTTTAATTTAGTTGGCTTATTTTCAAATTTTAAATCTCGCAACCCTACTGTGTAGTCAAAAGCCACGTTTTGTGCGGTTTCTTTTAATAAATTGTTGTACTTTGCAAACACAATGCAGTCACAGTGGTGCTGTCGAGTCAACAAATAAAATTTAATTCTTATGTTGCGCGCTTCATCAGTGCAAATTCTAACTCGCCCGAATTCAGTTGCGACGTAAAATAAAAACAAATAAGGCACTTGTGTTTTTGAGAAATAGCGTTTTCATTTTGTCGTATGGTCAGATTTACTGTACAGTAGTTTGAGTATTAAATTACTCAGGTATAAAGAGCATTCAACTCAATATTTTCTGCTCGCAAGCCAGAGTGCTAACAAAATGAGCTTTTCCACCCATACCGGAGTATTGAGTGTTTGAGTACTGAAGCGTTTCCACTGCTTCGGTAGTATTTTGAAGTCTGGGTAAACAAATTCATGTAGTTGCAAATAAAACGTTTATTCATAAGTTTTGCAAAGCTTTGGAAAAAATTACAATACTGTCAAGAGAAATCGTCATAAAATTAAAGTCGTTGTGCTTGTAATTTGAATGTGGTTTGGTCACAACATGGTTGTAGACAACTCTGTCGATCAAACTAACTACTAATTCATTGAATTACTCAATGAATTAGTAGTTAGTTTGATCGACAGAGTTGTCTACAACCATGTTGTGACCAACCATTGATTGTACTAATTCATTGAGTAATACTAATTCAATGCCGATCAAACCCACTACTGTGCATGGTTTGGCTTCGCGAACGAAGATTTGATGATGGGGGTTGTCCACGTCGACTGCAGGCACAGTCGTGGCTGATAAGGCCAATGCGAGATGGGCAAGTGTGGCCACAGCGGCTGCAGTCAAAGGTCACACCGGGTACGGTTGTTGTTGTGGCTTCGAGATTTTTCCTTCTGCGGCGTTTCTCTCTCAGGTTGTTTTTGCGGGAATCTTCAAAGGAGGAGACAGCCTGGTGGATAATGTGGCGCCAGTGACGTGGTCAGCATCGAGAGTAGACCACTGGCAATGGTCAATGTGGCAGGCACCAAGGGATTTGTTCAGGGAGTCCTTGTATCGCTTCTTTGGTACCCCTCTGCTATGATGGCCAGTAGAAAGTTCGCCGTACTGGGCTATCTTGGGTAGTCGATGATCGTCCATTCTTGAGACGTGCCCTGCCCAACGCAACTGTGACTTCAGCAGTATGGCCTCGATGCTGGTGATCTCCGCCTGTTCAAGGACATCAACGTTTGAGACGTAGTCGCTTTAGTGAATGTTGAGAATAATGCGGAGACAGCGTTGATAGAAACGCTCCAGGAGTCGCAGGTGGTGACGGTACGTTACCCACGACTCAGAGCCGTACAGTAAGGTGGTAAGTATGATGGCTCTGTACACACTGATTTTGGTGCCCTTCTTCAGATGTTTGTTTTTCTATACTCTGTTGGACAGTCTGCCGAAAGCGCTGTTTGACTTGGCCAGTCTGTTGTCCATTTCCCTGTCGATCTTGGCGTCTGATGTGATTGTACACCCCAGGTAGGTAAACTGGCGAATTGTCTTCAACACAGTCTCGCCAATGGTGACGTGAGAAAGGCACAGTGCTCTTCCCGGGGGCAGGATGGTAGAGGACTTCCGTCTTTTTCAAGCTGACCTCGAGTCCGAAGAGCTGGGCAGCTTCTGCGAAGCAGGATGTCAGGCTTTGCAAGGCACTTTCGGTATGGCAACAAGGGCAGCGTTGTCGACAAAGAGAAGGTCTCGAAACAGCTGATCAAGAGTCTTTGTGTGGGCCTGCAGTCTCCTGAGGTTGAAAAGACTGCCGTCGAGGCGATAGCGGACGTAGACAGCATTGTCACCATCAAGGCCTTTTATCGCCTGCTTGAGCATCATACTGAAGAAGATGCTAAACAGAGTCGGTGCCAGGACGCAACCCTGCTTCACGCCGTTGGCAATTGAAAAAGGTTCAGAGAGGTCGTTGTTTAACCTAACTTGGCCGTGTTGGTCTTTATGCAGCTGGATGACCATACTGAGGAACTTTGGGGGAAAGCCGAGGCGCTCCATGATTAGCCAAAGACCCTTCCTGCTCACCGTGTCAAACGCCTTGGTTAGATCAACAAACGTTACATACAGTCTATTGTTCTGCTCTCGACAATTCTCTTGGACCTTCCTGAGGACGAAGACAATGTCTGCGTTTCCCCGGTTTGCTTTGAAGCCACACTGGGTTTCTGGGAGGTGATCTTCTGCAGTGATAGGTACTAGCCTGTTCAGGAGCACTCGAGCAAAGATTTTTCCTACGATGGAGAGCAGAGTGATCCCCTGGTAGTTAAAACAGTCGGACTTTTCCCCTTTGTTCTTGTATAAAGTCACAATGAATGCATCGCGTATGTCTCTTGGCAGTTTTCCCTGCTTTCAACAACAGAAAAGGAGTTCGTGGAGCTTGCTGTTCACCGCTGGGCCTTCACTTTTCCAAAACTCAGGTGGAATTCCGTCAACTCCTGCTGCCTTGCCACTCTTTGTCTGCTTTATGGCTTTAATAAGTTCTTGCATTGAGGACAGTTCATCCAGTTCCACTTTGACTGATATCTGGGGGATGCGGAGGAGCGCTGAGTCCTGGGCAACTCGATCAGCACTGAAGAGTTCCTGGAAGTGCTCAGAATAACGGCTCAGGATATATGTCTTGTCTTTGAGGAGTGCCCGTCAATCCGAAATGCGCAAAGGACTGCAGTGCCTAATGATTCGGGCCATACACTGCCTTGAGAGCCTCATAAAAGCCTCTGAAATTACCAGCATCTGCGTAATACTGAGTTCTAACTGTGAGGTTGGTCCACCATTCGTTTTGCATCACTCGAAGCTTGAGCTGGAGGTTGCTGCAGATGTGGCGAAAAGTAGCCTTTTTTACAGGACAGGACGGGTGAGCCAGGTGAGCCTGGTGGGCCTGGTGATCTCTTCTCCGCGATCAATTTCTGAATCTCTTCGTTGTTTTCATCAAACCAATCTTTTTTCCTTTTAGTGGTAAACCCAAGGACTTCTTCAGATGTCTGCAGGATGGTAAACCCACTACTAATTCATTGAGTAAATGATATAAAATAAGATTTTTTGGTTACGCTCAGTTCCCTGTCGATACGCTAAAAGCTTTAATTTGAACGCACCTTCCCAATCAATAATTCTATGAAGGGCCTGCAAAGTTTCTGTGGGGGAAACCCATACGGGACCCGCACCGATTTGGCTGCGGGCACTGTAGTGGCCCACTTGGGCTTATCGCACGGGCTTCATGTGGTTAAAGCTATTTATGCCCATTGTTTCATTTTTAAAGCACTTAACGAAGTAATTACCATCTTTCTCTCTTACATAGCATTGTTGGATAATTTGCTGTGCCAGGTTGCAGGACTTTGACATGTGTGAGTTGTAGGGCAGAGTTTGGTTCTAGTTTGTTCACTAACAACGTCAGTTTCTTCAAATTCACTTGGTTTTCCGATTGAATTTTCTGCATAAAAAATTCTTGTGTTACAAATCTGACGCATACGCACTTTGATTCTATTCAATAAGGGTTGGTTTCAAAAGATTAGACATTGATATATGGAATGGCATCACTCCGAGTCCGTCAAAGACAAGAATGGGGCTGAGGATTTATTTTTTAACTCGCCCATGCTCCTGTGCTGCTCGGATTAAAAGCCGTTCGAGATGGTCTTGAATCAGTATCGGGTTTCATTATCAAATCTGTCATCTTCGTGCTCCATGTGGTGCTAGATATTAGGGCCATCTGATATAAAGTAGTCTGCAATTTGTTAAGTGATGCCGCATCTTCAACTCGATGAAAAACCAAAACTTCATTTGTGCTGGTAAAATGTTCAAAATATTCTGGTACAGTTGGAAAAGAAACATGAATTTTGACTTGAGTTTTTACAATTTTTCATGCAAATAATTACTTTTTTGTTAAAGTTTATTTTGCACAGTCTTTTGTGGAAAGATTTTAAACTGCATGGTGATGCTAAAATAATAGTGACGAGAATAAACACTGAAAATTGTTGCAAAAGGTTCTATTTATAAACTTTAAATCGTCAACGACCAAGAGGCCGTTATCAGCTTCTTTTAAATTCTCTAGCGTAAATGCGCCTTGTCAAAACGCAATTTTATGGGTGTGGCGGTTAAAAATTTGTTTGTAAATTTCATATGATCAGAAAAATTACTTTCTTAATTTGAAGATACAACTTCTCTACGTTCCACAAAATGTGCAATTTAAAATTGTTTATCTACACTGATTTGTCTAAACTACTGGCTGCAGAAACTAAATATAAAATGCAAATTGAAACACGAAAAACGACAATTGCTGTAATTAAAGAAGATTACAGTTTTTCGTGTCTTTGAAAAAACTGTTGGAAACGTTGTTTAAAGGTCTTACATTGTAACTACCATGTACATACCGGTATAAAAAAAAATTAAAATAAAGTAAAACAAAAAATACTAAATTGAATCGAAAAAACGTAAGTAAGCCTTGTTTCTAATCTGGAACACAAAAAGTTTTATAACTTAACCGTATAAATATAAAAATCTAAAAGCACAGTATAAATTCTCTCGTCTAAAATTATTTTTCATCTGATTCTTTTTCTTGTACTTGAGCTTCATTTTGCCTAAAGTTTTTGATCAAACTTTAAAATTTTTTAATCTCGAAAAGCAAGGAGTTATGTTTCTGACGTTCGATACCGACATTCTACAACGACATAGTACACCAACTGTAACAAAAAACTTAAGCATGTGTAACTTTGAGTAGGGAGACCATGCTTAAGTATGCCTTTCAAACAGATCACTTTGTAAGGTTTTTCTGAATTTTATCTAAATGAACCAAATAGAGTCGTTATTATTTTATTGACTGTCTATCTCTAGAAATAACGTTCTTTTTTTTCTTTGAGCAACAAAGTTCTTAAATAAAGTTTTTATTCGGCAGCGTCGTCGAGTGATTAGAGCACCGAGATTGTGATCGGCATGGTCCCGGTTCAAAACCTACTCGCGCCATTCTGTTGTGTCCTGGGGAAAGACACTTTACGGCACTTTCTCCCGCATGGTGTTCTTTGCAAGCAGTTCTAAATTCAAGTCATATTTTTATTAAATTTCAAGCGGACAGCAATATCTTGGCATTTTTGGGAGCAGGTTGGGGTAATTGCTCAGCTTATATATTAAGGGCTCAATCGCTTTCCTGCGTGTCAGCAGGATAAATATAGAGATAAAATAAAAAAATTAATAAATGTTCAGTTTATTGATTAGGGCTTTAAAGGTTTTTCTTGTTTCTGCATTAGCTTTTCTTTTAAAGTTTTCGGTTTTTTGGGCTAAAGCATCAAAATATTTTTGAAAAAAGTGGCATAAATTTATTCCTTTTTTTTAAATAAAATTCTGGCATTTTTGAATTGATTAAAAAATTTTGCAAAGTCACTGCTTTATAATATATCTATTCAGTTGGTCGTGTTTCTTAGCCACGATTTCTATGTACGATCCAACAAATAACGTCAAATAAAAGCGCTTTTTTTAGGATTGAAGAAAAAGTTAAGAATTTTTTAAATTTATTTTTAACAAGCACAATAAAGACGAATATTTTGACAGTTATGGCTTACCGTCTGATGTAAGTTAACTGGTCTATACACTTACATGAACCACTGCTCGTTGTCGGAAAAACTTTTAACGGTAAAACCATATAGGTTTTGTTTTCCGCTATTTTCATACGTTTTGCATGTATTTTGTTATGTTGTGTTTGTGCTACTTATCTTTAGATGCAATTTTGTTTGTTTTCAACTCTAACCTTGCGGTAAACCATCGTCTCGTTTCCATTTCCATTGTAATCTAGCTTAATTTTGTTTTTAATAGAAAAGCACCAACCCATTTTTATCATCAGACTAGACCAGGGGTTATAAACTTTTTGATACACGCCCTCTTTTTTCACGCAAACAAAACTCGCGCCCCCTCCCTTTGACAACATAAACAAAAAACAAGACCCAAGTTCTATCATCATATTTTTCATTTTCGTCTGGAATTGAAGATGAAGACTAAAAAAAAGGTCTTCACTTTCCATCAGTGTCAAAATTCTGTATTTTTGTCTCGAGTTTAATGCAAAAAGAATAAAAATTACCATTGCAGCTATCAGTTTAGTTTCCACCCAGTTGTTCGCACCCCACTGATAAATCTTTCACGCCTCCCATTTTAAGATGCCAAGGACTAGATGATCACTAATTAAGTCCACGTTGCTCTTTTTTTTTAAAGTTCTAAAGAAACACTTGAAGAGAAAGCATTTTTCAAAAAAGCTTGTTTATAGAATCAGTAAAGACGTATTTTATTTTAAACATTTTCGTAAAACAATTTTATGTCAATGTAAATTATATTGGAATTTATTTAAAAAATCTAAACGAAAAACTTTAATTGTTGTCATTAATGAATTACCTCAAATTATTTATAAAAGAATTTGATTCAAGAGCAAAATAAAAAAACTTTGAAGTTAAGTAAAGAATATGTTTCAAGTTATACTTTCTTAACAAATTTCAAAAAAACTTCAAAAAGATGTTCAAAAAGAAATATTCTACATTTTTTAATATTTTCTAAAAACGGTTTCATATTGAAATAGAATAAGGTTTAGTTTTCAAAGCTAAAATTTCTTTAAGTTAATTCAAAATAAAATAAGTGTAATCCAAGACGCGAGCCAACTTTTTTACCGCGCTATGATCGAAGTATGCGCGGAGAGGCCTTTTAATGATCGTACGCTGCTGCTTCATGCCCTTTCGGAAAACTTTAAATGTAATTGTTTGGTAAATAAAGGCAGTTGTCTTTTGAGACCGATGTAAGTGAGAGCCTTTTGGTCGTTTTCTTTGATATTCTGCTGAAGTGCTTCGCTACCTGGCAGACGTTCGGTACGGAACAATTTTTTTGTTAAACCCAAATTAGTGAAATCTAATTTCTTGGAATAAATTATTATCTTTTCTTCAAGTTCTATTTGAATAAGCCGTACCAGAATTAACAATAAGGCTATATCGCTATGAAAATTTTAAAAAATATGAAATGAAGTAAAAACTATTTTGTAAGTTAAATTCTATTTTGACAAAGTGTCTGTTGAAGCATTTGTATTGTGTAAGGAGATTAAACTTTAATAAAACTGCATTGCACTATCTTTACACAAGACTGCAACTATGTTGTTTTAGATGGGAATCAAACTCACAGTTATGGGTCAGATAGAAATGCGCTTTTAACAGTTACTGCTTTAAATAAAGCTATCAAATAATAATGAATTTTGTAAAATGTTCTCCAATTCGTATCAAACAATTGTGCGTCAAGTGCACAACGAAAATGGCATCCATCAAACACGGATACAGTTCTTCATGTATCTTTCCAGCAAGACAAAGAGCTTATAAGATAAAACCTAAAAAATATCTCGCGTTTGGTGCTAAATATTTTTAGAACATCTTCAATGATTTTATTAACAATTGCTGTTAGTTCTGGTTCGGAAATAATTAAAACTTGAACGAAAAGATATTAATTTATTCCAATAGATTAAGTCCAACAAGATACAAATCAGAAAGAATCATAATTCGATCGGACGTATAATCCAAAAGAAGGCGATTATACTTCGAAATATTGGAATTCGAATAGTTTATATTTAACTTCTTTAAATTGATTAGGTTAGGTTAGATTTGTTCCACCAAATTAGATTAAATTAGATTAAATTAGGTTTTAACAAAAATGTGTCGTGTATCGAGGTCGAGTGTCGGCAGCATGGTCGAGTGGTTAAAACGCCGGGCTCGTGACCAACACCGTCTCGGTTCAAAACCCACTCGCGCCATTCTGTTGTATCCCTGGGAAAGACACTTTACGGCACATTCCCCTGCTTGGTGGTCCTGGCAAGCAGTTCGAAATTACAGTCATCTCTCTATTAAATTACAAGCCGACAGTAATATCTTGACATCTCGGGAAGCAGGTCGGGGTAATTGCCTATCTTATGTATTAGCGCCTTCGTCGCTTTCCTGCCAGTCAGAAGGATAAATATAGAGATAAAATAAATAAATAAAAATGAATAAATAATTGTGCCATTTCTAACATCTGCTATATAGCGATACATTTCAGTATAAATAGTAGAATGCAGATTATATAAAAAAATATTGCATATTTTTTTTTATTTTACTGCAGCTGATTTGCTCGTGTTGGCATTATAGCTTGATTTGCGCAGTGACTCAATATTTTTTTCTTTCGTTTCAGATTAGCTTTGCAACATAATAAGTAGAATATTTTCTTTTTTTCTGACTTTTTTAAAGATCTATCGCTTGCTTATAGAAAACACAAAGACAAAAAAATAGATGGTATTTGTTGGTTTAGAACATGATTCAACTTTTGAAACAATTGGCGGCATGAATATCATATTCTCAATTTTGTAAAAATGTCCTTTTAATGTCAAGTCAAAATATTACACGAAAAAATCATTTTGTTTTGATCTAAAAATTTGTTTAAATGTGGGGGCACAGAAAGAAAGATTTTTCCTTTAAAACTCGTAAGACAAAACCAATGTAGTATAATGGTCTTCACAAATATGTAATTTCGACTAAAATTAAATCCAACTAACTTTTTTGTTAAAAAACCCAGTTCAACAAACGTAAATTATAGCGTGTTTGAAAAAATTTTCAATTCAAACTTAATTAGGATTTAAAAAATTTTCACTTGATATTTAAGGCAAAAATCATGTTTAGTGCAAAGTTAAGATCAAAAGCAAGGATTTGCATTAGAAGCGTTTATCTTTTTAAATCAAAGATTGTTCTGGCTTATCAAAGGTATTGGCAAAACAAGTAAATAAAACACCGCCGACGAAGTTTATAAATGAAGACTCTTTTTTAGGTCTTTAAAAGTTTTTAATAAAATTTTTTTACTACTGTAATATTAACATTTTTGACAGTGCTTTTATAACCAAAAAAGTGTCCTTTTTCTAAATTTTACTCCTTCCGCAAAAACTTTTTTGTTGGTTCTGGTCTTTTCCAAGCACATAGCGGAATGACAAGAATAATTTTGACCCATAACCTTATCGAACACGTGCATTATCAACACAACCTCCAACTCACTGCTAAGCAACACTGTCGAATACTCTGTAAACTTTGATTGTAATGGGAATGAATAAAATAACTTTTACTTTATTGACTTTTTTTGCTTACTTATATGAAATATGTAATAAGTTTTTAAGGTTTATTATTTTCACACAATTTTTATTTAAAAAATGAAAATTGTTTCATATGGAATTTAAAAAATGATTATTTAACTTTAAATAACGAAAACACCCAACTAAATTTTATGAAGAAGAATGCACAATGTCAAGAAATTTTTAAGAAAAATCAAAAGCCATTTGATAATTTCTGCGATTAAGGGCAGTGTTAAATTTTTAAATAAATAAGCTGAATGAGTTTTTGCTTGAAAAGATACGCATTTAAATCATTTTTACTATTGCTCTAGATAATAAAAGACAATATAGTTATTATCATTCGAGGCCCTCTAGGTTAGGGTTCTTAAACTGAGGGAGTGCCCCCTTGTGGGACGTAAAAGATTCATAAGGAGGCGTGAGCAACTGGCTGCAAAGTAAATAGATAACTGCATTGACATAAAATAAATGGAAAAAAGAAAAGGCATGGCAGTGAATATTTAAGGTATAATTTTATGGATTCGACAATAAATATTCAAGTGGTTTTACGAGTATAATGCTTGATCTGCTATAAAAATCTCAGCAGTCACGCAAAGTGACCAATTCGTCTTCAGAAAAGCACCCTGGCCATGAAAATAAGCTTTTTTATAAGCCTTTAGCTTTTTTATAAAGTAAGAAAGTCTGAATTAAAAATTGCAAGTAAGTGAGGGCTTTCCCGAAATTCGTCTGCAGAAATTGTAAAAGCGTCATTTGAAATCTTTCACATAATTACTAAAAACAAGAAATTTTCCAACATTGGCACAATATTGTTTAAAACTTGTATGTTAAAAGCAGTTGGTCTTATGTGAGAAAACATACAACAAGAAGATGGCGAAGATTTTACTCTTGGATTCTAGAATAAAAACATTTATTAATGAGTTCGCAAGAAACATCGAAAGTCAAGTTCTTAAAAAATCAGAATCTTTGTTCTTTTTTAATTCAATGTGATAAAACAAATGATATTTTTCAATAGTCGAAGTTGTTAGTCTGTCCTTTCTGAATTGATGAGTATATGCTCTTTTGCAGAGCCTAGAAACCATATAAAGCACAGAAGAAGTACTGTATTTAAAGTTTTCTATACGTTTATTACAACAATTGTATACTCTGGAAAACATTTGTAGGTGTCGGCGCTGATTGTGGTCTGACAATATTTGGGTCTCGAAGTGAATTTATTGCAAAAATAAAGGTTACATTTCATTGCGTGATTTATCAAGAGGTTCTGGGATCCAGTACTTTACATACAATGCCATGAAAGATAAGCTTACAACCAGGGCTGGGGAGCCGGAGCCGGAGCCGGAGCGCGGAGCCATGGAGCCAGCCAATTTTAGAGGAGCCGGAGCTGGAGCCGGAGCCTTTCTAAATATTTCTGCGGAGCCGGAGCCGGAGCTGGAGCCACAAAAATTTTATTAGCTCCGGCTCCAGTAATGGTTCATAGGATCAACTTCATAGAATGAAATTGACTGTTATGGATTTTTAAACATTAATATAAAAATAAATTTTGTGTTATATAGATATCTTTCTTTTCATTTATTAAGCAAAAACATCTCTACAGCCTATTTTATCTGATTAAGAAATTAAGAAATACATGAAACAGGCTGTCGGGTTGTTTCTTAATAAATGAAAAATTGTATTTGTTCCGACTTTCATTAAGCGCTCTACAAAAACATGTCCATTAATTTTTTTCTAATTTATATATATTGTTTAAGTTTCATATAATATTACAATATATATATATATAAACAATAGCAAAAACACGGGAATAAAAACAAGGTTAAAAGCCCTACAGACTGTTTCACCCATAAAAGGGATCATCAGGGGTATCTTATTCAAATTCTATTTTTGATTCTATTTGAATAAGATACCCCTGATGATCCCTTTTATGGGTGAAACAGTCTGTAGGGCTTTTAACCTTGTTTTTATTCCCGTGTTTTTGCTATTGTTAATTTAAGCTCTAACTTTGTTATTGAGCATTTTAGAAGTACTGATTTTCATACGGTGTTATATATATATATATATATATATATATAGAGAGAGAGAGAGAGAGAGAGAGAGAACAAGAGTGAATCGATCTTCATTGCAAAGTGCTCAAAGAAAAGACCAGAGCAATTTTGTAAAAAATTTATTTAAACTCTAGTTTAAAAAATCTCAACAGTCTATTTCATCCAATAAAATCAGTTTTTTTATTCATATTAAGATAAGAGAAAGGGAGTCAGGTCATCTTAATATGAATGCATAACCTGAGTCATTTTTTCCTATATGACATCACAGGAATTGCATTATTTGCTTCATTAATTTAACAAATTATTCTTAAAAAAAAATCTCAGCAAAATAGTACTCAGCTCTATAAACTTTTGTTTGTTCAACTTCTTCAAATAAATATAAATAAAAAAGAAACAGATGATGATTGAACGTAAAAAATTTTTGGTATTAAAAGATGTTAAAAGGAATAAAAAGAATAAAACCTGTCCTTCATCAGCTGTTTAATTAGCTGCTTTTATTTATAGTTATCTGAAAAAATTGAATAAAAAAAAGCTTATAGAGCCCAATGGTATTTAGCTGAGATTTTTTGCTTAGAATAATTTTTTTAAATAATTTTCTAAGTCGATGTATCCTACAATCAACATACCACTCTTTGCAAGTTTAACCCTGTTTTACTTTTCGACAGTTTTAAATTAATTTTGTAGTTTAACAAACTACATACTTCGAAGTATAAAATTTGAAAAGCTTAAATAATATTTCTATTGTTAAAAATAATTTAAAATCTTAAAACGACCTCTTATAAATTATGTTTTGCAGAACTACGTATTATTTATCGGATAAGATTGACTTATCGTTCTATGTTTTCTTAGTGATGTTAGAAAAGCATAGTACTATGTTTACTAATCATTATAGCCTATTCTTTATTTTTCCTGTAAACACAGAAAGATTCAATAGAATGAAACAGACTGTTTTGGTTTTTTAAAAAGTAGTTAAATAAATTTTGTATAATATATTTAAATATCCTTTTCAATCCTTTTCTAATTGAATAAGGATCAAGATTCTATTTAAATAAAGAAGCAACAGATGTTTGTGGTTTTTTCAAAACAGTGATTAAACAAATTTTGTATTAAAATATTGCTCTTATTCTTTGCACTCTGCGAGAACGATTGATTCGCTTTTTAATATACATACAATCTTTTAATTTACAATGGCTAATGGTGAACAATGTAAAACAATTAGGGAAGAGGCACTGTACATCAATTATGCAACTAATTAAACTAGGTGCTTTTAAAAAAATTGTTAGACTCATATAAAAAACAAGGTGAATTCTGACTAAGAAGAATCGGAATCGAAAAATGTTGTTGAAATCGGCATCGGAGCCAAAAAAAAATTGGCATCATCCCATCACTAATTTTAACACTCAATGATTAAGAGTAAATAAATATCAAAATTTAATATGACTAAAGCATAATGTAGCCGTGAGAATTGGATAACTTAAATTTTTTATTTGGTTCAATTTTAGCATGATTGTCACGTCGTAAATTTATCTCTTAAAATTGTAGAGTGAAGATTTGGCTGACTCAATCTTTTTTATTGCCTTAATGTTTCGTCACAAACGTTCTCGCTTATTTCCTCCTGCGTTAAATCTCTTGGGAATTTTTTGTTTCGCGCACATGTGCTTCTAAAGTTTTCCACTAAAAAGATAAAGTTTAGCTATTTGTCAGTGCAGAGTTTGCAATTCATAATAGTTACGATTTAACCTTTTCAATGTTTAGATAACACCACAGTTGATTTTCATTCAGTTGTATTTCTAGATACTCGCTTTCAGATTTGATTAATATAATTGTAAAGATCAAAAGTCGTGATTCTTGTTCGTATAGAATAGTTTATCGCAAAAAAGATTTAAACACTAAATGATAAACTAATTGTTTATTGAAGAGTTGGAGAGCCGGAGCCGGAGCTGGGGAGCCGGAGCCGGAGCTAGTGGATAAGTGCTTGATAGCTCCGGAGCTGGAGCCGGAGCTAGTGAATGAGTACTTGATAGCTCCGGAGCTGGAGCCGGAGCTAGTGAATGAGTACTTGATAGCTCCGGAGCTGGAGCCGGAGCTAGTGCTCTTCTGCAGTGGCTCCCCAGCCCTGCTTACAACAACGGTTCCCAAACTGTGCGCCGCGAGACTTTGTCAGGGTCGCCGCGAAAGCATGCGAAAGTTGTTGTACTTACTGCTTTTCTCACAATAATTGCAGTGTGAATGTTGTTTGCAGCAACGTTCCCTTCAGAGAACGATTCCGATTGAGAACCTTTTTTTTTTTAGAGAACATCCTGATTTTCGGAGAAAAATAGGGAAATCGAAGTGAACACCTTTTTTTTTTTTTAGAGATCACCCTGATTTTCGGAGAAAAATAGGGAAATCGGAGATGAAATCGAAGTGAAGACCTTTTTTTTTTTTAGAGAGCATCCTGATTTTGGGAGGGAAATAGGGAAATCGGAGATGAAATCGAAGTGAAGACGTTTTTTTTTTTTTAGAGAACACTATGAGTTTCGGAGAAAAAAAGGTTGTTCAAAGAAGTAATTGAACTGAATACCTTTTTTTCATTACGGCACCGCGATCGAGTATTGTTAAGTTTTCAAAGAGCGCCGTGAAAAAAAAGTTTGGGAACCGCTGGCTTACAACAATCATAAAATAAGTGCTGTCAATACAAAACTGTTTACAAAATTTTGAAAGGACATCAAATCGAATCATCAGACTTTGCTTTTTTATAAATCCGTTCAGTGGTTATCAAAAGTTAACATGTTAGCCCTCGTGTATAAAATAAAAGACGAATTTTTGCTGTTTTTTTAAGGTCATGGAAAACAAGATGTTTGTCAAGCAAATCAAAAGAGTTTCATCTGACGTTGGAAAACTTGTTAGATATTTTTGAAGCATTTAAAATGCAAAATCAAGATTAATCAAAATGCCCCGTACAATACACACAATACCAAGCTTTAAAACTCAATCAGGTTTATACGACTTACTGTATAAAGTACCAAATTAATTTTAGTTTAAGACTCCTGCTCCATAATTTTTTGCTCAAGCTTGTTCAGATATCAAGTACGAATTAGACATACATGAAAATGCAACACTTAAGCACAAGAGTAAAGAAGTAGTTTTGTTTTAACTCGCTTACACATTGTGGCGAAAAAAACATTTAATTTTTTTAACACTTTCTCTCTTAACGTATCGTATTTGATACACTTAAAAAAAAATAGACATAATTTAAGGCACGCGAATATTAAACATGATTTTCTTGTTTAAACGACAAGTACTTGACTTTTCTCTTCAGTTGAGGCTTAGGTCTGGTTGAAGAAGGTTGAGACTATACTGAGTTTGACCTTGTGTTTGGGGGATATTTTTCCGTGTAAGAAGTGTCATTGTAAAATATCATTTTTTAATGCTTAAAAGATGATAAAAACTCACCAATTTGTGATTTTACAACTTAAATATTCTTATTTTGACAAATTACATCGTTATTTGTCATTTATTTTATTAAAATAGCACATGGCAACACTTATTTTTTATTGTATCATATTTATTACATTAAGAATATTAGATGGCATTTTTATCTTTTTCCACAGCATATGAAATATAGCTTATTCCTAAACTTAGGTTGTAATTTTTTTCTCCTCAAATAACAAATCCTTAGTGATAAGTTTAATAGAATAAGAACGGAGCGGCCGCACCAGGCCCCCCTAAAATACAAGTACATTGTAAAGTACCCCCTACATAAGAAATTGCTCTATTTCTTCATAGTAGCACCAGGACGTCGATGGTATGTAAAAAGAAAAAAACAAAATTTGAAAATCTGCAGCATCCTCGGATTCTGCTCGTTAGGTTAGGTTGTATCACTTGTTCTTGTAGAAAAGTAAAGGCCTTTGTCTCTTTATCTTTTGAATCACTCAATAATGACTCTCCTAATTTGAAGACCTTTTTTTTAGTAATCACTTTGTTTTCATACACTAAAGATGGCTTCAGCTACCTTTTTTAGTACACTAAATAGTGGCCCCCCCTTACTTTTCTTGCACCGGGCCCCTTTTTGTAAGGATATCACTGAATGCAATTAATGGAGGCCTGACTAGATTTAAGACACTAAAACGATATTTGGATTTCAATGATAATTCTAAACAGCCGTAACTTTCTTCACCAGAATATGACCAATTTTATAAAATAAAACCAAAGATAGGCTCTGTCTTGAACAAATGTAGAAATGTGGAACATGAACAGTATAATGCAGTGGATGAGCAGATAATTCCCACTAAAACTAAAAATTTTATGAAGCAATATCCACCAAAAAAAAACCAATAAAAGGGAATTTAAAGTATTTTCAAGATGTGGATCTTCTGAAATCATTTACGAGTTTGAGATTTACACAGGAAGAACTTCAAATGCTTTAACTGAATTAAAAATAGCAGGTAATTTAGTTATGAGACTTTGTTCCAATTTATCCAAAAATCAAAATTACGAAGTCTACTTTAACAACTTTTTTACTTCCTTACGGCTTTTTAAAAAACTAAAAAATGATGGAATACAAGCTTTAGAAATTATACGACCAAACAGAATGGAAGGGGCTAAAAAGTTGCTTGTATCAGAAAAAGAATTTAAGTCCAAAGGACAAGGATCCTGTAAATGGAGAGCTGATCATGGCACAGGTACAACAGTAATTTGTTGAATGGATAATAATGTTGTTCATCTGGCTTTTACTTTCATCGAAAATGAAGAAGGGGAAACACTAAAAAGATGATGCGCTAAAGAAAAAATGTACAAATTTATTCCCTGTCCTAAGATGGTGCATGAATATAATCAATTCACGGGAGTTGTTGACCTTTGCAAAATGTTTCTTTCTCTCTACAGAATTTGACTAAAGAGTAACAAATGGTATATGTACATTTTTTATTATTTACTAAAAATGGCTGTAACAAAAACGTGTGGCTCCTATACAAAAGACAACACTTACTAATGAAGGATACTACAAAAGTGCTCTCATTACCACAGTTTCAAGCTCAAATCGCAAAAAAATTCATTTTATCTAGTAAGAATTGTCCGTATCAAGAAAACGAGCGTGGACGAGTGGTTAAGGCGCCGTGCTTATGATCAACATGGTCTCGGTTCAAAACCCACTCACGCCATTCTGTTGTGTTTTTGAGAAAGATACTTTACTACACATTCCCCTGCTTGGTGGTCTTGGTAAGCAGTTTTAAATTACATGTACAGTCATATCTCTATTAAATTACAAGCAGACAGCAATATCTTGGCATCTCCGGAAGCAGTTGGGGTAATTGCCTACATTATTTATTTAGCGCCTCCGTCGCTTTCCTGCAAGTTGGGAGGATAAATATAGCGAATAAATGAATTGAATACGAGGAAGACCTTCAACTATTACACCTCCACCTAAAAAAGCCAGCACTAAAAAGCTTTTGTCGCAATCCCTTCTGATGCAGCCAGATATTAAATGTTTGGTCCCTTTCCTATGTACATCAAAACAAGGCAGAATGCAGATTTTGTGCAAAGGGTACAGCAAATTTAGTGGCTAAAAATGTAAAATCAATCTTTGTTTTAAGAAAGATCGCAATAGTTTTACGAATTTTTATTTGAAATAACTAAATTTCATTGTGCAATTCCTTTTTATTTTGAAAATATTCATTCAATTTTTGTACCTTTATTTCTTAATGTATCATATTTGATATACTTTATAACTTTTAAATAAAACATTGAAATTCAAATTTTTCACTTTGTACGTGTTATTTTGTGCCTCAATATTAATAAATTAAACTCAAAAAATTTGTTATTTCAAAAACCATAATTTAAGAGAGAAAGGGTTTAGTAACTGTAGAGATGCCAATAAGTTAAGTTGTTTTTTGCTCTTCAAATATATACTTTAAACAGCTGCGAAAATGCATTAACTGAAAAGGTAATCAAATCAGAAATTATACACCTTTTTTGGTCTTTAACTATATTTCGTACACTTAACTTTCCATTTCAGACAATTCCAATTAGTCTTAATACCATAACTACAATTTTTTTTTCTAACAAAAAAAATATGTTTTTTTGAAAATTTTTCCTTCTGCCAAGAAATTTTCCGGCGACCCCGGTGAGAAGCTCGTGATTGATTGAAAATTCAAAAACTAAGAAAGTTATAAAACATTGACTTTTAGACTATTTTTGGCATATAGCTACAATTTTTTGATTAAGTTCCTTCAAGAGCTTGCTATTGCAAAGTTTTGTTTTTTAGAAAATAATGAAACAGAAAACAATTCGATTTCAAGTTCTTATGCTAGCAAATCAAACAACAAAATTTTTCAAAAACAAGAAGATGAATTAGCAAATAAACTAAAAAAAATCTGCAACAAAGATGGAAATGAAAAATCTCCACAGCAATCTGCTGAGATATTTCACCAGCTCGGTCAAATATACTTTCAGAGAAACACAATGGTAAGCTTGATCAGAAGTGCCACTTTGTTAAACGCAGCAATCACCAGGAAACCTAATAATTTGCAAATTATCAAAAATGATTTGAAAAAACTTTGTTCTCGTATTTTGAAAAAAGCTGGTGCAAAACAATTAGGTGCTGATTTAATCGGATTTGCTGGAGAAGTTGAAAAAAAAGTCAAGACAATGAGAAATGAAGTAAATCAAAAACTTTGCACTTTGAAAATGTCTGAAACAATAAACAAAACAAAAGAAGAAATAGAAAATCTAAAAATTAAAACTATTAGAAATCTACAAGAAAATATTTCGTGTGATTATATCGAAATTATGGATAAAATACTGATTTATTGTCAAACAGTAATGGGAAATGCACCATGCTCGTTTGCTTTAATTGGAATGGGGTCTCTGGCAAGAAAGGAAATTACTCCATATTCGGATTTCGAACATATCATTGTTTTAGAAGAAAACTGTCAACAAAAACCTGATTATGATAAAGTTTTGGACTACTTTAGATGGCTTTCTGTGATATTTCAAATTGTTTTGATAAATCTTCAAGAAACGATTGTTCCAAGTGTCTACATTGAAAGTTTTAAAACAACTAAAAATGGAGAAAGAGAAAATTGGTTTTATGATGGAATCACCACAAGAGGTATTTCCTTTGATGACATGATGCCACACGCATGCAAGTTTCCATTAGGACAAAAGGTATTATCTAATGAAACGAAACAATACAAAACCGAGCTTATAAAACCGGTTAATGAAATGCTCAAATATCTGGCTTCTTACAAAGATCTTAAAAACGGTTATCATCTCAAAGATATCGTAACTAAGGTTTGCTATGTTGGAGGAGACAAAACAATTTTTGACAGTTTTCAAACAAAAGTTTTCGAATTATTGGACAATCAAAATCCAGATGAAAAATACAGAGAAATTAAAAAAATTCTCATTGAGGATCTTCATAACTTTGCAACAAGATCAAACTTTTTAAAACACGCAAATAAAGCGTTCAATATAAAAAAAGATTTCTACCGAAGTACAACGATATTTATATCAGCGTTGGGTGAAGTTGAGAACATTCATGCATCATCATGTTTTGATATCATTGAAGCTCTTGCAGAAAAGAAAATAATAAATGATAAACTTAAATCAAAACTGATGTATGCTGTTGCAATAGCTTGTGAATTACGACTGACCAGATACATGAAACAAAAAAGACAAGACGATGAAATAAAGAGTATAAAAAGCTATCAGGACGCAGTTCAAACACTTTTAAAAAGCATAAAAGAAACAGATTTAATATCTTACTTTCAAATAGCTTATGCTTTGCAATGTGATGTATCCAAACAATTTGATTTAGAAAAAGTTCATTTTTATTCTGATCCAAAATTGTTAAACTGCAGATTATATTATTGCTTGGGACATTTCGAAAACTTTGTTCAATTTGCCAAAGAAAATAGAGCAATGAAGTACAGCCCAACATCCAGACTACAATCAGCTGAAGAAATTATAGTACAATTGGAAAAAGAAACAAAACGTGATCACAAACAAACAAAAATAACAGCCTGGGATTATAATTATGTACTACAAAAAAGCAATGTAGAAATAATTTATAATTTTGGATTAGACCTTCGACTCGCAAAAAACAATGATGATGCAAAAGAAATTTTTGAAGAATTGCTTGAATTAATTACTTCTACAAACAAACAAATTAAAAACAAAGCCGGCAAAGCAAATTCCCCAAACAACAAAATTGACAAAAAAAAATACAAACTACAAATACTTCAGCAAATTTCTTATTGTTGCATGGATTTACAAAAACCATATGATGCATTGATTTATCTACAACAATGGCTGAAAATCAAGGAAAAAACATCGCTTGATATTGGTTCGGATACGAATGTGGCAAGCACGCTAAACAACATAGGCAATTGTTTTATAAACATGCACAAACCGGCTGATGCATTGGATTATCTACAACAATCGCTGAAAATCAATGAAAAAGCATCGCTTGATATTGGTTCGGATACGAATGTGGCAAGCACGCTAAACAACATAGGCAGTTGTTTTAGGGACATGCACAAACCGGCTGATGCATTGGATTATCTACAACGATCGCTGAAAATCAAGGAAAAAGCATCGCTTGATATTGGTACGGATACGAATGTGGCAAGGACGCTACACAACATAGGCAGTTGTTTTATAAACATGCACAAACCGGCTGATGCATTGAATTATCTACAACGATCGCTGAAAATCTTTGAAAAAGCATCGCTTCATATTGGTTCGGATACGAATGTGGCAAGCACGCTAAACAACATAGGCAATTGTTTTATAAACATGCACAAACCGGCTGATGCATTGGATTATCTACAACGATCGCTGAAAATCTATGAAAAAGCATCGCTTGATATTGGTTTGGATACGAATGTGGCTATGACGCTAAACAACATAGGCAATTGTTTTAGAAACATGCACAAACCGGCTGATGCATTGGATTATCTACAACGATCACTGAAAATCTATGAAAAAGCATCACTCGATATTGGTTCGGATATGAATGTGGCAACAACGCTAAACAACATGGGCTTGTGTTTTGTGGACATGCACAAACCGGCTGATGCATTGGATTATCTACAACGATCGCTGAAAATCTTTAAAAAAGCATCGCTTGATATTGGTTCGGATACGAATGTGGCAAGCACGCTACACAACATAGGCAATTGTTTTAGAAACATGCACAAACCGGCTGATGCATTGTATTATCTACAACGATCGCTGAAAATCTATGAAAAAGCATTGCTTGATATTGGTTCGGATACGAATGTGGCAAGCACGCTAAACAACATAGGCAATTGTTTTAGAAACATGCACAAACCAGCTGATGCATTGGATTATCTACAACGATCGCTGAAAATCTATGAAAAAGCATCGCTTGATATTCGTTCGGATACGAATGTGGCAAGCACGCTAAACAACATAGGCAATTGTTTTATAAACATGCACAAACCGGCTGATGCATTGGATTATCTACAACGATCGCTGAAAATCTTTGAAAAAGCATCGCTTGATATTGGTTCGGATACGAATGTGGCAAGCACGCTACACAACATAGGCAGTTGTTTTAGAAACATGCACAAACCGGCTGATGCATTGGATTATCTACAACGATCGCTGAAAATCAAGGAAAAAGCATCGCTTGATATTGGTTTGGATACGAATGTGGCTATGACGCTAAACAACATAGGCAATTGTTTTAGAAACATGCACAAACCGGCTGATGCATTGGATTATCTATAACGATCGCTGAAAATCTATGAAAAAGCATCGCTTGATATTGGTTCGGATACGAATGTGGCAAGCACGCTACACAACATGGGCAATTGTTTTAGAAACATGCACAAACCAGCTGATGCATTGGATTATCTACAACGATCGCTGAAAATCTATGAAAAAGCATCGCTTGATATTGGTTCGGATACGAATGTGGCAAGCACGCTAAACAACATAGGCAATTGTTTTATAAACATGCACAAACCAGCTGATGCATTGGATTATCTACAACGATCGCTGAAAATCTATGAAAAAGCATCGCTTGATATTGGTTCGGATACGAATGTGGCAAGCACGCTAAACAACATAGGCAATTGTTTTAGAAACATGCACAAACCGGCTGATGCATTGGATTATCTACAACGATCGCTGAAAATCAAGGAAAAAGCATCGCTTGATATTGGTTCGGATACGAATGTGGCAAACACGCTAAACAACATAGGCAATTGTTTTATAAACATGCACAAACCAGCTGATGCATTGGATTATCTACAACGATCGCTGAAAATCTATGAAAAAGCATCGCTTGATATTGGTTCGGATACGAATGTGGCAAGCACGCTAAACAACATAGGCAATTGTTTTATAAACATGCACAAACCGGCTGATGCATTGGATTATCTACAACGATCGCTGAAAATTTGTGAAAAAGCATCGCTTGATATTGGTTCGGATACGAATGTGGCTACAACCCAGTCGTAGAATTCACTCGATTTATCTCTGATCATGTTTGCAATATCTTTGATTTTGCCAAGCTTGTTTTTTACAGAGATAAATCGAGGTTTTATCTGAGAAATATATATGGTTTATCTTTGAGATAGTCATAGTTTTGTTTTTTTTCATTATAAATTATACTCGATTTATACTAGTTTTACTCATGTATGTTTACGCAGATAATTCATACATGTTTTATGCTTTTTATATCTTGGATTCGGCCAAAGTTATTTTTTTTAGTATGATTTATACTTGATTTATAATTGTTTTACACATGTATGTTTACATAGATAACTCATACATGTTATATGTATTTTATATCTTTGATTTGGTCAAAGTTATTTTTTTTAGTATGATTTATACTTGATTTATAATTGCTTTGTATATGTATGCTTACGTAGGTAAACTATACATGTTACATGCATTTTATATTTTTGATTTGGTCAAAGTTATTTTTTTAAATATTATTTATCCTTGATTTATGATTGTTTTACACATGTATGTTTACATAGATACAACATACATACTAAATATATTTTATATCTTTGATTTGGCCAAGCTTGTTTTTAAAACATGAATTATCTTTGATTCATAAGTGCTTTGTACAGTAAACCCTCGATTTAACGGCCCTCGATTTAACGGATTTCGGATTTAACGGACATTGAATTGAGCTGCCAAATTTTTTAATTTTTTGTATTTTTTGAAATAAATAGCAAAATATTTGGTTTTAAAATACTTCTTACGTGCAAGCAAGCGTGCAATGCATATCATACAGCCTTGGACACTAACTTTCATTATTGCCCTATTATGCCATACTGTAATTGCAATTAATGTATAGAGCATTTTTTTAATTTCCGATGTATTGTTTCATAATGGGCTTTGTTTCAACAATGGTTAGGCAACGATAGTGTGAGTTTGTGGTTTGACTTTCTTTTACAGTTTAGCTTGCTACAGCCTTCATTCCATTTAGCCTTTGTACAAGATGAGCAGCAATATTAACAAATCTGTAAAGCGTAAGCGTGTAAATTTATCTGTGGTGAAAAAGTTAGAACTCATTAAAGACATCGAGAAAGGAGCGACAGTTAAAAGTGTTTGTGAGAAATACGGAGTAAAAAAGCAGACTGTCTCTGACATTAGGAAGAACAAGGAAAAGCTGGAAAAATTTGCAGCCTCATACTGTATTGATGCCGCGTCTTCTAAGAGTGGCAAAGTTGGGAACAGAAAGCATATGAAAACAGGGAAGGAGGAGTCTTTAGATGCGGCAGTTATGAAATGGTATGTGCAGGAACGCTCCAATGGCGTTAATGTGAGAGGAACCGAGATATTGGCAGCTGCAAGAAAGCTTGCTGCTCACCTTGACTTTAGCGATTTTAAGGGCAGTGAAGGGTGGCTCTGGCGATTCCGAAATCGTCACGGATTGTTTAACAAAGTTCTTCATGGGGAGGCTGGTGATGCAGATGAGAGCAGCGTGGCCCCCTTTCGTGAGAAGCTGAAAAAGCTTATTAGTGATGAAGGGCTTTCTCCTTCCCAAATTTATAACGCAGATGAAACAGGCATCTTTTGGCGCTCCATGCCTAAAAATACCCAGATACGCTCATGTGAGGAAAATGCCACGGGAAAGAAATCAAGCAAGGAGAGACTCTCAATTCTTGTTGGGTCTAATGCTACAGGAGAACACCGATTAAAGCTTGCTGTGGTTGGTAAGTCAAAGGAACCACGAGCATTTGCAGGTCTAAACATTGAGCGTGATTTGCCTGTCTTTTACTATCACTCCAAGAAAGCTTGGTTCAACTCCGCAATTTTTTCCAATTGGTTTTCAAACCATTTTGTGCCAGCTGTGCGCATTTATCAAGAAGAAGTGCTGAAGATTTCTCCGGACGAGGTACGCGCAATTCTTATTCTCGACAATGCTCCTGCACATCCCAGTGAGGATATTCTTTCCAGTGAAGATGGAAAAATTAAGGTGCTCTTCATGCCTCCCAACACGACTTCGATTCTGCAGCCAATGGATCAAGGAGTTATTAGCGCTATGAAGAGGCATTACATTCGCCGTTACTTGGATGAGGTTCTGGTGGTCATCGAAGATGGGTTCGTTGACAACAGGGGAGAACGCACTTTGGCCAACATAAAAAGATATAATATCCGTTCGGCCATTTTTAACTTTGCGGCAGCTTGGCAGGATCTTAGGCCTTCAGTTTTAGCAAACTCATGGAAAAAGCTGTTGGATGGTGAAAACACAGAAACTAACTTCGAAGGAATCGAGGCAGTAGACTTTCTTCATATGCTGGAGTGCGGAGGAGAAGTAGCAACTTCCATTGCTGACGTCACAGATTGGCTTAGCGAGCTGCACCTGGATCCAGGATACGAACTTTTGTCTGAGGCCGACATAGTGTCATCTGTGCTAGGAGAAGAGGAGAAAGAGAGCACTGACGATGAAGAGATAGCTGTCCCAAGAAAAAAGCTGTCTACCTTACGCACTTATGTTGATGCTTTGATTGATTATTCATCCTACAGTCAGTTACCTGAAATGGCTCATCACTATGGCAGTCTTCGAATGATTAAAGAGCTAATCATCAAAGAACAGCATATGATGGGACGTCAAAGAAAGATTACCAGCTTTTTTACTCCGCAAAGCGATTCTGGTCTCACGACATCAATCAATCCTGTACCATGCACCAGTCAGGAGCCTATGGTCATCTCAGACTCGGACTAAATTTATGTACTGTACTCTATTTTATACTGCATTGGTGCATAGGCTTCATATAAGATCTTGCTGCCAAATTATTCGATTTTTTAGGCGCAGTATGTTTCTGCTACATAACAATAATAAAGTGATTCTAACCAAAACGTGTATTGTGCATTTACACTACGTAAAATCCGTGTCTTTTCGAATAACGGACATTTTCCAATAACGGACAACTGCATTTCCGCATTAATCCGTTAAATCGAGGGTTGACTGTATATGTATGTTTACATACGTATATTACGTATGCTTCATGCCTTTTTTATATTCGATAAGTCAATCTTATTTTTATAAAAACGAATTATATTCCATTTTCATTTATGAATATATGTTTACAGTTTGTATGTATATTTACGTATGTAATAAGCAGTGATGTCAATTTTTTTAATTTTCAAACTAGATGTTTGCGATTTCTTGTTGCATTTAAATAGTTCTGTCAACACTTTTTATATGTTTGCTCCGTCGATGTACAAATAGTTGCAAACAAAATCTAATTTTTTCTGTCCCTCTACGATAACACATTAAATGCCTTGATACCATGTGTTTTCTAATTTTTGATTAAATTTAAGAATACAACAAGTATATCTGTTTATGTCCTACAGTTTCGAATAAGTTGATAATATATATGATAATGACGACAAAGAGTATAATGTACCGTAATGAATATTGTCACATTTTTTTTCAGTTTTGGAAAATTTTCAAATCATTTATTTAATATTAGTTAAAGTTGTTTTGGCGAGTGGTTTAAACCAGATAGAGTCTCCTAATTATTTGCCTGTTCTTACTTACTTCACACGTGGCCAGATATAATAAAAGAATCTCTATTAAAGTTTTAAACTTTCCACATCTGCGCCTTCGATAACAACTACGATATGAAAAAGTGAAAGAAAACAACGAAGGACCGACAACGTGGTAGCCGCAACAAGAAAAAGGCCATTCATATGACCGACAAACGCGAACGCGGAATCATGTGACAACAGAAAGCGCAAGCACATATCAAAATCCTTAACATTAGTCTTTTAATAATTTGCAATCAACACTTTGTCAATCAGCTCAGGTTTTTAGTTAATTATTCTAAAAACTCTTCCAGTGATAAAGCCATCTACTATTTATACTTTTACTTTGTTGAAAAACAATTAAAATGTTTCACTAAAAGCGAATGCAATCACATATTTGCCTTCGGAGTTACAGAATGTTAATGTTCGCTTGATGAAACTCAACATGAAGGTTTTAAAAAAGCTAAAAATTTAATTTTTATGTTTAATGCAGGGTTTTAAGCCTTTTCATGATTGCCTTCTGGTAACAAATCAAAACAACTTTTGCAGTCAGGCAGTGTTTTATGAAGCGAAGACGACAAAAAGGTCTTCACTAATTTTTCACAACGATTTTCATTTTCACAACCACATTTATCTTCTTAAGCATCAACCTAGACCTTTTTTTTGGTTTGAATTTAGCGTTAAGAATAAAATTTTTTTATTCGAACAAAAACGGATTAATGCGAATTCATAGCTTCTTGAAAAACAAAGAAGTTCAACTGAGACTATATCAAGTGTTAAACCAAATTTTATATTTCATGTCCACGTTTCCAAAATTGTATTCTTAATTTACTGTTTCTATAGTTTCAATTTTGATTATTAATTGAAAAACAATCAATCTGATTACATATAGAAAAAAAAAAGTCATTTTATAAACGTTTAAATTAACGTAATTTAGGAAGAGAGGTAATTTTTAAAATCTACTTGTAATTAATAGCAATCAATAGCTAACATTTAATCATTTATACTTGATAGTATATTTGCTTGCTAGTGAATATGTTTAATGCTTCGTTCGTTACAAAATTGTAATGCATTAATTCTTCATTAGTCTGTTGAATTTTTTTAGTTGCCGTACAAAAGCTTGACTCTTTGTGGCGAAAAGCAGTTTCCCGCTGCTTTGTTTCGTTGTGTACGTATATTACACTAACAATCAGACCGGATGTCGGCCAACCCGACTCTAGTTTCATTCAGAGATTAGAAGGTTTCTTCGACACACAGAGGACTTCGTCAATTTTCGAACGTAATTTTAAAGTCGAAGACCCTATTCTCCTCAACGACCGGGCTTCTGAAGCCCGGCCCTTGCAAAAACGTTTGTAATTACTTCATCTTTTCAGATAAAATTCTGCAATTTCTTGACTTTTCCTAATTTAAAATGCTAAATAAGATGGTACTATTTTTAGGTGCCCCCGAATAAGGGTCAACGGTTAAAATAGACGTTTTTTAGCAAATTTGTGAATTTTTGCCGGTTTTCGCAAGCAGAGCGTGGAATTCAATTTCACGCTTTTATTAAGTGACATGAATTTTACCAATAATTGGCTTTGCGTATTGAAGCGAATTACGTCGTTTCCCGACGTCAATATGTCTTAGGCGATGTAGAACTTATTTCATGTAAATCGCATTTTCTTTTTTTGAGCTTTTGGCGATTGCTTGGAAACATCTTACACATATACAATATTTACATAAAACAATTGCTGTTGGGCTGCTTGAATACCAATCAAGCGGACAAAATTCAATCTTTACAATAAGCATTTTTATAAAACTTTCTTTTTATTATTTATTTGTGGGAAAAAAATTAAATTAACTAGTTCACATTTTAGCTCTTATGCTGACGCCTTCTTATAATTAAACAACACCTGACTTTTTACAATTGCATTTCACGTTGCATTTGAAGTAACAGGCCGTTTTTATGTTGAAATTTTCCTAACAATGAAAAATCTGACGTATTTTTTATATACAAGTATACCTATTTAAAAAAGTTTTGTGAAAAAGTTTATAGCTTTTCGATGTGGGTTTTCCAAACAGAAAGCATAGAATAAAAACAATATGTTTGATACGATTGAATTTTAATAAAACAGAGGTTTTCAACTTGTATAAATTCATGGCGGTTCTAAAGTCTGAGATTTACACAAATGACTTTTTCCTCCCAAAAAATTTTCAAGCCAAAGCATTAAAAAGTGTCCTTACTTATTGCAAACTGTTTAATAAATTTATTTCGAAAGTTAAATAAAAACCTAAAAAAGCTCCATTCTGGACATTTAAAAAAACTTTTTATGTAAACGTAAAGACCATTTTTGGTCTTCATTTGCCTTTCGCCATAAATTTTATGATTGAACTTAATAAGTCATTTAAAAAAAGTTTGGTATCATTCCTGGTCTAATATGATTATCTTATTATATTTCGACGTCTTTTTAGTTTTAAAACGACTCACTAAATCGAAACCTCTGAATAAAATCAACTTAGATATCTTAGTTACGGATGACCTGGGCTGTTTACAAGGATTTTTCCACGTAAAATCGGATAAAGCTTCGGGCCCCAATTTATGTGCATGTTGTATAAATTCATTAGGGCTCTAACTTCTTAGATTTACACAAATGACTTCTTTCCCCACAAAAAATTTTCAAGTCAAAGTATAAAAAATGGTCCTTACTTATTGCAAACTGTTTAACAAATTTATTGCAAAAATTAAATAAAATCCTAAAAAAGCTCCACTTTGGAAATTCGAAAAAAATTTTTTGTAAACGTAATAATCATTTTTTGGTTTTCATTTGCCTTTCGCAATAAATTTTATGTTTGAACTCAAAATGTAATTTTTAAAAACGTTTGATATAACTCTTGATCTAATATGATTATTCTATTATATTTTAACATCTTTGTAGTTTTAAAATGACCCACTAATTTGAAACCTCTGAATAAAACCAACTTAAATTTTTTCTTACGCTTGACCTAGGCTGTTTACAAGGGTTCTTCCACGTAAAACCAGATAAAACCCAGGCCCCAGTTTTATGTGCACAGAGCTTATTATCCATGTCAGAGCTATTTCAAAATCTTGATTAAATCATTTTCCTTTTTCCTGCTTGCGTCAATTCTAATTTGGAAAATCTACGGAAGAGCGCATCTAGTCGCGATTTAAAAGACAAAGAAGGCTGTAGTGATCCAAAAAGTTATTAACAAATTTATCAACTTTATGTCCCGTAGGAGAAATTTGAGACGTTTACGTACGTTCGCAACGAGCTAATTGATGATTTTGACGCAAAAAGTCAACGTTCTGTTATCATAGAAATCATCGACAATTTTCTCAAGACTAAGAAAAATGCCTGTGCTATTTGTCAATCTGACACCTGCATATGACACTGTTATTTCATACAAACTTGATTTTAACTGCAAGTTACTGAGTTTTCTGCTGGATAAGAACATGGTTTAAATGATTATGAAACTAGTTCACAATAAAAGTTTTACTCTAACGGCGACAGTAAGCAAAACAGTCTCGGGTGTCAGAGAAACAATGTTCCTCCAGAATCAATCATGACTGATTTTTTTTTAACATCTAGAAGTATAATCTGCGTTCCACAATCTTCAGATTAAAAATATTGTGAGCTAAAAGTTTACAATAATCAACATTCATCATTGCGTTTAATTTCGACTTATCTTGAGTTAAGACTAAATAAATCACCCAAGTTTCGTCACCACCGTTTGCATTATGCAAAAAGTTTTCTTTGTTTGTCCCAGCGCTGAAGTACTTGCGGTTTTAGGGTGAGAGCTGATGCCAAAACCAGTGGTGGATATTGGGTGAGGCAAATGAGGCAGTTACCTCGGGCCCCTCCTTGAAAATATTGAATATAGTTTCATTTTGCTGTATATGCTTTTTTAGAGATCACCATTATTTTGAGAGAAAAATAGCGAAATATGAGATCAAATCGAAGTAAAGAACTTTTTTTTTTTAGAGATCACCATGAGTTTGGGAAAAATAAGGGAAATACGAGATCAAAGCCCTTTTTTTATAGAACATCAATTTTTGCAAATCCTTGCTTCGCGGCCCTAATTTTGAATATCCGTCACTGGCCAAAACATCAGAAATAACTCTCCTATTTTTGTCTATTCAATAGCCGAGTACTGGATCTTGTTTGTTTTTGCAGCGCACGAACTTGGTTTATATACAATGTCTTGAATAATGCTTTGTGCGTAGTCACTGAATGCCTCCGTCCCTCTCCAACGGACCACTTACCAGTTTTTACAGACAGCCAGCCATCTGAGCTTTGACAACAAGAAGCGATACACTTTTTGGCTAGAGATAGTACTCTAGACATGCTCTGCTATTTTTTCAAACCTGTGGCACACTTTGTAAGGTTTCAAAAATTTGCAGAGCATCTGGACCAGGTGAAGAGCTAAATTTTCACCGCTTTCCGTTACCTGAAGTTTCCTTTGGCTGCCATAGAAAGCCTAAAAATTTTAATCTGAACTCTAAAAATAAAGTGATGACTTTTTTTCATCTGAAGTTACCAATTTGCTCTTATCAAGCACAATCCAGCCTGGGAGAAAATTGATCAAAAAAAAGCTATCAATTTATTTGTAAAGAGTTTTTATGTTTACTAAATAAAGTTTCATATGAAAAAAAGCGTTTAAAATTTAGTAAAGACCAAAAAAAAGTCATGACATTTACGATGAGATGTACTGTACAATGAATTTTTTCAGTTTATTGGTTGCTACTTCAAAAAAACATAACTTTTTATCTATTCGAAGGATTATGTTTGCCGTTTTTCCACAGCTTACGAGTTACAAAGCATTGCTGTAGATCCTGACTATGGTTTATTTGTCGGTTATCAAATGCCTACCGATAAACACGAAGGTCTAAAAGCTTGTTTAAACTTGCTTTGCAAAGACTTGAACAATCTTGGCGAATTAGGTATCCTACTGCCCAGTACATGAATCATACATCGTCGTCGTCGTCGTCGTTTGAAGGGCATCCACTCCAGGCCAGACACAAACAGAACTGGGGCCGAGGGTTTATCCTTTTACTACCCCAGACTGCTGCACTGCCTGGATCAGATGCTGGCAGTGATGTTATTGAGCCAGCATCGAGTTTCGTCATCCAAAACCGTCAGACCGCGTGCTCCATGTGGTGCCCAATGTATGGGGCACATTGTAAGTACATGGTCTGCGGTTTGCTCTGAGGCGCCACACTCGCAATTCGGTGAAGGAGCGAGACCCCATTTGTGCATGGTCGAATGGAATCGCCCAACACCAGTCCGCAGGCGGTTGAGCTTAACCCAAGCTGCTCGGGGTAAGCCCATCCCAACAGGCCTGACACTGGTCCCGGGCACAAAAGCACGGACCCTGGAAGCACTTTCACAGTACTCCGTTTTCCATTTGTGATTTGTCCATTCAGAGGCGCGGATGCCAAGTCTGGCAAGATTGTCCAAGAGATTCCGCGCACCTGGCACAAACGAGCCTCTGGATCTTAGTCTCACTTGGCAAGTATCTGAGGACCCACTTAACAGACCATGCAAGATATGATCGGGGTCCAGAGATCCACGGTAAGCCAAGGAGAGTGTCGCTCCCAGTCGGCGAAGCTCAGCTGGCTGGATGCCTGAAAGTACAGGTAGGTAGTCCGTTGGAGTGGGACGCAGGGATCCAGTAACTATGTGCAAGGCATCATTCAAGACACTGTCAATGAGGCGAGTGTGAGCACTGCGACACCAGACTGGCGCATAGTACTCACCTGTTGAGTAGACTAGGGACAAGGTGGCTATGCGTAGTGTTTTAGCATCAGTACCCCATCCCGAGAACACGAGTCGCCTCAGCAGTGTGACGCGCGATAATAGTTTTTTGCGCAATGCCACTAAATGGTGACGAAACGTGAGCGATCTGTCCAGTTTTACCCCAAGGTAAGTAAAGGTTGGACAGAACGGTAAAAGTCTACTATTGTTGTAGACCTTTAGCTCACGTTTGGCCTCTCGGTTATTTAAGTGAAAGGCTGTCGTCACCGTCTTAGTGTGACTGAGCTTCAACCTCCAAGTCTGGAGATACGCTGACAGTGTGGACATGTCTTGGCTTAATGTCCCCTCCAAGTCCTTCCAGTTTCCAGAAGAGTGCAACAATGCTAAATCATCAGCATAAGCAAACTTTCTGGAAATCATGGAAGGAAGATCGTACGTATAGATGTTAAATAGGAGGGGAGCCAAAACCGATCCCTGAGGAATGCCGTTTTTAAGACGGCGTAGACTGCTTTGCTTGCTGTCACCGGTGGTAAGGGTGAAACTTCGATTTCGGACAAGCTCCATGATCATTTTGACCATGTGCTTATCCGGAAGAAGTCTCAGCAGCTTGCAGGTAATGCCACGGTGCCAGACAGTGTCATAAGCAGCTGTCAGATCGATAAATACGGCACCGGCCTTCTTTTTAGCCTCGAAAGAATCCTCGATGTTCTGGGTCAGCAGAACAATTTGATCTACGGTTGACTTCCCGCGTCGAAACCCAGCCTGCTCTTTAGGGAGCAGTGGATCGATTCAACGGTTCAACGCGGGTGTAGATAAGCCTCTCGAGGATCTTGTAGGGGACACATAGCAGAGATATCGGTCGATAACTCTTTGGGTCCCCCACGGGCTTTCCTGGTTTTGGGATCGCGACCACAAGCGCTCTTCTCCAGATCTTGGGAATTTTGAGTCGGCGCAAACAGGAAGAAAGGAAGTCACGTAACCAGGACTTCAAAGCAGTTCCGGCATGGAGTATAAGCTCGGGGCAGATGGAATCAGGTCCCGGAGCTTTACCTGGTTTTAAGTGCTGAAGGGCAGCAGCAAATTCTCTCTGTGAAAAATTGTCAGAGATATTTACTGCGTCTGGTGTTGTGGCCCTCCAAAAGTCAGACACTTCTTGAAAGACAAGTCGAGATGACTTGCGATGAACAGCTTCGTATTTCCCATTTCTAACCAGCTGAGATGCAATAGCATCGGCTGAAACGGGACAGTGACGAGGAGAGTGTCGTGACCTACCAGTAAGGTTGTTCAAAATACTCCACGCTTTTCGACTAGAGTGTGAGAAGTCAATGCTCCGAACTGCTTCGGACCATCGATCCCTCCGCTTTCTGTCAAGCTTGGAAAGCAGAGCTGTAGCAGCCAAACTTGAGTCGTCTCCCTGAGGAGACTGCAGAAAGATTTTATAGAGGGATTCACACTCTGCATCCCAACACGGAATATAGTTATTTCGATACCCGCGTGGGATAGTCTTTTTGGCTGCTTTCTTAATGGTGTTACAGAAGTCCTGGTAAGCCGCATCCACATCAAGTGAATCAGGCGGCAACAAAGTCTTTGCGAATTTATTCGTCAAAGCAATGTAGTGACTCCAATTGGCCTTGCGGAAGTTCCATCGCTTAACAGGCATGCTCGGTACTGCCATAGCAAACCTTGGTGGTGTAATAAGCGAGGGTCGATGTTGTGACCTGGGGAACTTGTTAAGGACACGTCTATCCGGTAAGCAAGTGTTTGGACCTACGCTAGGGAAAGCTAGATCTGGATTGGTGCCAGTGTTCCAGCGGCCGGAATAAAAACTGGCAGCGTCCTTGGCATTATATAGCAGGGCAAGACAATTAATACTTGCCCAGCCATCCAAGCACTCACCGTCCGGACTGTTGTCATCATAACCCCAGTCAGCATGACGACAGTTAAAATCGCCAGCGTAAAGACAGAGGTGAGGAAACACTGGGAGATCCAGGGTTCGCAATTGCGTTGGTGGTGGTTTGTAGACGTTGACTATTTTATAACCATCAACGTCCACACACAACCACTCGATCTCCGATGTCGGTGGAGATTGATCCAAAAGCGTGTATCTCAGTCGCTCGTGGACAAACGTGGCAAGGCCATGCTTCCTGCTTAAAGAAGACCCAGCTAGTTGGTAGTGTGGTAGCACCAACTTCTCTGCATCAGTGCAGTGGGTCTCCTGCAGTAGGATGACAAGTGCCTCAGACTGCATAGCGAGGTGATGAAGAACATTCATCTTGCTTGCAGTGAGGCCTTCGATGTTCAACTGAAGAATAGTGGGTCTTCGGAACTTGTTGGCAATGTGCCCTGAAAAGGGCAGTTTTATCCTGACATTGCCCCGTCCTGAAAAGGACGTTTGCCGATTAGCAGACCCACACTGAACATCGGAATGGGTGGATACCCTTCAGTTTTGGTAGGTTCGGTTTCGGTCTGTCATTTTAAAATCAATGAGCAGACTTACTCACGGCCCAGGCTGCGTGAAAGCACTTACCATCATAAAACACAGAGTACTGTGGTAATACAATCTGGCTTCATGCTTTTATTACCAGCGCTTCGACTGTACTAGGCTCGTTTGAAATAGCGTTTTCAGAACAGTTTGAGTCATGCTTAAATGCTTGTGGACGGGTGTAGGACAACTGGCCTCAGCCAACTGGCCGCAGTTTAACTAACTAGTCGGCTGCGTCTAGCTGGATTGCGCCCAGTCGGTTGCGACCAGTTGGCCCATTCTGCCTGCAAACCAAAGTTGCGTGTTTTCATTTGTGCATGGACAAATAGGGTCTCTTTACTTTCTCTTATTGCAAATGTGGCGTCATTGCACAAAACAAAGATAAAGTTGTATAGGAGTGTCATATGAATTAGGCATTATAAGGAGCACAAATTTGGACAGTTTTAGATAAAAAAAAAAACGGTTGTGGCTTGGTGCATCACTAACAGTACTTAATCCAGGCAATACAATAGCAATTCGCAGTAAATAAATAAACCATGGGGGCCAGTCCTATTTATTTGCTTTACTTGAAGTGGATACTTTTAAATACTAAAACAATTTCGGCATAGAATTGCCCTGTTTTATGTAAAGTTAAAAAAAGGCTTTTATAGCTTAACGTTTCCTTCTCCAAGTTATCTTGGAGAGGTCTTGTGGTGATTAGCATCTTTTGAAGGTAATCAATCTAATCTTCCAAAGTGTAAAACAAAAAAACGCACTATTTAATTAAATATATTGGAACCAAAATGTGTTATTTTATCCCGTATTCCATCCGAAACTTTTCATATTGCAAAATAAAAAAACAAATTTACTTTTGTTATCCAGATTTGCTTATTTTCTAGTTTTGCTTTTAGGTTTTCAATTGTTAATTACTTTTTTGCCTTATCGCAACTTGTTTTCAAATGGTTATTTTATTTTAATTTTTTTGTTATTTTAAATTATGCAATAAAAGTAACTGCTTGACCAAGACACCTTATGGTTATTTGCCAGTCACGTTGTCCTATATTTAATCTCAATTATAAGATATGCGAATATTTGTAATAGTTTAGTGACAAAATAAAAAAATGTGAATTTCGAATCTTCATAAATGCCACAATATTGTTGTTCAAAAATTTTTTTATTGGACACTCTAATTTTTATTAACTGATATAACGGTAATTTAGAGTTTCTAACAAAGACTTTTAAGTAGGGAAAGTGCCGTAAAATGTTTTTCTAATAAAATGTGACAAAAACGAACGTATACAATCCTGATCCGTTCCCATCAAATTGCCACTCCCAACCTCTTGCTATACTGTCAACAAATATATTATAAAATTGATTTTTTCCTTAATTTTATAGAAAGCAAAAAAAGTTTTAGTTAAAGCTCCAATAAAAAATGGCTTTTTTTATTAATTTCTGATTCGAGCGATTTCTTTTTTATGGACTTTTAAATGGTTACGGAGTTTAAAAAATAAAAAATTCTCGTTGTAATGTGGATAAACTATCGGGTTTTTGTTGGCGATGCAAATAACGACATAATTTACTGTTGATTACGTTGTTGTCTGTAATGATTGTAATACTGCGGAAAATAAAATGCTTGATGACCTAGTGCTCTAATATTTATCCGTGCTGAATCTTAGATTTTAGTTTGTTTAATGGCAGTTAAGGATGAAGTCGCTTTGAGATCAGGTCGACACCAAAACGAAATAAAATTTTGGAAATTGAAATCAAGACTAAAAAGCGTTCATCTAGGTGACTTTCGTTCTTTCTACTTGTGTCGACTCAAAATTTTTAAGATCTGGAGAAGAGCTCTAGTAGTTGCGATCCCACAGCTGATGAAGGCCGTGGAGAACCAAAAGAGTTATCGACCAGTATCTCTGCCTATCTACCCTTGTCTAATTATTATTGATCCATTGCTTCCTAAAAAGCAGGCTGTTTCGATGCAGAAAGTCAACTGTAAACTAAATTGTTTTGTTTAAGCAGAACATCGATAGTTCTTTTGAGGCTAAAAGAAGGCTGATGCCGTATTTGTCAATCGACAGCGGCCTATGACACTGTCTGGCACTGTGGCCTTATCTTTGAGTTGCTGAGACTTCTTCAAAATAAGCACATGGTTCAATTGATTATGAAACTTGTATTAAACTGAAATTTTACCCTTGCTACCGGTGACAACAAGTGAAGCAAACTCTGCCGTCTGAGAAACGACAAGGCATAAGGATCGGTCTTAACTTCTCTTTTCTTTTTTTTTAACATTTTTACAAATTATGTGTTTTTCATAATTTCAAAAATTTTTCAATGCAAACAATCTTCCATTGCTGCACTCTCTTGAAGACTGAAAAAACTTTAAAAAAACTAAGTAAAGAGAGACTTTGCTATCAGCGCATCTCTAGACTTGGAAGTGAAAGCTTAGTCACTCAAAGGCGTAAGCGGTATTTTTTCCCATGGCAGCGCACACACTCGCTTTATAGACAGTGTCGTAAATGATACTTTGCGCATTGTCACTGAATGCCTGCATCCCATTCAAAACTGACCACCTACCCATATTTTCAGGCATTCAACCAGCTGTATTTATTCGATGAGGAGTGACACTGTCCCTGGTTATTTGTGGTACTCTGGACCCTGACATATATAGCATGATTTTCACAAAGGAAATTTAGTTACTTGCCAAGTCAGACAAAAATCTAGACACTTGTTTGTACCACCTTCCTGAAAACCATACTAAACGAATTTGTCGAACTGGGATTCCATGCTGCCCAATGTACAAATTTTAGATGGAACTTGGATTACTGTGAGAGTGTAGCTAGGCTTCGTGCTTTCATACCTATAACTAGTTCCAGGCCTTTTGGAACGGGCTTTTACAGAACAACTTGGGTCAAGCTCAATCCCTTGTGGAGTGGAATTTTGTGGTTCTATTTGTTCGTGCAAAAATGGGTTCTCGGTTCTTTATCGGATTGCAAATGTAGTGCCACTGAACAACTGCAGACTATGTCCAACAGTGTGCCCACTACAAGGGCCACCAATTATATGATACACGAGGTCTGACGGCTCTGGTGGACGAAGCCCAATAATGGCTTAGCGCCATCGTTGCCAGCATCTGACTTGGACAGTACAGCATTCTGGCTTTGTAAAAAGATAAGCCGTCGGCCGTAGTCGTGTCTGCTGGGCCCCCCAAAGTATGTGTGAAGGAGTCGAAAAATTGCCTCGTCCTTCCAGCTCCGCACAACGCGCTTCACGACCAGCACCAGACTTTATGATTTATTTTATTAGAAAAAAAACAATAATTGCGGCGCTAGTCGGAAACGGTTTTCAACGATGTTGGGCGAACGAGCAAAGAGAATCGACTTTATGAACCGAACTGCTACCAAATGTAGCCAATGTCCAAAGGGAGTAATAATTATCAGTGAAATGCAAATATAAGTACACGATCCAAAATTTGATCTCTTATTGGTCACAAAGCTTCTCTCCAAAATGCAGTGGCAAGCAACACTTGCCCAACACAACGTGACATTACTTGATGCCCAACAGCAGCGCGAGAACGCACTTAAAGGCGGCGCTGATTATTTAGCGCTAATATAGAAGTCGCGCCGGCTCGAATCTCGCTAGCGGTGACCTACGTGACGAATGTTTCTTTTTTGTTCTTGCTTTTTATTAGTTTACAAAAAAGACAAAATAAAAATAAGATGTTTCCAATGCGAGCACATAACAGAACAATGAATAAAGACTTTGTTGTTGTCCAACATTACAGAAATGCACAATTACCCGAGGCACGGCTACAAACAAAATAAATACAGATTACCGCACCACGGTACAATAATCAACAAACGCTGTTGGTTCGATTCCTATCGTAACATCCTTTTTTCTTTTAATTGTTTTAACCCTTATCTACCTAGGATGTTTTTTTCTGTTGACTACCTAAGGGGGGTCCTCGGAGGACCCTAAGTTTACATGTCCAATACTCTTAACAGACAGTAGCTACGCAGTTGATTTTTTGATATGTTGGAGAAAATTTATTCTAGTTTAGTCAAATGTCTTTACTTTTAATATATTTGCAACTAGTCTCTTCTTATTTTGCATAAAATTGATGGTCCTCAAATTTTCGTTGATTGCTTTGTTTTGCCGACATAATCGGATTTGTCACGGCTGCTGCAAAAACAAATAACTACTACGTGACGCAGTAATCTTGACAAACACAGCAAGACAGACGCATGTTGGTAAATAAAGTTTGAATTGCTGTCAACGTCAAAACCGTTTACGAGTATCGCGTATATTTTATTTAGTAAATCTAGCAATTTTCAGAGGGCAGTTTTCGGAATAACTTGGAATGTACTTGTGATATTAATTTTATTACTGCTATGCTTCTAATTCGTTGTGTTTACATTTCCGGGAAATCTTATTCAAAATTATCTCTTAGTGTGATTTTTTTATAAATTATTTTAGTATAAAATAAAAAACTAGCATTGCATAAAAACTTTTTCTCTCAGGCAAACAACATTCTGTTTTTTCAGTTATTGCGCGATAACAATAATTACAATTAAGCTCCATGAATGTACAGCAAGAATATTGCGAATATAACCCAAAAAAAATCATTGAAATCACACAGTAAAAATAAACATGTTTGATATATTTGAAGGGATACAGCAGAGCTAAAGCTAGTTATTGTTCAACGAGACTCAACGCACATTTGTATAGAATGTTGGCAACAGGCAGGCTTGCCACAAATTTGACACTGGTTTTTTGTTTTTGTCATGTCGTTTTTTCTTTTCTTCTAACCAGGACCAGATATTTCTAAAACACAGGCACGGCACCGTTTTCTGTTTTCGGACTTTTGCGGATATTGTGTGTTATTTGAAGATGAAGCATCTTGTTGTCGTGAGCTGAAAACGCCATCATTTAGAAGCAAATCAATTTTATAACGTATCGAGATTTGAAGCCCAGTGAGGGAACGTTGTTGGACATGTGGCCGGATAAGCCTTAGAGCCAAGTCCATTCCAAAATCATAGGAATTTACCTTGCGGGGGTTGGAACCACGGTTCATAGCTAAAACTGTAGCAGCATTTACACGGCATATATCAAGAATATAAGCAAATGCTGCTATTGTCCATCGATTTGACTTTGTTTTGCAACTAAAAGTGGCCATTCGTTGGTCCATAACATCCGTACCACCTTTAGTGAAGTCGTATAATTTGTAAATGGCAGGTTTTTTCTTTCCATCGTCTTTCGTCGTTCCCAGAAGCGGCTGCATAGAAGAAAGGAGAAGAACGTTTCATAAGCCTGTGCTCTTAGTTTTTACAATATAAGAGTGAAGAACAAGTTTTTTATTTTCGTTTTCCCAGAAGCATTCGTAAGACAGTGGTTGGCTACCGCTCGTACTCTTCAACTCCATCGGTATTCCCTTTCGGTTTGCTTGCAATGTGCCCACACAAGTTATATTGTTTAAAAGTAGCCACTTGGCTAACGAAATACTTGTATAAAGTCGGTCAAAAGATATGTTCCTACCCTGTATGTCAACATGTTTTTGCAATTGCATAACCAAATACTTTGCAACATTTTCCCTTCCTTGTGTGTAGTAGGCTGTGGGTTGATCACGAGGTTTTCCGCAGTATGGGGTTGTTGAAAAAGTATAACTGTATCTCACTGCATTTATAGATTTAAAAAGCAGACCATACTTGGCGGGCTTGCTTGAGTTAAATTGCTTGAATCCGATGCTTGTTCTCATTGGGTACAAAGTCTCGTCCAGTGAAAGGTATTCATCGGGAATAACGTGCTTGCAACAATTTTCTCCAAAGATTTCAAAAAGCTTTCTTATTGCGGCAAACCTGTCGTGCTTCCATCGTGCTTGGCGAGTAGAAAGATCATCAAAGGAAATGCAAGCGTACAAAAACTGAAATCGATTTTTGCTCATGGTAGCTCCAAACGGTTGAGGACCCATGAGAGCACTGTATAAATATTTTACATTGTGATTACACATCCCTGCTAGACCACGTAAGTACATCAGCCCAATAAATGCTAAAATTTCAGTTTCATCAACAACGTCCATAAAATTATACCAAGTTTTGCTGCTTAAATTTAAATTTTGTTTTGCCTTTTCGATGCGTTGGTTTGTACATTTTACCACAATTTCCAGAATTTTTTGCGAGAAGAACAACTCCCATGATGATTTAGCATCAGTTGCGTGTTTTGCAACTCCAGTTGGACCGGGTTGTCCAATAATCACAGCCGATCTAGGTTGCCGTCCAGCAGATTGAGGTTTCTGATTTGTCCATGAAATGTATTCATCCGAAATTTTTTTGTTAGGTGCTTTCTCTATAATTGCTGTATACATTTTCGGTTTCGATTGAGGAAGCAACACGTCGTCATAGTTTTGAGGGTTCAAGGCCGATTCCAAGTCGCAGACCAACCTGCAGCCAATATTTTTTTTAGTTTTTTAAAATGCTTTGATGTAAAGAATAAATCTATATATAAACGAATATTACACCTTACAAAAATGCAGAGTTTATAAGTTACTGGGAAAGAAAATGATCACCCTCCTTTTCCTTGAACTTACCTAATTAGCTTCAGAACTGAACTTCTATATTGATTTTAATTAAAATAGTATTTACAAAGACCACAACATTGCCTCAAGATATTACCTATCTCAATTCGTCCTAATGGCAACCACATAATGTACTATCATTCCGATACATCACATAACTAAGTCACCTACCACGAATTCAAAATTTACTCCAAACTATCAACACAAAACCAAAAAAATATTCACTTCAACGAACAAAATCCTGGCTATGCCACCCGCAGTGGTGGATACTCAAATTCAGGGCCCGAGGCAAAAATTTTCAAAAATTATCTTCTCTAAAAAAGAAAAAGAGCTTTGATCTCGTCTTTCACTTTTTTCTCCCAAAATCATGATGATCAAGATAAAAAAAAAAAAAAGTGTTCACTTCGGTTTCATCTCTGATTTTTCTATTTTGCTCCCAAAATCAAGGTGTTCTCTAAAAACAAAAAGAAAAAAAAAGGTTTTCGCTTTAATTTGATCTCTGAATTCCCTATTTTGCTCCCAAAATCAAGGTATTCTCTAAAAAAAAAGGTCTTCACCTCAAATCGATCTCGCATTTCCCACTTTTCGTCCCGACTTCATAATAACCTCGAAAAACCAGAGAGTCATTGAAGCACATGACACTCAAAAAAGTAGGATTAGAGCTAAAAAAAGAGTTATTTTGTCAACACTTTTGTATTTTATTCAAGACAAATAAAACGGATTCCTCGGCCATCTATAAAGGGGTCTCCCTTAACAAAATGGAGACGTGCTTCTTAGTTGTACAATTTAAACTTGCAAATTTTTAAAAATTTTGGTCAAGATTTATTTATTCTTAATTTAATGCCTCTTCTACGCAGTTTTATCATAAAAACTGCCACACATTTGACACAACTTGGTTAAAATTTTAGTGTTTTGTAATCTGATACTTAATCTATTCAATGGTTGTTTCATATGCCAAATTTTTGGAGCTTATGATAAAATTTCAATCATATATATTTTGAATATAAAAGAAATTTTGTTTTGTCAACACTTTTAGCAGCGTAAATTTATTTACAAAAGTTCGGATGTCGCTACTAACCTGGACGAGTTAGGTGTGTTTCGTCTTTGTGGGTAAAACGATGTATCTGCTGCTTCAATATCTTCATTTTGGGCAATAGATGTTGGATAATCTTCTTCCTCTGATGAGCTTTCCGTGTCGGAAATTATCTCAGAAATCTGATCTAACCTGGCTTCGATGTCAGACAGAATAATATCCGCCGTTTCATCAGCTGTATAAAATTGCCTAGACATGCTTTTATTAGTTACAGTAATATTTTTGAATTAATTATTAAATCTGTCACAAGAACAATTTATGTTAGTCTCAAAAGTATAATTTTTTTTATTCTATATTATAAATTTATTCACAATTACAAAACAGCTCCGATATTTTGGTAATACCGTATAAAAATATAAAAACTAGATGTAGGCATTATGTTTGAATCATGACATAAGGCGATGTCAAAGATATAATAGCAAATTTTCTATCGAAATAGGTACGAAACACATACCACACCTTCTTCTGCTCAACTGAACCAACACACTCTTTGACTCGAACTTCCTTAGCCAATTTTTACGGCTCCATACAAATTTTCAATCAGCTCTACGAACCTATTTATACCAAAATGATAATAGTTGCATGTAACGCTGATGTGAACGTCATAAGGAATTTGAATGAAACAAAAAAAATAACCGGCAAAGAAAGTGACTGAACAAATCAAATCTTTTTCTGTGCCTATTTATATCATGTGCTCTGCGTAGCTGCATGAGATAACGCTCAAGCAAACATCCTAGGAAAATTGAATGAAAAAAAAAAATAATAACCAAAAAATGAAGTGACTGAGCAAATCAATCAATCAATCAATTTTTTTTGTGTGGATATTTGTATTAGGTGTTCTGTGTAGCTGCATGAGATAACGCTGACGCAAACATCGTAAGGAAGTTGAATGAAAACAAAATAAATAACCAAAAAACGAAGTGACTGAACAAATCAAATCTTTTTTTGTGCCTATTTATTTCATGTGCTCTGCGTAGCTACATGAGATAACGCTCAAGCAAACATCCTAAGAAAGTTGAATAAAAACAAAATAAATAATTAAAAAACAAAGTGATTGAACAAATCAAATCTTTTTGTGTGAGTATTCATATTAGGTGTTTGATGTACCTGCATGAGATAAATCTAATGCAAACATCCAGAGTAAGTTGACAAGAAAAAATAAATAATAAATAAGCTAACAGTAAACTGGCTTGTTACGAAAATTTGGTAAATCAATCTTGTTGTATGGGTAATTTCATTAAGTTTTAGTGTGAGACGAAATCAATGGAAGGAAAAAAAAAGATTTTATCAAATCGGTCTGAAATAAATATGTAATTTTTTGAAAGTCAAAGAACTCGACTAAACTCGGAGTGAAGAAACTATTGAACAGCAACAAATTAGTTTTGTGCAAAACCGTTGTTTGCTAAAGTTGTTCAAACAAAAGTTAATCTGCGTCACCGACGTCGCCGCAGTAAATCTTCACGTTGCCGCTCACGTGACTCTGTGTAAATAGGATTATCTTATGCCACAGCAAAAAATATACAAAAATCATGAGGTAAGTGAAAAAAATAGCCTGCTACACTAAAACTACACATCGGATTTGCTCAAGCAAAATATCAAAATATTCAAGAATAAATTTTAGGAAAAGTAATAAAATTTTAGGTTTTTATCATCAGAACTTTTCAAGTTATAATGTTTTTAAAAAAGGGAGGTCCTTTGAGGACCCCCCCTTAGGTAAATTAGGGTTAAGAGTTTTACCATACATCTTTAAAATACTGGCACAAGCACATTAGTTTATTACGTAATCTTGAAATCTAGTAGGAGGTTTTATTATTCTAGTACGAGTACGTTTAACATTGGTAAATTCATTACTTTGATTACGCGTAGGCGGATCAGACACATTGACTTTACGATCTTGGCAATTGCTACTATCATCAAAATTATAGTTATCAAACGCAGGCAAAACAATATAAGATTCAGACGTAGTCCTTAAGAATTTTCGATTACGAGTAATTAATTTTCCATCTACTTCTACAACATATGAACGGGGAGCGTATTGCAAGAGTACCTTGCCTAACTTCCAAACATGCTTTGAATTTAGCGGTTGCACACGAACAATTTCATTAATACGTAAATCACGCAACGAACGAGAACTTCTATCATAATAATATTTCGCTTTTTTACGTTTGTTATTCAGCAATTTAGTTACATTTTCTCCTTTCTCAATTTTCGGAGTGAGCAAATCAGATGTAGTGGGCAAAACAGTTTTTTTTCGTCTCGAAAACAATCTTTGTACAGGACTAGTATTCATACATTCAGTAGGAGTATTACGCCAATCAAGTATAGACAACCAAAGATCTCTTTTGTCTCGTTGAGACTTTTTTATGATACTTTTTACAATTTTAACGGCGGATTTTACTTTCCCATTTGATTGACTGTGATACGGAGATGTCGTGACATGAGTAAATTGCCAAGTTCTAGCAAATTCTGTAAACTCAGAACTTTTCAATTGAGGACCATTATCAGAAATTAAAATATCAGGAATACCATGACGTGAAAATTGTTGTTTACAGAAATCGATTATCGACGTCGACATACGTAGTATTATTTAGCATTGCAACTTCCCAAAAATCATAAAAATAATCAACCAAAACAACATAGTTTACACTGTCATACACAAATAAATCAATAGCTAACTTGCTCCACGGACGTGAAGGAATGGGATGGTTTAACAAAGGTTCTTTACATTGCCTATGCGAATATTCATTACACGTAGAACATTTCGAAATAAAATCTTTAACTTGTGCCGACATACCCGGCCAAAACAACACATCTCGAGCATGTCGCAAACATGACGCAATACCTAGATGACTATAGTGAATAGCTTCAAGCATTTCACGTCTCATAGAGGTAGGAATTATAACAGTTTGGCCTTTGTATAAAATACCATCCTGAGTGGTGATCTCGTCTCGAAATGGCCAGTATTGGTGAATTAGCTTAGGGCAATCACGTTTCAACTCCGGCCAACCATTTAAAACGGTGGCTTTTAAAACTTGTAACGTTTCATCAATAGCAGTACAGCTTTCAATTTGATTATACCGTTTCGTAGTAACTGCTAAATCTTCAGAGAAATTAACATTTTCAAACGAATCACACACTTTATCATGATCATTGGTAACAAACACAAAACTGGTATTATCATTAGTACGGCTATTTTGCTCTCTGTTTAAAGGTAGAGCAGAGCGAGATAAAAAATCAGCGATATACATTTTACAACCTTGTTTGTACTTAACATCTAATGAGTACCCTTGTAAACGTAACAGCATGCGTTGAAGTCGTTTAGGCGCTGAAAAAAGAGATTTTTTAAAAATAGTCTCCAGTGGCTTATGATCACTTTGGACAGTACCGTATTTATTCGTGTATAAGTCGGAAAATTTTGTTCCAAATATGTTCCAAAAACTTAAGGGGGCGACTTATACACGAGGGTGCGACTTGGTTGTGTCAAAAATTTTAAAACAGCGATGTAAGCCAATCGTGTGGGACCAATTCCGAGCCCATAAGACGGAAAAAGTAAAAGAAAAGCTAAAAGTTTTAAAAACCACTCAAGCAATGATTCCTGGAGGCCTTACTTCTGTTCTGCAGCCTCTGGATGTGGTCATCAATAAACCATTCAAGGACAGGTTAAGACAAAAGTGGGTTGAATGGATGTCATCAGATGACAAGCCACTTACTAAAGGTGGAAATTTGAAAAAACCAGCTCTTGCACTTGTGACTTCCTGGGTCAAGAGTGCTTGGTATGACCTCCCACAGGAAATGGTAAAAAAGAGCTTCCTGAAGACGGGCATTTCCAACAATTTGGATGGAAATGAGGATGATTTCCTGTGGGATGATGGCCAAGATGAGGAAGAAGGTGACAATGAAGCAAGTGAACAATACATTCCACCTTCATGGGACACTGATGAGAACTTGCCTCCAGAACAATGGGATGAATTATTTGGTAACAGCGCAGATGAGAGTGACTTTGATGGGTATTACCGTAGATGTTGTCTTTGGTTTTAATAAATAAATGTGAAAAAAATTTTATACCATTTTTTGAGCCAAAAGTAGGGGGTGCGACTTATACACGCATGCGACTTATACACGAATAAATACGGTAATTTTATTTCTGCCCAACAAATATTGAGAAAAACGTTCACATGAAAATACAATCGCTAAACACTCTTTTTTTATTTGAGCATATCTTCGCTCAGTTTTAGCAACGATCGTGAAGCATATGCAACCGGTTGGCCGTTTTGAAGTAGCACGGTACCAAGTCCCGTTTGACTAGCATCACATTGAATGGTAACTTCGTCTTCTAGTCGGTAGTACCGCAAAAGTGGCGCACAGGAAATTAAATGTTTGATCGTTTCTACAGCTTCATCGTGGACTTTTGTCCATTTCCACTCTGCATTATTATCAGTCAAACGACGAAGTGGTTCGCAAAGATCTGATAATCGAGGCAAAAAACGTGATAAATAATTCACAAAACCAATAAATTGCTGCACATCATTAACGTTTACCAACTTGGGCATTTTTCGGACAGCTTCCACTTTAGAAGGATCTGGTTTTAAACCCTGAGAAGTGAGTAAATGTCCCATGTAAGCTACAGATTTTTGACGTTACTTTAACTTTTTTAAATTAAATTTTAAATTGTTTTCTTTAGCACGCTGTAACAGATTTATTAAGTTTTGATCATGGTCCGCGCTTGCTTGTTCGTCAGTATCGCCAGCCCCATAAATGAGTATATCATCTGCTATAACTTCGACACCAGCTAGACCAGCTGTGATTTCGTGAAGACGTCTCTGAAACTCTTCCGGTGCAGACGAAATACCAAAGGGCATCCTTAACCATCTATACCTTCCAAAGGGAGTCCAAAAAGTAGTCAAAAAACTACTAGATTTCAGTCAGTTTAACTTGCCAAAACCCATCTTTACAATCAACAACCGAAAATAATTTAGCTTTAGATAACTTTACTAAAATATCGTCAATATTAGGAATCGGGTAATTTGGTCGTTTAATAGCTTTATTTAAATCTTTTGGATCAAGACAAATACGTAGTTTGTTAGGTTTCTTTACACAAATCATACTACTTATCCATTCAGTCGGCTCTTTGACAGTAGTAATCACCTGCAAGTTTACTAATCTGTCAAGCTCTTCTTTGACTCTTGTCTTTATGGAAACAGGAACCCTTCTTGGCGCATGTTTAACAGGAGATGCAAGATGTTGTATCTTTGCACGAATACACAGGTTTATTAAATAACAATAATTAAAATATTCACTAAAGTACTTAGCCAAAAAACAACCGTAATGAAATAGAATGCTTTTAGTTCGTTTGCTGTAGTAGCTTGATGACTTTGAACTGACTGAAGAAGCAAAATAAAAGGCGCATATTTAACTAGTAACAATTATGCTTGGAGATGCGCGTCCAATAATTGTTTGAGCAGAAGGCGCTGATTAAGATTAGAGCGTTTAAGAAAAACACTACGTCATCTATTGCACAATATCACAACACAAGATGATCAATTGCAATCTCATAAGATCCAGATAGACAATTTAAACCTTCAAACACATCAGGAAACTTCGAAATTATATCATCATTACACATAGCAAAATTAATTTGCAACAAACCAAGCTGCTCACATGCTTCAGCTGATAGTAAAGGAACTAAAGGATCTTCTACTACTTGAAATAGTAGATTGAACAATTTATCTTTGTATCGACATTGAATTTCACTCTGTCCTCGTGGCGTCAAAATGGTACCATCATACAATTTTAATTTAACATTAGAGCTATTCAATTTACTCTCATCAAAACAAATTTTGCAAAAATCTGCATAAGAAATAGTGTTGCATGTTGAACCAGTGTCCAACTGACATTTAACTAACTGTGATTCACAATTTGGCATTTTTCATTTCGAGAGTGACAAACCAACGCTTTCCTTTGGAACTTACAGCGCCAATTTCATGTGTTAAACTAAATAATTTACCAATCTCTGAATATTCGGTATCATTACAAACAGCGTCCAAAGATTTTACTGACAAATTAGCTTTTGTTTTACAAACATTTGCGAAATGATTTTTTTTATTGCATTTATGACAAATTTTGCCATATGCTGGACATTTGCGCTTAGCATGTTTAAAACCACAGTACTCACAGTTCCTTTGTTCACGTTTCCATTTTCTTTCTTTTCGTAGGACATTCTGTAGAGAGCTTACGTTCGAAGTTGAATTAACATTAATTTTCAGCAGGTGTTGTTCAGTTAATTCACTGTTGCGACATACTGATAAAGCTTTGTTAAGAGTTAATTCCTTTTGATTCAGCAATGTAGCTCGTACTTGCTTATTCTTCGTTCCTAGTACTATGCGGTCTTTTATTAAACTGTCTCTTAGAGTTCCGAATTCACAGGTTTCGCTCAAGCCTCTTAGTTTATTTACGTATTCATCTATTGTTTCGTGACTTTGCTGATCACAAGTATTAAAAATGAATCTTTCATACGTAACGTTTAACGCCGGCTTAAAATATTTCTCCAGACCGTCGAAAATGCTTGTAACTCTTTCTTTTTCTTCTTCTTCCAGTGCCAGTCTTTTGTAAATGTTGTAGCAATCTTTGCCCATAATTCCTCTCAGAGTTGCAACACGAATTTTTTCGTCCTTTTCTCTTAAACCGGTAGCAATTTCATAGTCGTTCCACTGCTCTCTGAAGTAGCTCCAATTCTCTGTTACGTTGCCTGACGTCACATTCATGGGCTCCGGTACCGGTAAGTTATTCATTTTCTTTTCAGATTGCTATCTTTTCTTCAAAATAAAAGTTTCAATTCTATCTTAGTTCTTCACTTCTGACACCATGTTTCTTTTTTGTTCTTGCTTTTTATTAGTTTACAAAAAAGACAAAATAAAAATAAGATGTTTCCAATGCGAGCACATAACAGAATAATGAATAAAGACTTTGTTGTTGTCCAACATTACAGAAATGCACAATTACCCGAGGCACGGCTACAAACAAAATAAATACAGATTACCGCACCACGGTACAATAATCAACAAACGCTGTTGGTTCGATTCCTATCGTAACAACGAACATTACGCGAACGACGTAACAGTACGTAAATGCCCTTTCATAAAGCAACGACAACCGAGACCGTAATATTTATGAGAAATAAAGTGCTTTTCTAGTTAGTTCACAAACAATAGCTTTTTTTTTCTGAAAACCTAGGGTTGCATTTTAATAAAGAAGTATTTACTATATCTTTAACTTGTTAAAAGAGATCCTTTCTCAGTGCGTTTCATCATTACAAAAAGGTCTCTAAAATCTAAACTAAAACAAAAAAAACAGAAAAGCACAAAACATAGTTAGTAGCACAAAACATTTTTTCTTCCAAAAGTCAAAAATGTTTGATGACAAGGTCATTATTGAAACTTCGGAAACTTTTTGTAAATACATTCTTTATAGTTAGAGACAGTGGTCTCTGTCTGTTTGCGGAAAGAAGTTTTTAAACGAATCAATTCGAACTTAGTCGAAACTAACTGTATAAAAAAAGCTTCGGTCCCGCAGCTAACTATTTCTTGAAGCGGAATAAATAAAAAAATAGACACAGCTTTATTTCAGTGCAGGCATTCGAGTTACCTTGTTTAACTGGTCCTCTTGAAATTCCAAGTAAAGTCTGTGACACTTTTTTTTTTATAAAAGAGGGGAAGAGTTGCTACTGGATTGATTTTGCTGATCACGCGATTCGACGGCATTATGCGATAGACGCTCAGATACGCTAAATACACAAAAATGCAAACAAATTACCTGTTTTATTAAACATCCTGCTTTATACGTTACCATTATTGGAGTCTAAATAAAAAAATTACTTGAAGAAGTTTTTTCTTTGATATCTAAATTTTTTTATACAGTATGTGGTTTTACAGGTGCTGGCTGACATTGGTGACCTTGACAGTCTTTTGTCAGCATCTAGTCATGGCGACCAAATGTTTTTCGTACATGCATTTATATACGCATTTTTTATTGCTTTGAGTTTTCATGTTGTAGCCGTCGACAAAAAAATGAATTTACTCTTTACTCTTATCACAATTCTTTTTTTTGAAGATAATGGTGTTTTACTTGGATGATATAAATTGGTAACATCGCAAGGCTGTGTCAGCCAAGAGACCATGTTTTTGTACACAATTCTCAGGTCGCGCTTCACATCAGAAAGAAGATATGGAGCATAATTTTAGTACACGGTCTGCACTTTGTTTTTTGCAACACACTTACTGATCACTGAGGGAGCCACACCCTATCTGTGCATAGTTAAGCAGAAGAAGCCAACGCCAGTTTGAAGGCGGTTCAGCATGACTCAAGCAGACCCCAAACACACACACACACACACACACACACACACACACACACACACACACACACACACACACACACGCACACACACACACACACACACACGCACACACACACACACACACACACACACACAATGATTAAGTGCTAACGCCATCAAAGCATGAAATCCGGAAAAACTTTTTTTAAACAAGGTTTTCCAGCAACTCCAATGCAGCAGGTACTTGTGTGTCTTGTTTCTAGATGCCGGTGGCCTCTGTAGGAAAAAGATAGGAGACAGTGATGCAGAACATTCTCAAACCCCAGAACACGGCAGGCTTGAGACAGTGGACTTATTATGCTTTGCCAGCTCCTTGCTGGCTTTTACAGCTCTGGCTCAGAAAGCTCAAATGGTTGAAAGCTGCTAATATAAACAAATTGTCGAAGTTTTGGTTGGTGTACCGTAGGACGTAAGCATCCAGTTACTTAACGTAAAGTATCATCTCTAATTTCATGGGAGTGCGAGCACTTCGCGACACCACACTAATGCACAGTACTTAGCGGCAAATTGAATCAATATCAGGTTAGCTGAGCAAAATTTTGTGGTATCTGAACAAATCGATCCATCTAGTCGCCGCACTAACGTCAGTTTTTTTGTTGTAATTTCAGCTGCCATTGAATAGAAGTGTCCGTTTTACTTGATTTCCAAAAAAGCTTATGACCTTAAGCTTGCATTGATGAAAAGTTTTCGCCAGTGTTTTGCTTGCACTGAGCTTCAGTTTTTATATTTTGAGATAAGAGGTAAAGTTGCCATGTCCTGGTAGAGTAAACCCTCTATTATCTTCCGGTTTTACTTTCAGAGTGCAAAATTCGCAGCAAATTCAAATATTTCGGGAGTTGTTTTAGGAAAAAATATGTGTATATGTTGAAAAGAGAGATGCCAGTCTTCGAGGAATAGCTGTTTCCGATTGCGTTCTGGGTGATGAGAAGATGCTATTCTTGCGTTCTGGGGACGGGTGAGGAACACTACTGAGCGTTTTTCAACCTGGAGGTCGTGATGTCATGAGGGTCGCCAGTATTTTCATAAAGGTCGCAACAAATGTTTATAATGTAGGCATACTTTTCAAATCTACCGTAAAACGCAGGCTATATAAAAATCATAAAACGTTTAGAAACACTGCCAAAGACCTTACTTTTTTTGTATACTTTACGCTTTATAGGTAGAGCAAGAAACAATATACTTTTTTGGATCATGTCCGTTTTTTCCCCATTGTATTTCCAAGTCCTTTTTTCCTACAGATCTCACGCTCTGGTTGTCTACCTACATGAACAAGCTCATAAATTTCCCCAAGTGGAGAAAAAAAGGGATTTGATTCAATTTTTTACAGTCTAAATTATCGCTAGACAAAATAAAAATTGTCGAAAATATTGTGATATTAAAGACATAAAAAGATAATTGAGTCACTAATTTTAACTGTTTTAAAGTAAGTTTATAATTATTTTTTAAAGAATTTACAATAATGTGACATCAACCGTTGTGGTGGATTTGTGAGACCCATTCCGTCTCCAAAATGCAAAGCGCAGGGAGACATCAGCGTTAACTCGAAACAGAGCCTTATAATTGGATTAGATGAAAATAAAAAATTAGAATAAAATAGAAAATTTATTAGTATAATAATCTCAAGGTGTTTCAATGATTATAATTAAAAAAGATAAATTGTTTTTAGTACAAATTTATTATGCTAAAGATTATATTTTTGAAATAAATGATTATATGCTTGAGGTGTCGCTTTATGCATGACACATGAACGTAATTTTCATAACTTTAAAAGCATTACGTGAAAAATAAGTAACTTATTTTTTCTTTTATCTGGATTAAAAATTATTGAATCTTTTAAAAATACCTTTATAACTGACAGACCGAGCGTGACCATTCGTGTTAAAGAAACACCGTGATCTGTTGAGGGTTAAGTGTTTACTGAAACACAAAAATAGAAACTATATTTAAGAAAAAACAAAACTTTTAGGCCTTGTCTAGACTAAGCGTAGTTTCTCAACGTAAAAGTGTTTATTTATTATATTTTTAAGCCAGAGCTGGCGTAGAAATATAATAAATAAACACTTTTACGCTGAAAAACTACGCCTACTGTAGACATGGGCTAAAAGTCAATTTCCGGCAATATATATTTTCATTTCGGATGTATATTGGACCCCAAAACAAAATCAAAAAACTGTTCATACTGCGAGAGACAAAATAAAAAAATAAATTCAATTTTTTAAATTAAGCTATCTTTTTTTTAACTTTTAGGGACGATACAGTGGAATTGCGTGTTTGATGCTGAAACTGCAAAAAAGACGGGATCTGTATCCGCAATCTGGGTAGAAAATAAGATCCGAAGCTGTTCTGCGGACACCACTGACTCATCAAATAACAAAGTGTTAGCAGACAATAGCGATGAAAACTTTCAGCTGACTTTAGCGGCTTGCGAAATATCTACCATCAACGGCCTGTTAACAACGTCTTTGGCACCCCATTTGCAGCAAACGTTCAATGCGGGTTTGCAGTTATTACAACATCGGCAGTCGTTACTGTGTACACAGCTTCATCAAAAAAGTTAGCTACGGCTTTAGTGTTGATCAGTCCCGCTTATTTGTATAGTTTCTGCAACAAGGTGTTTACGTTTACGATCGTCCCTATCAATGTTAACATTTAAACGCTGCAGCGAGTGATTAGTTGGATGGTGCAAGAAAAAAATTAAAGCCTTTGTTTGCATGGCGAAATTGTAATCAGAAATACCATTGGCCGTAATCATTGGAGAAAATGATCTATTTGCGACAACAATCTCGAAGCTAAAATTAGTTATTTTATCAAGTTATGTAACATCTGCCCTGTGTTTTTCAGCAAAGAATAAGCAGATTCAAATTTAAAGTTTTCTTGTAGTAATTTGGGTTTTCATCTGATGTTACAATATTCAACAAGAGCAATATCAAAATCTACTAAATATTTTATTAACGAAATCTGAAGACTTGGTAAAGTTTGCTCTGCTGCGTTTAGTGTCCCCAACAAAAAAAAGAAACTTTCAAACTTATTCGCATTCTTATTGCGTCTTTTTAAACTGTAAGTACAGTAAACTAGCTCTAAATCTTATAAATAGTGTAATTTTATCGATTTATTTAAATTTATCATATAAAAAAGTTTAAAATATTTAAATTTTGCTATTATGATACTTTTGATAATAAATTCAAATTTTGTTATCATGAAAGTTTGGCTATTACATGGTAATTTATTATTTTATATTGTAGAATTTTTTTCAAGCTATTCTTGCATTTGTTTGTCGTAATTACATTTTAACCAAAAACATGTTTTACACCCCCAGAGCATCATCGGTTAAATTAAATAAAAAACTATGTTGTTTTTTGCTCTCTGGGCAAACATCAGATTTTGTTAAACTTTTGTTTACAATTTTATAAGATTAATTATTACGAAGCTGATGTCATATCTTTAACACCTTTATTTCATTCCTTTGCGTAATATCTATAATTTTCTATTCTTTTCAAATACACGCTCAATAGAAATGCTACAGCCGGTGAAAATCAAAGTATCAAGACATCAAAAACTATATGACATGAAAAGACTTCATGTGTTGGGCCCCAGTCACTGAATCCCATGCCAGCACTTGTTTCAACTAAAGAAGACCGAGTGATAATTTCGTCATTCTCACAAAAGCATCAAGTCTGAACACACAACCTCTCATTCGCACTTGCTCTTTTTCGCCGCTTTGTAAGAGTATATTCAATGAGTACTTCCACGGTATTAAGAGTAATTTAGGCTTGAGGTTGTTTATAAGCAGTGACAATTTTACAAAAAGGGGGACCTAGTTCAAGAAACGAAAAGGGAGCACTATTTAGTGTACTAAAAAAAGGTGGCTAAAGCCATTTTTGGTGTATGAAAGCAAAGTGATCTTTAAAAAAATCTTTAATTTAGGGGTGGGGGTATTATTGAGTGATCCAAAGCATGGTGAGACAAAGTAATCCCTAAAAAAAGGTCTTCAATTTAGTGTAGGACCACTATTAAGTGTTCCAAAGCATCAAAAGAACTTTTTACTGCCTCAAGACATACTGATCTCCAAAAACAAGCCTGTACTTTTCCACACATTTCCACAAGCACAAGTGACACAACCAAATGGGAACATGCTGCTAATCTTCAAAATTTTTTATTTTCTTTTTGACACATTGAATTTTATAGTAAGGGTAAACCAGAATGTAATAAGAGCCAAATACAATTAAACCATTCAATATACATAATCTAACCGACGACTTGGCGGCAGAGGTGGAGGGGAAACGGCAGAAAACATAAAAAATGGCAGGAAACATTAACATTTAATTTTACGAAACACTTAAAGTTATTTATTGATCTTATGGCGCGAATTTTAAAACTTTTTGCGCGCGAGAATTTCGAACATCATTTCGTATCTTTTGTATCCTAAAAAATTTTTTGTAATACGAGCCGAAAAAAATCTTCGCATAACGTTTTGTAAAATGAGTTTTTTGTAATATAGAGTTTTTCGTTTTTAGAGGGGCTATTGTATTTTAATTATCGTAAGTGAATGGAGTTTTAGTGGTTTTGTTAATAATTAAAATAAGATATTTCGTGCATTATATTTGCTTTGTTTATTTTTAAGTAAACTTTTGATTTCATTCCAGACTGGTTTATATTCAAGAATACTTGAATGAGCAGGTACTACATTTTGTGAGCTTGACATTGGTTCTAATTGAAAGTAATTCAATAAGATTCATTTCATTCATTAAGTTGAAAAAAACGATTTGAAACATAAACAAAATGAGCAACATAAGTATAATAAACAAGTAGTAAAAAAAACTGTTAACAATCGTCATTTCCAGAAGTTTACAGCGCAAACTGACGTGTTGACGTGTTCAATCATTACAAGAGTTTAAATAAGACAATTATTGCAGTCCTAGTTCCTGCCATGAGCAAAAGGTTATTTTGAAATTTTGTACAAGTTTAAAATCTCGTTCCAAATAAAGCCTACAAGTTTAAAACTTGTACGGCACCACAGAAATAAATAATTATGGTTTAGAAAACTTAAAAAATCGCACCAAAAAATTCTTTTATTGTTTTGAAAAATCATTTAAGGGAAAATTTAGCAGTTTCTAAAAAGTTATCTTTTCTGACAAGAAAAGCATTTTTTAAACAAAATGACTTTAGCTAAATCAAATGTCCTGTTCTTGATAAATGTACTTTTTTACTAACTTTACATGTGAATTTTACGTGCTTAAATTCGTGAAACTAATAAAAACTTTTATGTTAAAACCTAGTTATTTTTTATAAAAAAATATTGAGTCTTTTAAAAATGTTTTAATAGATAGAATTGTGTTTGGTCTATAAATCTATGGTTTTTTCGTGTCATTGCACTTTAAGCTAGACATTAGCAACTTCTAATAAAAATTAGCACAGCCTTTTCTTTGATATTTTGCCCTTTTTTTAACAATGAGACACAAATAGGTCATTGTTCTAGTACAAAGACCAATTATGAGATTTGTGTAGCCATGAGATTGCGATGTCACCGTTACAATTGTTTGTATCAAATTCAGGGTTGGAACATAAATACCAAGGTTCAAATAATATAACTCTGTAACCTTTGTAAAGGACAACATTGCAAGCAATCAAAGCAATTTATTCAAAACTAAACTTGTATTTACGCACAAAATAAAATTGTCGCTAAATTCAAACGGTGGAATGAAATGTAACATTTTTTTTCTGCGTTGTTTTATAATCTTTCACAATCTTCGGCAACCTTCATCAAAACAAGTCGTCTCTTCTCTGTTCTCTCTGGCTTCTCTTCAAAGTAAAAGTTTTTTAAAATTTTCTAAGCAATCAATGCGTTGATATATTCAACAACAAAATCATTGATTGCATTGAACAAAAGAATTTAGATTGCTGCTTCGATTCACCACAGCTCCACAATTTTAGGCGAACTTCATGGCGATTAGGGTTTAAAATCGCTTTTGGGATAAATTTGGTGTGGTGACTTCGAAAAAGCTGTCAATTTTTTTCTACATAGTCTAGTTTTTAAATATTTAATACTTTAGATCAAGTGTGGGAAACTTGTGGCCTGCAAGATTGTTCAATGCGGTATTATTAGATTAGTTTTAGTTTCTTTTTATTTTAGATCAATCAGTATTAGTTTCTCGTGACAAAAATCAAGAAATCAGACTAGATTCTAAATGATGACTTTTTTTCGGACTTCACCATAAATTTAGGATACATTTTCTTCTTATATCCGTGAAGCTTAGCGTAATTGTAGTTTGACAAAACTACAACTTATGATATACTTTAACAATAAATTTTATGTATTTCAGGTAGACATTTTTGCAAATCTTTAATTCAACCTTAAAAGCTGGTTAGAAAAAAATAATAAATATTTGCTTTTAGGTTGGTTTAAAAAAGAAGCAAAGCTAGTTTTGCATCAATTCAATCAATTTAATATTTTCGAATAAAACAACTTAAGAAAATATTAGAAGCACAAACCTCAGAAATTATGTAAACCTAAAACTTAATGCAATTGGTCTGCAGTTTGAAATTTATTTGCAGCTTATAATCATAACTTTATTTCACATGTTTTGGGTGTATTAATCGTCTTGAAAACATTAAACCAATCCCTTTTTTTCTGAATCCGGTGGGTAAACAATAGTAGCGTATTTAGGAGAGGGGCATTGCGCCATGGTCCCCCCTCCTTGCAAATTACTTATACGAGAAATCAGCTACAGAGTCAAAGTGAAGATTTTTTTTAAATCACTATATTTTTGAGACGAAAAACCGAGACAGATTCAAAGTAAAGACCTTTTTTACTAATTGAACAAATTCTTTTGCAAATCATATTCGATAGTGGTTGCATGCCCCCCTTTTTTTTCAAAAGTCATCGGTACGCTACTGGCCACCAACTTTTTTGGCGCTTATTTATTTCATGACACACTCTCGTTTTTACTTTTTTCTCATATCACGCTTTCGTTTCTCATTTTCTCTTGTATTGCGACGTTTCTCCTTTTGATCGCGCTCGATTACTTTATTTTGTTTATTACAAGACAGTCAGTTTCGTGTTATATTTCGAAACTAAAGCAAAGCTGATGACTGTACTCCAACATTATGTGTTCTTTTATTTTTCTAAAGCAAGCGAAAACAAATTCTCGGCAAAAAATTTTATTGAGAAAAAAAAGAAAATTAGAAACTAGAGAGATAAAAACATTAAGCAATAAAAGAAAAACTGCCGTTCATGCCCCCAGATCTTAATTTATTATATTTATTTTTATCCTCTTGTCCCGCGGAAAAGCAACGGAGGCGCTATACCTAGGGTAAGCAATTACCCCGACCTGCTTCCGGAGATGCCAAGATATTGCTGTCCGCTTGTAATTTAATAAAGACATTACTGTAATTTAGAACTGCTTGCCAAGACCACCAAGCAGGGAAAAGTGCCATAAAGTGTCTTTCCCAAGAATACAACAGAATGGCGCAAGTGGGTTTTGAACCGAGACCATGGTGATTATCAGCCCAGTGCTTTAACCACTCGACTACGCTGCCGATATATGAAGTTTCATGCTATTTTAGTTTTAAAGGTTTCAAAAAACCTTGAGTAAAATAAAAAACAAACATAGAGCGAAAGAACTAACAATATAACCGTCGAAGAAAAAATAGATGTTAAACTTACAAATAATTTCCGGCTGATTTCTAAATATTTTGGATTAGCTTATTCTGGTACGAATATAAAAATCCCTGCTTTTTGGCTACTTTGGTCTTGAATGCGAAACATCCATATAAATTAACTCATTCATTTTTGTCAAAATCAAATTATAAAAAAGATTCAGATTTCGAAAACCATAAGAATCGGCCGACAGGAATGTCCCATAAAATTTGTAAAAAATAACTTGGGTCCAGCGAAAAAATTTTGAACACCTTTTAAACGCAATAAAGTTGGTTTCAGATATTCCAAAAATTTTACTTCCCTAAAGTTTTATTTGTGGGGTAAGTTTAGTTGTTGGAATTTTCTTTTTCTTTACTTTTCTTCCGAAGCCTTTTTTTTTACTTCAAAGCGTTTGAAATTTTTATATTTTTCAATTTCAATTGGTGCTCTGGTAATCCTGTTTTTTTATTGTTTTGATAATGTTGTCGGTAGCGTAGCTAAGTAGATAAAAGCGCAATATTTATAGCGAACATGATCAGTTACTGTTTAAATTATAGCTTAGTTTAAAGCGATCAATTTAAACAAGGATTAACCAAACTTTTTTCAAAAAGAGCCACACAGCAAATAACAGTTACTGTTATTTGCCAATAAATTGATCTTTTTCATACTTTGTTGGCTTAGTTTTGGTCGTGATTAAATATAATTGAAGAGAAAAATTTACATCTTGTAAATTTGAAAGGGCACTTTCTGTCCCCCTATCCCTCCGCATTTTAAAAACATTGCAGAGCAAGAGCGGGAATTGTCCTTCCTACCTCCCGCTTTAGGCTCTCCTGTTTAAAGAATACATCGACTCCCATTAAAAAAACTGGACTAAAACTATTTATATCCTTGTACAATACCCTGCAATGGCTTTGAAAAAGGAAACCTAATGCAGAAAATATAATAAGCCTCGTAAATGACGTATACAGTTACCTATTCTGGAGGACAAGTTCGGACTTTTACTTTGATTGACAGGAAAAAACCTTTTTGTTTGTTCAATGTAATGCAAAGATAAAAAAAGGGCTTAACTTTTTATTTAAGGTGTAATGCAGGGGTGGGCAATTTACGACCCGTGGGCCGGATCCGGCCCACCTTAGGGTTTTATCCGGCCCACTTGTGCCTGCCGAAACTACAAGTATAGTTTGGGTGAATATAGATTTCCGTTGAAAATATTGATGAAAATAAACGAATCGTTGGCTAAAATAAATACCGCAGTTTTCTGCGTATTGTCGGCACTTGAGTATAATCACAATGATTTTGGAAAAAAGCGAAAATGAAGACTAAATCGGAGTGAAGATCTTTTCTTTTTTTTTGGAGATCACCATAATTTTGGGAGAATTATAACCAAATTGGAGACGGAATGGAAGTGAAGACCTTTTTTTTTTTTTTGGAGATCACCATGATTTTGGGAGAATTATAACCAAATTGGAGACGGAATGGAAGTGAAGAGCTTTTTTTTTTTCTAGAGATCACTATGTTTTTGGGAGAAAAAAGTGAGACGAAATCAAAGCCCTTTTTTTCAGAAAACACCAATTTTTGGAAATTCTTGCCTCAGGCCCCTGAGTTTGAATATCCACCACTGATAATGAAGATCAATATTTTTAGAGATTACTATAATGCGGCCCGCAAATAAATTCAACTTCCGAATGTGGCCCTCGTACTAAAATATTTGCCCAGCCCTGGTGTAATGTATAATTAAACTCTTTTTTATCAACCAACTTGCTTGAACATACGTTTCGAAAGCGGACCTGTGAGGAGTCAAGTTGTAAAAGTTGTTAGGGGCCACACGGTTTGGATGCTCTTGGCCCATAAAGCTGTTATCTTGCAATCGTTTAAAGAAATGACAATTTTTTTGCAGAAACTCCTTTTTGGAGTGCTTTTTAAGCCAAGACATGTCTACACTTTCAGTGTATCTCCAGACTTGGAGGTTGAAGCTTAGTCACACTAAGACGGTGACGGCAACCTTTCACTTAAATAACCGAGAGGCCAAACGTGAGCTAAAAGTCTACAACAATGATAGAGTTTTACCGTTTTGTCCAAACCCTACTTACTTATCTTGGGGTAAAACAATGATAGAGTTTTACCGTTTTGTCCAAACCCTACCTACTTATCTTGGGGTAAAACTAGCCAGATACAAGTTATTACAATACGTAAATAAGATAATAATAATAATTTCGTTTTATGTCATACAATCAAGGAAATATTAGAATGAAAAAGTCCGCCAAAAAAGCTGGTTTGATTCAAGAACATAAAAAAGATGAAAGAACTGGTCCGTGGTTAAACGTGAGTTGCCCTGATGATCTTTTTAAATACAATGTTGATATTGACTTTGTAAAGCTAAACTATAAACCGCTCTTGTTTAACTGCGATACTTTAAACAGTCCTTGTGGTAGCAATAATAATGGTTTGTTTGTTTCTGATTAATACACGTGTATGTTTGTTGTTTTTTCTGCTGAGTATAAATTTCGTACTGTTTCTTAAACTATAATGGCTTCTTCAACGTATGCATGTTCTAAATTACCTCGATGTAAATTTTGTTTTGATGCAAAAGAATTCCAAACTGTTGCAATCAACCTTGCAAACTATTGCGCAATTTGCAGAGCTTGCCTAAAGCACACAACGCAATGCAGATGTAGTAACCAAAATGGTCATGTGATTTCCGCGACAGGCCCCCTGAATTACGGTATCGAATTTGAGAACGACAATGATGTAAAAGAATTAGAAAATGATGGTTTTAATGAATTATTATTTTTGGATTGCAATTACCATGATATAGCATCTATTAATAACCACGCTTCAAATAATTATAATGACCTCTTATTAATGCACTTTAATACCAGAAGTTTTCAAAAAAATATTGATAAACTAACTCACTACATTCTACAGTTAAAAAAATTGCCTGATATTATAGCCATAACGGAAACTAAATTAAAAAAAGATGAACTACAAACTAACATTGGTATACATGTAAATGGTTATAACTTTATACACTCTGATAGCGATTCTCAGGCTGGCGGCGTAGGTTTGTACATAAAAAATTCTATTTCGTATAAGATAATTAATGAATTAGATTTAAAACTCAATTTTGTTAAAAATATTTGGGTAGAAGTCGAAACAAATAAAAAATCAATTGCAGTTGGAGTTGTCTATCGTCATCCAGGATACCTTGTTAACCAAATTGAACTCTTTACAAAAGCAATCGAAAAAAATTTTTTAAATATGAGTAATAAAAAAATAAAATTTTATTTAATGGGTGACTTTAATATAGACTTATTACAATCTCATTGTAATCAAATTATAAAGACCTATGCCGACAATCTTCTAGGTTACTCAGTCAAGTGTTGCATCAATAAACCAACAAGAATTTCAGTAAGTAGAAAATCGCTTCTCGACCACATATATATAAATGATTTCAATCGCTTGATATATTTAGTGGTATAGCATTGTGGGACATATCGGATCAACTTCCTACATTTATTTTCATAAAAGATATTAAATATATAAAAAAGAAATCAGAGGAAGTTTACATTCGTGATATGAAAAATTTTTCAGAAGAATTGTTTTGCCAAGATTTGATTAAACAATTAGGTGATCTGCATGTTACAAAATCTCGTTCGCTGCATAATCAGTTTGAAGAGTTTGTAAAATTATTTACTGATATTGTAAATTTTCATGCGCCACGACGAAGAGCAACCAGAAAAGAAAAAAAATTAAAAAGTAAACCGTGGCTTACCCAAGGATTGCTAAAATCGATTAAACTCAAAAATAAAATGTACAAACAATTTCTTATGCACCCCAGCAATTATCAATTTGACAAATAACAAATATAAAAAATATCGCAATGTTCTAAACAGAGCAATTGAAGGTGCAAAACGAAACTACGTACTATAATAAAGTTATTACTGAAGAAAAGCATAACTCTGAAAAGTTATATCAAATAATCAATAAAATATGCAAACTGAAAAATTCAAAACGTATTTTTCCAACAAATCTTTTAAATGATAAAGGTAATGTAACAACGAAACCTGAAGAAATTGCTTGCGTTTTAAACGAGCACTTTGCAAGCGTTGGGTAAAAATGGCACAAGATATTCCTGCACCTCCTTAACATATAAAAATGACCAAACCCAATAGTTGTAATTTCAACTCAATATTCTTATCTCCATCTACAAACGCCGAAGTATGTTCAATAATTGATCGACTAAAAAATAAGAAAGCTCAAAGGTACACTGATGTTGAAACAAAATTTATTAAATATGGCAAGTTGATTATTTCTCCGATAATAAGTAATTTATTTAACTTATGTATAGAAACAAGTGTATTTCCAAACTGCTTAAAAATAGCTGAGGTTATCCCCATTTATAAAAAAGGTGATCAAAATATGCCTACTAATTATAGATTCGTTAATATCGCAATTTGACAAAATTTTTGAAAAAGTGTTATTTTCCAAACTGTTTCCGTATCTTGATAAAAATCAACTTCTCAACAAAAATCAATTTGGCTTTCGACCGAACTCCTCAACACAATTTGCTATAAGCACAATACATGATAAACTATTCAAAAACATCGATAATGGTCTATATACTTGCTGCATATTTTTAGACCTATCAAAAGCGTTTGATACAGTTAATCATACGATTCTGTTATGGAAGTTGTATCACTATTTTGGTATTCGAGGCACAGCTCTTCATCTTATAGAAAGTTATCTGAGCAATCGTTATCAATACACAAACGTCCAAGGTCATTACTCGAATAAATTAAAAATAACAACAGGGGTTCCTCAAGGATCTTGTCTTGGACCTCTATTGTTTTTGCTTTATATCAATAACTTACCTCTTGCCTCCGAATTTGATACCACACTTTATGCAGGTGATACTGCTCTAATGCTATCGGATAGGGACTTAAACTCGTTAAAATATAAAGCTAATAATGAATTGAAAAAAGTTGATTTTTGGCTTCGAATAAATAAATTGCCTCTAAATTATTCTAAAACTAACTACATCATCTACAATAACCAACCACACAAAACCTGTAAAGATGAGTTTACTATAGTTATGAACAAAACCCGCTTGCAAAGAGAAAATTCCATTAAGTATTTAGGTGTAATTTTTGATGACAAGTTGTGTTGGACAAACCACATTGACAATTTATCTAGTCAACTTGCCAGATGCTCTGGTCTGTTCTGTAGATTGCGCAATTATGTTCCGAGAAAAACTCTTTGCCTACTCTATTATAACTTAGTTTATTCACGAATTCAATATGGCATATTAACTTGGGGTACTGCCACAAAACTGTTAACAAAAAAAATAGAAGTTCGTCTAAATCGCATTATTAGAATTGCAACATTCAGCTCTATCTACACACCAATCAACTCAATGTACAAGCAATTAAATATTTTGAAAATCTCAGATATATATCATCTTGAATTAGGAAAATTTATGTATCACCTATACTCTGACAGATTACCTGCTGTTTTTGCTCAGCTTTTTAAAAAATAAAAGAAATACACTGTCACAACACTAGACAAACAGAAAAATCAACTTATTTTCTTCCACGTGTATATAAAACAATTGGACAGCAGCTCCTCACCTTCCGTGGAGTCAAACTTTGGCATTCGATTGACGACACAATAAAAGACAGGCATTGGGTTTCTTTCAAAAAAACGTACAAACAGCACCTAATAGATCAGTATTAAATTTTACTCTTTTTATTGTCGCCTTTTTCTGAGTTGTTCTTTTTCAATAATTTGTTATTTTTTACTGCATTGGTTTTACATCAAAAGATTTGTATCAGTATATGTATTAATATACTTAATGTAAATTTTGTTTTTTGACTGTATTGGATGTGGGGGCACTTGACTTGATAACGTATGTTCTTCAGTGCCCCCTGCCTTTACACATATTTCGATTTTCTTTTAACGTTACTGTGTGTCTGTATTATAAAATTTGTGTTTGTGTGTTTGGCAAAAATAAATATATTCGTTATTCGTATTAGTACAACTTGTAAAATTGAGTGTAAAGTTTTCATATGGTAATCTAAAATATGCATTCACAAATAGTGATAATTGACTTAGTTACTTATGCAAAATTTACGCATTGGTTTGAAAAAAGTGTTAAAAACTGCAATTGTAGCTTAAAAATCAATGAGAAATCAACTTTTTTTTGAAAGTAAATTAACACTTTTTTTTAGCCATCACATAAATATAGAACGTTGTAATCGAATATAATAGGTTCTACATTTAAAAAACTCCATTCAGTCCGAGTTCAACAGCTTTCGAATCTGAATCCTTTGGCACCCTGGCTTAACTCAAATTCGAGTCCGAGTCTATCTACCAAAGCTCGAGTCCACTATTTTTTGATTTTGTTTGATTTCGGACACCTACAATCTGCAACGTGAAATAAACAAACCAAAATCTTGAGGTTTAATCCTACTTGAATTTTGACTTAGGTTTTTGCAAGCATGCGTCGAGAAAAAATTTAAACTTTTTGGACTCGATTTATTTACATCTGGTCTCGAGTCAAGATTAAGTCGTTCATAGATTTTTCAAATGGACTGGACTCTTAGTCGTTACAACTTGTAGTTGGTTTGAGCTGTCCTATTGTTGTTTTTCACATTTAAGGTAAAAAAAGAGTCGAATGACAAATGAAGACTTTGCTTTTGAAAACAAAACTGTCCGAAATGAAGCACGTTTTCCCAATCTTTCAAACCTTTTATTCAACTTTATGTACTTTGTAGGGTTGGCGTTACCAAGTATGATTGAAAAGAATAAAAGCATCAGTCGCTAATAATCACTTTCTAAATTTCTCCGACCGATCGCAAAATATGATCGCAAGATCTGTTGTGTTCTTGAAAAAGTTCTTTACGGCATCTCCTTGGTTGACAATTTTTAAAAGCAATTCTAAACTTCCGTCATAATTTTATAAAAAACAAACTTTAAAAGAACAAAAAAGCCTTAACCGAATAGCTATGCCTTGGCATCTCTTAGGCCGAGGTAATCGCTTTTATGTAGAACGTTTCCGACGCTAACTCGAGAATTACTTTTTAACACAGGTGTAGAAATGTAAAAATATAAATTTATTGCCTCGCAAATATTTGGAAAAAATTTGCTAATATTATTCAACTAATTTAAAAAATTTTTCTTTTTTTGTTAACAACAGAGGTCATTCTTTTTAAAGAGGGCAACCACATAAAAGGTTAAAACAACTGCTTCAAACTTGTAAACCGGGCTGAGTTTTCTCTTTGAGTTTAAGATCAAATTTAATAAACGTTTTTTAAAAATTTAAAACTGATTCTGTCTTAAATTGATATATTTGCATTGTATTTTTTTTACGATTAACTTTTAGGGTTATTTATTAAGTCTAATTTAAATTTGATTTTTGTCCTGGTAGATTGGTTTTTGTAAGACCAACCCAGTGACAGTTTTTTTAAGTCATTTTGTGTTATGCTTTTTGACGCATCTCTTTTAAAAATTTAAATAGAATTATCCAAAAGTTAGTTTAAGATTAGTCGAACAATATAGAGTAAATTTTTTAAACTCCCCCCATAAAAATTGACGACTTGCTTTTTGCGGGACAACAAATTTAAATTTTTACATTTTTGGTATTTGTTTTGTGGCTCGAACTTTATTGCTTGGAGGCCATTGAATCTGGGACGAAATGGAGATTTTGGATACTAATGGAAACTGAAAGCCTTTATTTGCTTTTTTTAAGTGATAGGGCTTGGGTTTTGTTTTTTGTGCTGAAAAGGGGAGAGCGAATTTCCTTGAATGAAAAAGAAGGTGTGCCAAGTTTGTTTGCGTGAAAAACGGGGGCGCGTCTCAAAAAGTTTAAGAAGCCCTGGTATTGGTATATACATATATAAATCTATAATTAAAAGACCTACAACATTTTGTAACCCAAGAAACAAGTTACTAGTACATCTAATGTATAAAGAGTCTATCACACTAAGCATAGCTACCAGGGTTTTGCAAAAAATAGTTAATTAAATTATATTTTAATTTTTATTGTTTTAAATTAATGCGCAATTGCGTATATTTAAATGCAATAATGTTGAACACTAAGTTAAAATAACTTTCGTTGTTAATACATAAGATTTTTGTGTCGGTGCTTTGCAATGCTGGGGTAACCTACAGTTTTTGGCTTAATTTTATCAAGTTTTGAGATTTCTTATTTTAATTTAAAGGACTCGAGTCGGCAGCGGGTCGAGTGTTTAAGAACTTCATGATCGACACGGTCGCCGGTTCAAAATTTACTTGCTTCATTCTTTTGTATCCTTGGGAAAGTCAATTTTCTCTGCTTGGCGGTTTAAACAAACAGCTTCCCGTCATATCTCTAATACAAACTAAAAAAAAATTAAAAATAAAACTTTAACCGGTTTTAGTATCACTGGAAGCAGGCCGGAGATAATCGCTTGCCGGTTGCCAAAAATATAGCGCCTCTTACGCTTTCCTGCGATTCAGTAGAATAAATGTACTGATGAAAATAAAAACAGCCACCAGTATCTCTTGGTCTACTTGCAAGGCCTGTTTGAGATGCTGGTATAGGTGAAACATAGCTTTTAAAATTAATTAAAAAAAATAAATAAAAACCTTTGAAGCTGTAGGCCCGGGGATCGCAAAACATACTGTCTTTCAAAATTTTTATAGTGAAATTTAGTTTTCACTCGATCTTTTCAACTTCATTCAGGTAAACACCTTTTTTTTAATCTTATAAAATTTAAACTAAAAAGAAAATCTCGAAAACAGTGTTTTTAGAATTGGGCCAAGAATCGTAAAAAATTTGTACGCGGCGGCAGCATATAAGTTTTTATACATATTTGACTTTTTTAATAATCACCAAATCTATGGGAAGCCACACAAGCACTTATACAGTAGTGGGTAAAATCTTTCCAAGCTTTTTCGTACACATTTTTGATTAAGCTAAAAAACAGTACGCCTTAGTTTTAGAAAACTTGTTTAAAATGAAAGTTTTCCTGACTAATCGTAACTGACTAAATCTTATAATCGCGCATTATATCTTTTAGGTCAAACCTTAAAATACCAGTCTCCAGCCCGAACCCAAAAACATATTGAAAGCCCGAATCTTGACAAATTTGACCTAAATAAATATAATACAAAATTATGAAAATAGGCATTCTGATAGTCAGACTAAATTAGAAAAGGATTTGAAGACTTTGAACATCTCTGCAATTATCAAGCTGGTACACCCTCGCGTGAACGTTACATCAAGGTACTAAGTCCGGTTACCCACACAGCAATCTATTCTCATTTTTTTTATTCCCATCTTCACACGTTGGACAAGACAGCTCACATTAATTTACACAAAGACGCAATTTACCTAAGAAATTTAAAACGATCAATATCACCAACAATGCCGATCAAAACCTGTTCCAGCTCAATACTTCGGCGTAATTCATTGTTAGGACTATATACAGAAATTAAAAACCCGTAAAAGACAGGAACGCACCAGCTGATCGCCAACAGCTGATGCAGTGAAGGATGAGTTCCACAGCACCCTGGTTGTTTTCTGAAAAATGTTAAAACATGGTCAATTTTTTCTTTATGCACAGAAAGATATATACTTGAAGTTCGCAAATGGCCTTTATAAGTTATAAAAAAGCTAGAGATAAACAGATCCTAAAATTTCGCCGTGGTTCCGATCAGAACTCAAAATTACAAATCCGAAAATATGCATTAAGTCAAAATTAGGCTTAAAAGTTTAAATCAAAAAAATCAGTTTAGCAGAAGGGGGGCGCAGACAAGAGTAATCGCTGTAGACAAGGGGTGTTTAATTTGGAGTTTAAATAAAGCTTGAATATTTTCCGAGTCTGCATTCTACTGAAAAGCTCAGTCGAAGGTAGAAGATTTAAATCAAAAATATAATTACGATATTGTTGCGAATATTATGGGGCATTCGTCGTGTTGACGTCAAATTTGCCCGGATTTTTTTTAAAGGCATTTTAGGGACTCGATTCGGGTCCTCCCTAAGGAAAATAGCTTGTAAAATTAAAAAGGGAAATTACAAAAGTGAGAATTGTACAAAAGCTGTAAAATTTTTTTGAAAAATTAGAACTCAAATATTTTACAAAAATTGCTCAATTCTGAATTGGCAAGACTTTGGTGTGGCTCGCTGATAAAATTAAAAACTTCTGTAGGATTTTAGGATCTCAGTCAGGCTATGGACAGGCTAGCTACTACACTTTGATAGTTGCAGTGTGGTGATGCTTGTAATGTAAGTTACAGAAAAAAAAAAAAGAGCCAATGTGTTCGACCAGACTTAATTGATGCCCTACAGTATAGCAGTAAGTTACGGCATGACTTCTAGGTTAATACTTTCAACATACATGGGCAACTTCAGCTTTTACTACTCTGTAACTAGCATATTTTATAAAGTGTAATAGTTTTGTATATTAATCTTTATATGAAAAATAATGTTAAAGCACTAAATAAGGGATTAACGTTCAGTCTACGTAGACTATGAAATCCAGACATCCTAGCGCACTTTATTGCAATCATTTCACAAATTGTAGCTAACTGCTTACATGCATTGATTTATAATTTTTCAATTACATACATTTTCGATAAGACAATTTGATTTTTATTTTCAATTTTTCCATTTCTATCACAGGTTTGAATTTGATTGTAAATATAAAAATGTCTGGGGTAGCACCCGTTCGAACTTGCTGAAGTGGTTAAAGAAGCTGTCCTCACTCGACAATCAGTCTGCTTCAACATCGTGTACAACGCCAGGCATTTCTGGTTCTGATCCACATGATTCTACTATGCTCACTCCATCAACACAATCTCACTTGAACAAAATGATGAAGGCGCAACTGTGAGTGGCTATCAAGTTGATTACTGATGATTTAAATAATGGAAATCGGGGGCCTCCACCAACGAAAATAATCAAGGTTGATCGCGCGGCAGCAATGCTCAAATATTCAGTGTGGATTGCAGATCCGGCATTTACTTGCAAGGTGTTTGATCCACCGAAGCCTTGCTTTGTTCTGGCTTCGGACAAGGGGCCATTTTTTCACACTGCATGATTTGGGTGCTGTAGCATCAGTAAAGTCGGATCAGCAACAGTACGAAGCGATGTCAGCATTTCCAACGCAGAAGAAAGCAATGACCAAATACCTTGAATCAGGCCGGCATAAAGCTAGCGTTTCCGTAGAAAAACACAATGAACCTCCATTTTTGAGAAGCAGGCAGTGTACAGATGAAGCAAGCTATACAACAGACGGTTGTCAGCGGCATCCATAGTATTTACTTCATCGCAAAAAATGAGATCGCGAAACCAACTCTATCTATGAGATGTTGTAGCGAACGGAACTTGTGGTTCGCGATCTCATTTTTTTCGACCATGATAGTTTCAGCAGCGTGTATAAATTCTTCGTCTACATTGGCGATCATTTGCTGCAAGGACGCATTGAGAAGCCCAAGGTCGCGGGCTATTGGGCATCGCTCGTGGATGAGACAACAGATATAACCACTTCGCTGCAGTTCATCTTCTTCGTCCGATACGTTCACAAGGGCGAGCCGAAGACTTTCTTTCTTGACATTCGCCCATTAATCACCGGTTGTGCTGCAGCGACTAACCTCTACTAGTCTTGGAAGCAGGTGGAAGATGAATACAGCTTGAATATGCAAGAAACATTACCAACGCGACTGATGAAGCGCATGCAATTGTCGGGGAACACAACTCGCTTGGATAGAAGATCAAAGCCGCTAATGACAGAATCGTAAACATGCACGGTTCAGCCATCGAGCTGCCTGTCTGTCTGCAGTAAATGGATTTGATTTCGTAGCTGAGATTTCAGAAATGGAGGCCCTGCTGCTATCAGTGTGAAAGTATTACCACAGATCAGACAAGCGTACTCAGAAGCTACATGAGTGTAAAAGGATTTTGGGAGCAAAAGGCCTAAAACTCAAGGCCCGAGGGCGGAGTCGTTGGTTATCTGGACAAGCGACAGGCATTGCCTTGAAGTCGGAGATCAAAGCGGTCTGGATGAGTCTTAGTCATTTTGCAACAAGCACAAGTGGAAATATTACGGCCTACGGTCTTCTGCACAAGTTGAAATCCAAACGGTTCGTGAAATCCCTTTATCTTTACTGAAATGCAGTTTACTATATGAATATTATCAACAAAACTTTCCAACAGGGTGAATTCAATTTTTTGATGCTAAAGCCTGCAATAAATTCATGCCAGGTTGGCCTGGGAAAGATTGCACGCGATGACTTGGTGTTAAAGAAACTACAAAAATGCGAAAGCAAACGTTATAAAACGGAACTCGGCCACTTTACGGAAGTTGATGCTGCGCCCATGACTGCTCTAACAAAGCGCTACATCCAGAAACTCATTACAAGCCTTGACAGTCGTTTCCTCGATCATGATATTCTTACCCTTTTTGGCATCTTGGACTCCAAGGACATTCCTGATGCGGTTAAAAAACGCACTGATTATGATGACACACAAATTGAAAAGTTGTGCACCAAGTTTAAGCTTGCGGAGACCACCACGAAGCTGCACTTCCACAGCTTTATCAAGTTTGTCTATAACTTCCCGAGCCTCAAGAGCTGCAAAACTGCAGGACATCTGTGGGTGAAGGTGCTTCTGCAGGAGCGGTTCGCCATGCACCCGGAGATCATCAAACTAATGAAGATTGTCGTGACAATTATACTCTCAACGGCTGGGCCCGAGCGCGGCTTCTCTACTCTGAAACGTGTAAAATCGTTCATGCGCAACCGCCTACTCAACGCCATGTTCAACGCATTGATGCAAATTTCTCTCAATAGAATGCATGTGCTGAGCGATGAACAGGCAAATGCAATTGCGGAGAAGTGGCTTGGTGAGAAGCGACGCAAGGTCACTCCTCGTGGCAAGAAGGATGTGCTTGGCTATGGAGAGAAAATGGAGAACCGAAAGATGAAGGTGCAAGGAGGCAAAGCGAAAGACGATAAAGACGATAAGGACCTTGACTTGAGAACTTTGCGGAGGATGATGCAAACATGGTGACAGGACTTGATGGTACTGACATTATCGACCATGCTGGCACTACAATATGGATGTAGACTGGACAAAAACTGTGTTCAATCTTCATCTTGCTCTCGAGTTTTTGTACATAATACATAAATTTGTGCCATTCGTTTTCGCTGGTTTTGTCTTGCACATTCATAATATGTAAATAATACAGGGTGTCCATAAAGTCCTGCACACATTTAAAATTTTATTATCTGAAAAACTGCTTAAGGTCGGAACCTTAAATTTTCGACAATGAATTATACCATCATAAAGTTTTTTTGTTTTTTTTACAGGTTATTTTATTGTTAAAATAAGCAAGAATAAGTCATTTTTAATAAAGACGTAAGTTTGCAACAAAGTATAAAACATGTTGACCATTCAACAAAAAGCACAAAAACCATTCAACAAAAAGTTGTTGATTTCAATTCTTTGGTACCATAAATTAAAATCACGAACTGCAGTACAACGTACATTTAGAAATGAGTTTGGACAAGACCCTCCTCATACTAACAGCATTAAGAGATGGTTTAAAAATTTTATGAAAACTGGCACCATTTTCGATCGCAAAAGATCGGGTAGGCCAAGCATTGATAAAGAGACTGTTGATGCTGTGCGTGTAACATTTCAACGCAGCCAGGGCTGGGGAGCCGCAGCCGGAACCCGGAGCCATGGAGCCAGCCAATTTTGGAGAAACCGGAGCTGGAGCCGGAGGCATTAAAATTTTTGCTGGCTCCAGCTCCTAACAACGTATTGTTTACATTTAAAAGTCACTTAAATAATTCGTGGATCTAAATGTGCATTAAGGTGATTTAAAGGGTGTGTTTGTGTTTGAGTCATTTGTTTAAGATGAGTAGCATGGAATTTGAGATGGGTGCCCATTGGCAGGACACTGCTTTTGTCTTGCAAGCCTTGAATGTGTATGTATCGTGTGCAGCCAGTAGCTATGAACAAAGCTGTGTTCTGAGTGGTTTGCAGTTTGGGGCTACATATGGTGTTTGCATATTTTATTATGGACGAATGATAGCTTTACATGTAGACATGATTAGTTCGCTTTGCTTACCCCACTTGTTTGAAGCACGTGCTTTGAGAATGTTAAGCGTTTGTTTTGCTTTAATGACGGTGTTACGTAATGCAAATCGCTTCTTTATGAATTTTTGTGACTTATTAGAAAATTAGATTAATTTTTTGTGACCTCGTCGTCGTCGTTTGAAGGGCATCCACTCCAGGTCAGACACAAACAGGACTGGGGCCAGGGTTTATCCTTTTACTACCCCAGACTGCTGCCTGAATTAGATGCTGGCAGTGGTGTTATTGAGCCAGCATCGAGTTTCGTCATCCAAGACCGTCAGACCTCGTGCTCCATGTGGTGCCCGATGTATAGGGCACGCTGTTAGTACATGATCTGCGGTTTGCTCAGAGGCGCCACACTCGCAATTCGGCGAAGGAGCGAGACCCCATTGTGCATGAACGAATGGAATCGCCCAACACCAGTCCGCAGGCGGTTGAGCTTAACCCAAGCTGCTCGAGGTAAGCCCATCCCAACAGGCCTGGCACCGGTTCCAGGCACAAAAGCACGGAGCCTGGAAGCATTTTCACAGTACTCCGTTTTCCATTTGTGATTTTTCCATTCAGAAGCGCGGATGCCAAGTCTGGCAAGGTTGTCCAAAAGATTCCGCAAAGCTGGCACAAACGGGTTTCTGGATCTTAGTCTCACTTGGCGAGTATCTGAGGACCCACTTAAAAGACCATGCAAGATATGATTGGGGTCCAGAGATCCACGGTAAGCCAAGGAGAGTGTCGCTCCCATTCGGCAAAGCTCAGCTGGCTGGATGCCTGAGATCACAGGTAGGTGGTCCGTTGGAGTGGGACGCAGGCATCCAGTAACTATGCGCAAGGCGTCGTTTAAAACACTGTCGATGAGGCGAGTGTGAGCACTGCGACACCAGACTGGCGCACAGTACTCAGCTGTTGAGTAGACTAGAGATAAGATGGCTATGCGTAGTGTTTTAGCACCAGCACCCCATCTCGAGCCCACGAGTCGCCTCAGCAGTGTGACGCGCGAGGATAATTTTTTGCGCAATGCCACTAAATGGTGACGAAACATGAGCGATCTGTCCAGTTTTACCACAAGATAAGTAGGGGTTGGACAGAACGGTAAAAGTCTACCGTTGTTGTAGACCTTTAGCTCACGTTTGGCCTCTCGGTTATTTAAGTGAAAGACTGCCGTCACCGTCTTAGGGTGACTGAGCTTCAACCTCCAAGTCTGGAGATACGCTGAATGTGTAGACATGTCTTGGCTTAAAGTCCCCTCCAAGTCCTTCCAGTTTCCAGAAAAGTGCAACAATGCTAAATCATCAGCATAAGCAAACTTTCTGGAAATCATGGAAGGAAGACCATACGTATAGATGTTGAGGAGGGGAGCCAAGACCGATCCCTGAGGAACGCCGTTTTTAAGACGACGTAGCCTGCTTTGCTTACTGTCACCGGTGCTAAGGGTGAAACTTTAATTTCGGACAAGCTCCATGATCATTCTGACCATGTGCTTATCCGGAAGTAGTCTCAGCAGCTTGCAGGTAAGGCCACGGTGCCAGACAGTGTCATAAGCAACTGTCAGATCGATAAATACGGCACCGGCCTTCTTTTTAGCCTCAAAAGAATCCTCGATGTTCTGGGTTAGTAGAACAACTTGATCTACGGTTGATTTCCCGCGTCGGAACCCAGCCTGCTCTTTAGGGAGCAGTGGATCGATTAATGGTTCAACGCGGGCGTAGATAAGCCTCTCGAGGATCTTGTAGGGGATACAGAGCAGATATCGGTCGATAACTCTTTGGGTCCCCCACGGGCTTTCCTGGTTTTGGGATCGCGACCACAAGCGCTCTTCTCCAGATCTTGGGAATTTTGAGTCGGCGCAAACAGGAAGAAAGGAAGTCACGTAACCAGGACTTCAAAGCAGCTCCAGCATGGAGTATAAGCTCGGGGCAGATGGAATCAGGTCCCAGAGCTTTACCTGGTTTTAAATGTTGGAGGGCAGCAGCAAATTTTCTCCTTGAAAAATTGTCAGAGATATTTACTGCATCTGGTGTAGTGGCCCTCCAAAGGTCAGACCCTTCTTGAAAGACAAGTCGAGATGAATTGCGGTCAACAGCCTCGTATTTCCCATTTCTAACCAGCTGATGTGCAATAGCATCGGCTGAAACAGGACGGTGATGAGGAGAGTGTCGTGACCTATCAGTAAGGTTGTTCAAAATATTCTACGCTTTTCAACTAGAGTGTGAAAAGTCAATGCTCCGAACTGCCTCGGATCATCGATCCCTACGCTTTCTGTCAAGCTTGGAAAGCAGAGCTGTAGCAGCCAAACTTGAGTCGTCTCCCTGAGGAGACTGCAGAAAGGTTTTATAAAGGAATTCACACTCTACATCCCAACACTATAGTTATTTCGATACCCGCATGGGATAATCTTTTTGGGTGCTTTTTTAATGGTATTACAGAAGTCCTGGTAAGCCGCATTCACATCAAGTGAATCAGGCGGCAACAAAGTCTTTGCGAATTTATTTGTCAAAGCAATGTAATGAATCCATTTGGCCTTGCAGAAGTTCCATCGCTTAACAGGCATGCTTGGCACTGCCATAGCAAACCTTGGTGGTGTAATAAGCGAAGGTCGATGTTGTGACCTGGGGAACTTGTTAAGGACACGTCTATCTGGTAAGCGACTGTTTGGACCTACGCTAGCGAAAGCAAGATCTGGATTGATGCCAGTGTTCCAGCGGCCGGAATAAAAACTGGCAGCGTGCTTGGCATTATATAGGAGGGCGAGACAATTAACACTTGCCCAGCCAGCCAAGCACTCACCGTTCGGACTGTTGTCATCGTAACCTCAGTCAACATGACGACAGTTAAAATCGCCAGCCTAAAGACAGGGGTGAAAAAACATTGGGAGATCCAGGGTTCGCAATCGCGTTGGCGGTGGTTTATGGACGTTGACCGTTGACTATTTTATAGCCATCAACATCCACACACAACCACTCGATCTCCGATATCGGTGGAGATTGGTCCAAAAGCGTGTATCTCAGTCGCTCGTGGACAAATGTTGCAAGGCCATGCTTCCTGCTTAAAGAAGACCCAGATAGTTGGTAGTTTGGTAGTACCAATTTCTCTGCATCAGGATGACGAGTACCTCAGACTGCATAGCTAGGTGATAAAGAACGTTCATCTTGCTTGCAGTGAAGCCTTCGATGTTCAGCTGAAGAATAGTGGGTCTTCGGAACTTGTTGGCAATGTGCCCTGAAAAGGGCAGTTTTATCCTAGCATTGCCCCGTCCTGAAAAGGACGTTTGCCGATTAGCAGACCCACACTGAACATCGGAGTGGATGGATACCCTTCCGTTTTGGTAGGTTCGGTTTCGGCCTGTCATCTTTAAAATCAAAGAACAGACTTACTCACCCCCAGGCTGCGAGAAAGCACCTACCATCTAGGCCTATTAGAAATGCAATGAAACGCAGCTGCCAAAAGCGAGGAAACGTGATATAATTGACGCCTTTAACAAATCAATCAATTTATAAATTTTTAAATTAACTGCATCCGTTCTAAATAACCTAAATGCATCGTCTTAATTAATTAATCCCAATTTGACCTCGTTTTGCCAGTAACCTGTATAAAAGCATAAAATCGAATTTTATTGTTAATTTTGTCGTCTGAGCCACGTGGCCCAATTCGGGTTTATTATAAATAGACAGAGATCGCTCTTATCATACAGTAGCTAGAGTTTGGCTCGGGGAGCGGTGACGTTGTATTAATTTTTGCTGTATTGTGTTAAGTGGCTGCGTGTGTGAAACCGCAGATAAATAATAAATTCAATCCTTCCTTTCGTATCTAAGTTGCAACTATAATTTTCTGTATCGGATGTCATAGAGTTACGCATATTTAAGTAAGGGTGGTTGTAACTTGGAGGGATTTCGCTGACCTTATTTAGACAAGTTCAGCATTTCAAGGACAGTTATAGTTATTAAATTCCGTTTTTATCGTTGGACACGCCGGCACCTTTCGGCGGGGAGCGGATTTTGGGAGTCGCGAGTCTTTCCTTCATTAACAAGAATTTAGTCTTTATACCAAAATTTGAATTTACTCTCTTCTTCTCCAGACCGTGAGATTTATGTATTATGAAAATGTCAGTTTTGGGTCACAAGTAATTCCAAGAGTTTTTGGGTGTTTTGTTGTTGCTAATGTTAGATTGTTTAAATTAAATGATAGAGTTGTGCCATATTCAGCTGGGTATGGTGTAAAACGTTTAATACTTAGAAAAAATATTGTTAAATCAGTTGTTGATCCTTAAATGCTGATTGGTGTGAGATGCTGTGATTGTTATGTCATCGGCATTTGCTGAGATTTGTACGTCGTTTTGGGGGAGGGTAATAATATTTATGCTGATAGCGCTTTTTCTGGTGCATTGGGTGATAAAAGTGATACGGATCGGTAGCTTGTGCCAATGTTTTGGTCCTTATTTGGTTTTAAAATGGAAATTGTCAGGGAGCCTTTCTCAAAATATAACATTGCGTTAGTGTCGGGGGCAGTGTTGTACATATTTGTAAAGTGACCAGAGGTGTTTCAGGGGTGACCGGTAAATTCTATCATGGTAAATTTAACCACGGTTGTTTTCGGGTGTTTGTTTTGTGTTTATGTACTTGTTTGTTTATGTGATTGTTAAAGTAATGATTTGTGGTGATCTGTTTCGCTTACAAGTGTGATTACGTTGTTAAATGAGCTTGCGGATATGCCTTGAAAAGTGAGGGCAATTTGTGCTATTTTGATTTTTTTAAGAATGAAGAGTCTGTCGGCATCCAGTATTGCCTCGACAAGATGTTTTTTTGCCTCATGAACGCCTTATGGACATTTGTGGAATGGGGTCGATGAAAATCTTTTAACATGATGTTTAAAAGATGTCCGATTGGATTTTTCATAATTTACTTATGTTTTAGTGAAGTGAGATGGAGTTGCTTTGGTTTTGTGATGTATACTGAGCGCGGAGAGTAACAATAAATGATCTGATATGTGGGAGGGAATGATCTTCCAACTATGCAATCACGGAAGTCTGGTGAACCAATGATGCCTGATAAAGTAGACTATTGTGCTCGATTTGGTGGTCAACATGTTGAGCATTTATGTTAATTGTGATGTGATTTGAGTTATTTAATCAGTTCTCCTCTATGGTCTTTGGTCGGTGCGTACCATAATTATTAATGAGCATTGACATCTACGGTGATAATTGTGTTTGGACAATTTCTTTGGTATGTAAATGTGCTGGATAAATTGAGCCTTTTTTTGTTTAAGATATATAATCGATAGGACCCTTGGATAATATATAACACTACCCACTAAACCCTTGGATAATATTAAGCCCTTGGATAGTACAAGATAGTAAATTCTTGATGATCGACATCATTTGGTTATTCTTTATTGGGCAATATTTATATACGTATTATCAAGTTGGAGCCGGAGCCGAAGCTGAGTTAGAGTCAAGCATTGGCTCTGAGGCTGGAGCCGGAGCCGGAGCCGAAGTTTAAAATTAATTGGCTCAGGAGCCGGAGCCTAACCTAAATTAGGCTGGCTCCCCAGCGCTGATCGCAGCCCAAGGAAATCAATTCCTGTTGAATCAAATGAACTTGCTATTCCTCGAAGCACAGTTCACAAAGTTTTACATAAACGACTTCGGCTCCATGCTTAAAGTTACCAATTGTTCAAGCTCTTAAGCCGGATGATCACCATCGCCGAGCAGCTTTTGCTGAAGAAATTCTTCAGCGCATTGATGATGACAATGACTAATTTTCAAACCATCTCTTAATGCTGTTAGTGTGAGGAGGGTCTTGTCCAAACTCATTTCTAAATTTACGTTGTACTGCAGTTGGTGATTTCAATTTATGGCACCAAAGAATTGAAATCAGCAACTTTTTGTTAAATGGTCAACATGTTTCATACTTTGTTGCAAACTTACGCCTTTATTAAAAATGACTTATTCTTGCTTATTTTAACAATAAAATAATCTGTAAAAAATAACAAAAAAACTTTATGGTGGTATAATTCAGTGTCGAAAATTTAAAGTTTCTACCTTATGCGATTTTTGAGATAATAAAATTTTAAATGTGTGCAGGACTTTATGGACACCCTGTATATGTAATTTGTACTCATATGTATGAATGTATGCTATGACTATGCAATAGAGTGTAAAACGAAGAAGATTAACATGAAAATTTCTGTGTCCTGTGACTCAAAACACATCTAATCATTCTAAATTTAGTCAAATATTTTTTGGTTCCCTACAGGTCCACATCGGGCAATTGACATTTTCCTTAAAAAAAACCTGAATTTGCCGTATCGATACTTACAGTTGTTTGTTGTTATGGCAACTACTCTTGTTCTTTTAATACAATATCTTCTTCTTCAATTAAAATTTCAACTGTAACTTCATCCCAATCCTCAGTTTGACTATCCACTTCATCGGTATTGACTCCTAATAAAAAACATCTATCAACATTTTGTGCAAGATGATTTGCAAAAAAACAGTTTCAAGAGTTTTATGATTTGCTTTGCGTGTTGCAGCGTATCGCGAATACATTATAATTGTTCTCGTCAATTAAGTGGCAATTGGCCAATTTCATTCCAAGCAAGAATTTAAATAGTTTTAAATGTTGGCACGAACTTAAAAACCGATAACATCTTCCCAGGACACGGCGCCTTGCGATCTTACTTGGTGGATGGAAAATAATTTCAAGTCGCTTAGTAATAAAAAGACGAGAAAGTTAAGTTTTTTGAACCTAAATTCAAGTGCGAGTTGTTGGGTATTTCAAACCAGATAAAAAAGAAAGTTGCTAGTGAAGCAATAGCTTTTTTTTAAATTTATTTATATCACACTAAATCTCTTTACAAATGCGACTCGGAGAGAAAAAAAGCAAATATTATCGACTTTACTAATGGCTCTAGTGGCAAACCTGGGTCCCAAAATAAAGTGAGATATAAGTTTTCACATAACTTTAAAAAAATTTTGCAGGGCTCTGTTCTGCTTCTTGGGGTCCGAGACCCAATGCATTTTTTAAAATTGTAAAAAGGTTATTTATCCCTGTTTTAAACGCAATCTAAAGTTTAAATTGTTGTAAACGCATAAAAAAGGGAAACATTTGTCCATAATATAATTATACATATCACATTAACGTTTAAAAATACGAGAGTTATATATCTGAAGTTCTTTATGATTATCAATTAGAGCAGGGGTGGGTAACCAGCGGCCAGCGTGCAATTGGAAAGAAGAAAAGCCAGTTCTGATTTTTTGTGACAAAAATCGAAAAATTAGAGACAGATTCAAAGTGAAGTTTTTTTTTTTTAGAGAACACCTCCTATTGGGAACAAAAATCAAGAAATCTGCACCAAGTGTGCTGCGAATTTCAAAAAAGTCCTAAAATGTACCGCAATCTGAAAAAAGTTGAGAACCACTGTTTTAAGTGATAATTTTTTTAAGTCTTCAACACAAATTTTGGATACAATTTCTTCTCGCATCCGTAAAGTGCTAGAAGGTCATGATTTGGGCAAAACTATATCGCTGCAACGATACTGCTAAATTTCATGCGGCCCGCACCAAGTTTTTAATTTTCAGGTACGCCCCGCAAGTAAAATAAGGCTCCCCACTACTAAACTAAAGAATCAAAAAAAGCTCGGTAATAAACGTCTATTAATTTGGTACACGTGATGACATAACTATTTACGTAAACGAGTAATTAAAATAGTGGTTTCAATATTTTTGCGCAGGCGGCACACTTTGGGACCTATCCGAAATTCGCGGCATACTTGGAACAAAGTGCAGATCTTAGTTTTCGCGCTTAAAAAGTAGTTTTCTCTAAAAAAAAGTCTTCACTTTGAATCTGTCTCGGATTTCTTGATTTTCGTCCTTAAAAAGTAGTGTCCGCTAACAAAAATTGCGGAGTAATGGTTTTTTAAAAACTACCGCGACGCACTTGGAAACCTCTCACGTGACACAGATTGAGAACTACTAAATTAAAATATCGAAACTATACGAAAAATAAGAAAAAAATCCAAAAAATAGGCTGGATTAAGTGTATTGAATGTAACCTTGACAGGGAACAACTTCAAAATACTTACTCTTACCAAAAACTCTACCTTAATCTGTTACAATTCACTATTAAAAAGAAACATAACTAATTTCAAAAGGATAATTGACGATCCTCACCATTTCTCAATTCCCTGCGGTACGGAGTGGTGTCCTGATAAATCTCCTTGCATCGCTTGCGGTACTCGTTGAACTCTCTCATCTGTTCTCGCCGCTTGTCGATGATTTCCTTCGAGACACGGTTCTGCAGCAGTCGATCCTTCGCTTCGAACATGTCGCTGTACGTCTTCATGTCGCGACGAATCTCCTGCGAGCAAACAATCAAAGCGCTGTTTTCGAAAGAGTTTTGTCGACTAGTTTCCCGGATAAATTTTTACACGAACAAACTTTATATACATGTAAAGCAACCAATAAACATTTAGAAGTGTAAGAAATGCAGCAAAGCATCGAGTTATTTGTATACGAATTACATTTACTTTCTACCGATCATACATTCCCTGCACTACGTCAAATTACTTTAATTTGATTTCTACTTTATCGTCAATTAACACAAAACGAACTTTGATGACGTTTTCACTCAGGGGAGTGGGGGGTCGAGGGCGCCACAGAAGTTGGCATAGTTGGTCGACGGGGCACTTTCGCAACAGGCGACCTTGAAACGACCACACCCAGTAAGCGTTGTCGATCTTGTGCGCCCACCAACTGACGATCGAAATCAGGTAGCGGCCAGTGGGGTCCCATTCCACGTCGGACACCATTAAGTGTTCGCCAGTGTTCATAACCGTCATCTCGTTCGTGTCAATGAACTCCAACACCGACGTGGCGCTGACATAATAAAAAAAAATGTAACTTTCAATTTTAGGGCAAACAAACGGAATTTTTCCACCTGTTTAGTCCGACAAGGAGAACAAACTGGCCAGCAGGAGACCAGAAGATGTGAGTGGCTTGTTTTCGCTCCATTGTAGCTGCAGTGATGATTTAATTAACTTGAATATAATTTATACTATATAACGAAAATATTATTGATTTATGATTTAAGGAGTTGAAGAAATAATCGACGTTTAGCATGCGTGAAAGCAGAGACGCGTAACTTTTAGATTTAATTTGTTAGGAAAGTTGTACGATTGCTCGCTTATAATGAACTCAAATGAATTTTGAGATGAAAAAAGACAGTTTTAACGTTTATTTGGTTAAAAATATTTGCAGAAGATACCAGTATATGTACATATGTAATTCACTTTTTGTTTACACGGTCTGCTGCGATCGATTAGTTTTTCTTCAACATTTGAAATATGTCAAAAGTGCGAAAACCATTGATTTTGAAAAAGTCTTAAAAACATTTACTATAAGAAACGAAATAACGATCTTGTTTATAAAACGAAAAATTGAATCATTACATCTAATTTAAATACGTATACTCAAAACAGCTCCATCAAACGCCTATTGCTAACTGCTGGGTGATTAGATAAATTAAAAAGGCCAGAACAATCATTTGAAATGCAGCACTTTAAAACCAGCCACTAAATCACTCACCGACATGCTCCACAGTCCCGTCTTTAATCTCATAGAAGGTGGCGCTGACGCGAGGGGCTTCCCCGTGCAGGCAGCAGAATTTATTGCCGTTTGGTTCCCAAGCGAAGGCGATAACCTGGTCGGAAACAAAAAGAATAAGATTCATTGCAAGCGATTTATAACCGAGCAGGGACCGATCATGAAGGTGCAAGGGGGACTGACGTACAATATGACGTAAGTCTATGATCTGGAACAAGCGTTAACAAAGCGGGTTCTTCAAGCGGCTAACTTCAATCTATTCTGCAATTCTATTCAAGATGGTGGTCGTTTTAAGAAATAGCTCTTAGCAAACAACACATGTGAAATAAAAATATGTTCACAGTTCACTCACTTGTTCTTTTAGTTCAACGATATCCACAGGGACTTGTTTAACACTAACGTGGAAGATTTCAAAATTCGAATAAACAGCCTGGAAAAAATTTTTTAAATTTATAAGATTTCTTTAGATATTATGTTCTAGCATACAAAAGCTATTCATACAAAAGTTTCACTTAATCAAAAAAATAATAAATTGTAGAATTATCATCAAAAACAGAAAAAGTAAAATTTTAAACAATAAAGCGAGGAGGCGAGTCATATGAATTCTGTATGCAAGGCTTGCGCTAAAACAGTGCTTCGCAAACGAGGGATCACGGGATAACGGCAATCTAAACATAATCTTTTGAAATAGAAAAATTTGTTTTAAAATTTGAAATTTACAAGTGGAAGACCAGAATTGGCAAACGTTTTTTACCAGCGAAGACTTTTCATCTTAATTTCAAGTAGGGTCCAAAACAGCTTAAAAATTTCAATTTACACAAGTTTTCGGATTTTTCAACATCATTTTGAACTCTATATGCGGATTTTAAACAATTCAGATGAAAAAATACGTGTTTAAAGTCTAGCGAAGACTAAAGAAAAAAGTGTTTACTTTGGTAGGATCCCCTAAGTGTGACAGGCGCGAAAAGGCTGCGTCGCACTGCGCTAAAATATTGTGACATCATATGTTAAAACTATTTCAGCAAAATACTATACGCAAAGACGTCATTTGTTCTGGCAATGTTCTGTATTCTTCGCATGAAATTTTTTTTTAAATTCAGGTCAGAATATTTTTGTCTTTCAATTCACTTAAATCATGACTAGTAGCTGATTGGCCAGTTTAGCTTAAAGTTTTACTGTTTTAGGTTAAGCCAAACAATTTTAACATTATATAACGCAGATTTTTACTACATGTAGATTATTTGCTGAATTATTAATGCTGGATTATTTGCTAAATTAATAGCTGTTGGGTTTATATATGACAAAATTAATTGTTTAATTTTAATTTCACGTAAATCATGACTAGTAGCTGATTGGCTAGCTTAGGTTAAAGTTTTACTGTTTAGGTTAAGCCAAACAGTTTTAACATTGTATAACGCAGATTTTTACTACATGTAGATTATTTGCTGAATTATTATTAATGCTGGATTATTTGCTAAACTAATAACTGTTGGGTTTTTATATGACAAAATTAATTGTTTCATTTTAATTTTGTGTTGCAACTTAAACAGTCGAGTTTTTGATCTGGTGCATGCACAAAAACTTTGGCTACCATTGCATCATAGTTTGGTATGAAATTAATTGTGAAAAAAGTAAAAATATATCCTCGTTCTTTGACGTCACAAAAAAGCACAATCACTTTAAAGTTTCAAAAAACTAGCACAAAAACTTCGCGAAACCGCTTCTTAAAAGAGAAAAGCAAAGAGCAAAGTACCTTCTTTCCCTTATTGAAGCGGTCGACTTTGACGCACAGGTAAGTTCCTTGCTTGTGCCAGTTTAAACGAATGTCGGTTACGTTGAAGAGATTCTTGACGCGCACTTCTTTGCGCGAGGGAATCGCCATTATTGTGACGCGAGCGGGAATCTGGTTTCTCTCCGGCGTCCAAAACGCGATCACGTTCTGCGTCGGCGACCAGAAGAAATCGCTGAACAAAAAAATCCTTGCTTGATCGAAAGTTCTCGAGCAGATATCATGACGTCAATTTCATCTAAAGCAACGGTGCGCGGCCTTGATGTTACTTAAGCCGTGGAATAAAGATTTCAAAAGTCTGGAAATTGTTTCTAAACCACGCAAGCAAGTCTAAATGGTAGTGTCGTAGGGAATGGCAACTCTTACTCTGGCGTTCTCTTTTTCCTTTAGCAATTACAGCACATCCACCGCGTGTCAAAGAAGATTCAACTAATCAATCATTTAACTAAGTAATACTCGTAGATAGACAAAGTGATTCGTCAAACCATAAATAGAAGTATATGATAGACTAGAATAGCTACTATCAAAACGAAAAAGCGAAATACAGTTGGACATCAAAAAAAATAAATTAATTTTTTTTTTATTCAGCAGTGTTTACTTTTACGTAAAACTAGTTAATGAAAATGACAATGTAAGACAATTGACACTAAATTTTTTCAAAGAAAACAAGAAAAAAGTTGTAAATCAAAGAAAAGTTCTGCCCTTTTTTCTCTATGGCGGGTGCAAAAAAATATAGCGTCTAAAAAACACTGCTGAAGCATGTCGATAAAGTTTAAACTTGGATTTGACATCCGCTCTCAGTCGGCGGAATAGTTCGGTGAAAATTAAGACTTGCGAGCAGTGAAGCAGCAACAAAGACAATTAATGCCATATGATGATGTAGGCATTCGGTAGCTTTATGGTTTCTTAATTCCCAGTTTCGAATCCCAGAAAAAGTTTGAGAAATAAATTTTCAGTAAAGGTGCACACTTGGAGATAAATTCGTATAAAAATATTGAAGCAAGTTTTTTCTCAGATTACCTTCTTTGTCTCTTTTCGAAAGCAAGTTTGACAAAAACTTTGAATTTTCGCTGGCTTTTTAAAAAGCAAACTAGATCATTAATTATGGGTAAACGACGATTTGCTTTTAAAAAAATGCAGCTTTGCATGCGACTATTGTTTCAAAAAAGTTCCACGTTAGCACTTTAAAAACATGTAATCATAAAGCATGTTTACCCACTAGTTTTTATCACGGCAACAAATCAATTTTAATATCTCACAAAACTATTTTTTAACGACGTGCCCGTTCCTGCATATGGCTGTAAAACTCTACAAATTTTGCAGAATAATACTACACATAACTATTAAAATTAAAAGCTTAAATTTTGATAAAAAATTGGCCTCTTAGTGCCCCATGTCCAACAGCACTCTATTCCCTACAAAATAAGAAAGTGAAAACAAGCATCATTACCTGATTCCTTCGATCGCGATACTTTTCTTATCCAAAAGTCCCATTGACTAAAAAAAATACAAATTAATTCAAATGATAATATAACAAAATAAATTTACCTCAAAGAAGGAATTTATTACAAGTACTAGTCTCTTTCAACGATCGACATAATCGAGGTTCTATTAATGTACGAAGGTTAGTCAAAAATTAACCGCACTTTTATTTTTTTGATTTGCTTGCACAAGCATTAGAGTACAAAAAATACAAGGTAATTAAACCAAGTGTAGACAAATGTTTAATGAAATATAAATACATTAACAGAAGAAAAATGAAGAGCAATTTTTGAGGAAAACATAAAAATAGAATCCACATTTATTTTTCGATATACCCTCCCTCCGCCTTCACAACACGTCTCAATCTGTCAAAACTGCATGAGACATATATGGTTTCTCCTAAAATTTCATCACAACAAGTCCTGAATTTATGCCGGACACAAACATCAAAATCACCGGATTTATGCAGTGAATAAACAAGACATCCCATTGAATGACTGGCTCGTATTCCAAAGACAAAAACCAGCTTCTGTCATGGTATGGGCCGGAGTGACTTCAATTAGGGAGAAAACCCCTCTTCTTTATTGAAGAAGGATTAAAGGTGAATCAGCACGTATATCTGGAGCTTTTGAGGGAAAACTTAGTGCCCTAAGGTAAAGGCAACGTTTGAGGAAGGGGGAATTACCTCCCAGCAGGACAGAGCCACATCCTACACGGCCAATCTCGTCCAAGAATAGTGTAAGAGAAATATGGCGAGGTTTGACCAAAGGAATTGTGGCCTTTTTCCTCTCCAGATTTAAAACCTATGGACTTCGCCATTTGCAATATTCTGAAAAGCCTGCTCTTTCAATCACCAAAGTGTCGACGCTTTGATTAAGGACTTGTTGGAATGAAATTTTAGGAGAAACCATATGTACCTCATACAGTCAAGTTTCTGACAGATTGAGACGTGTTGTGAAGACGAAAAATAAATGTGGATTCTATTTCCTTGATATATTTTTATGCTTTCCTCAAAACTGCTCTTCATTTTTCTTCTGTTAATGTGTTTATATTTTATTAAATATTTTTCTACACTTAATTTGATCACCCTGTACATTACTTTTCCACATAGCCCCCCCGTCCTTTTCGCTGCACTTGTTCCAGTGCTCCACAAGCTTGTGAATTTTATCTGAAAAGAAACTTTTTGGCTGGTCTTATAACCATTTATGCTTGATGAACTGCTTCATGAACTGCTTTATACGAAGAAAATTGATGACCTCGTAAAGGATCTTTTGAGTGAATCAAAGAAATAGTAGTCGGAAGGCGAGAAATCTGGGCCGTATGCAAGGGTGTTCCAGCACTTCAAAGCTCAATTAATTAAAAATTTCAATAGCTTTTCTAGCCGTATAAAGGCGCGCATAGTCATGCAGCAGAAAAATATTTTTTGACAGTAGACCCAGGCACTTGGTGCGAATTTCTGACTTCAGGCTATTAGCTGGTAAAGCGCGCAATACCTTGCACTGTTGATCGTACTCTTCTTTTCTAGGTAATCATCCAGAATAGGCGCTTTTAACGTCCAAAAAATGGAAGACATAACCTTTCCTTCGGAAAACTGGGTCTTGAATTTTACTGGTGAGTCAAAATGTTTCCATTCCATGCTTTGCCTTTGGATTCAGGACTGTGGTGATGGACCTTTCATCTCTAGTGACTATTCTGCTAAAAATTTTTTCACCTGTGCTGTTATAGCGGTTCAAGAAAAATTGGCAGATTTCAAGACGTCTGCGCTAACGCTCTACGGCAGGGGTTCCCAAACCAGGGGTCGCGACCCCAAATGGGGTCGGAGTGATAATTAGGTGGGGTCGCAAACAGGTCGTGGGGTCGGTGGGGTCGCTGAGGTATTGTCATGATATAGGTCAGCGTGTTCCAATTACGGGCCCGCGGAACAATTTTGCACAAGTCTTGTCGATCACAAGCAGCGGCAACCTTTTTTTTTTTTGGAGAACGCTATGATTTTGCGATGAAAATAGGAATTTCGGAGATCGATTTCAAGTGAAGACCTTTTTTTTTTTTTAGAGAGAACATCTTGATTTTGGGACGAAAATAAGTCTTTTTAGCCGGTTGAGGCCCGCAAATTTGAATAATTTTGAAAAGTGGCCCACAAGAGTGCAGAAGTTGGACCACCCTGATATAAATAATTTACACACGGGCGCGCGCGCGCATGAACTCGCACAAACACACTGACATGGGGTCGCACTGAACAGTTGAAAGTCCTGAATGGGGTCGTGCTAAAAAAAGCTTGGGAACCCCTGCTCTACGGTAACCTTTCTCGGTACCCACCATGCTGACACTTTTCAAAAGCCAAGGTTATCATGAATGATTTGATAGGCCGAACCATGACTAACTTGCAAAGAATATGTTACTGTAGCTCATCGACGGTAATGCGCCGGTCCGTCAGTGTCATTTGCTGAGCTTGCTCATTGTTTTAATTTGAGATGGAGGTTGATGGGATGTCCTGTTTCTTAGTGATAGAGGTTGAGAATGTCCTGCTTCTTAGTGATAGAGGTTGATGGACATCCTGCTCCTTAGTGATGGAGGTTGATGGATATCATGCTCCTTAGTGATGGAGGTTAATGAACGTCCTGCTCCTTAGTGGTTGATGGACGTCCTGCTTCTTATTCATGGAGGTTGATGGACGTCCTGCTCCTGCGTAGTCTACGCTTGTCCTGCCACTTTTAAATTTCTCAATCCAATCAAACACACTTCTTTTCGCTAGTGCGCTGTTTCCATATTAGGTTAGCCTCTGGTGAATTTCAGTTCCTGACACATCTTCTGATTATAAAAATCGGATCACTGCGCGCTGTTCTTCACTGGTACATTTTGCTAGTTGCGCGGCCATTTTTATCGACTAAAACAAACACGTGTAACAATCGATCAAACAAATAGATCAGCTGATCGTGATCACGTGACACAAAAGTCCACGTGTGCAGGGAAAATTGCGTCCAACTTAAACACAAGAATGCGCTGTGGTATTAAGTGCATATAATTTTTTACTCACCGTCGTACTGGTCACGGTGATGTGGATTTGGGAAAGGCACTCGTAGTAAAATTTATAGGCTTTAAAAAGCAGCTCTCAATTGCAGCCGTATTACTTTATAATAACATACAACAGTAAGCAATAGTTATATATATTTGAAAACAGGCGGAGTAATTGCTTAATAGTCAATGTCTCTGATATTTTCTTGCAAGAAAATAAATAAAATAAGGCTTACCGGTGTCTCATAGACGCTGAGAACTCCTTTCGCTTTTCGGGCAAAGTATTTCCCGTCAAAACTCCACCTATATAACGAAACAATAAATCTATCCATTAGTAATGTACGAATGACTGATGATCAGTTCATTTGCAATATTAATTGTTGCTGCTCATCCATTCTTTATCGGTTTGCTTCCCAAGGTAATCATATTCACTTCACTTCCCAGCGATCCACCTCTCATCATTTCGTCTTATTCCATTTTCAGCATCCTCCACATGTAAATCAATCTTTGAAAATTCACTTGCTTTTTTTCAAAGCGTTGCCCTCATTCTTACACATAACATGCACAAGCCATTAAACTCTATTAGTTATCCAAACCAACAATAAATTATTTCAAGCTTAACATATCCATCCAATCAGTAGCTTTTTTTTTTTTTTTTAACAGCTTAACACCACACATAGTTTGTATCATAGCTCATCAGTTACTCTTAAAATTGTCATCTCTTTTACAATTAAACAAACTCTAGCTTTTACACAAAATAGCAGATGTTACACAACTTTGATATATTACTCTTTCATCCCAGCAAAAAAAATTACCAAGAAAAAGTTTACTATGTTATGTAAAGCAAAAAAACGATTCAAGTGTAAGAAATAGCAATTACAAAAAGTTGTTGAAAATACAGCAATATACCCTATTGATACATTACTTGAAGATGGGCCATTGACGATCGTCGTCACCGGACATGTCGGCATGAAAAGTACGTTTCTTCATGCCAGTGAAGATGTCCCATACTATAACCGACTGGTGTCCGTCAGCAGCTGCTTCGGGCATTGGACTGAATGTGACGAGATACCTAGATCAAAAAAATAAACGAATCAAAAACGGAGCGTTTTTTTGAAGTTTGAATTTAGTTTAAAAACAATCGAATATTTGCTTTCACCTTTCGCAAGGAGAAAAGTCAATAAGTTGAACGCCATGGTGAGCAAATCTTTGGATTTGTTTGAATTTTTCGCCGCCCCACAGCGCGATGCCTTTCGTGTGAAAAGTAGCGAGGTACAAGCCCTTCGGTGACCACCGCGTGTATGTTTCGGTCCATCGCTTGAAAAACATTGCAACGTCACAATGACGCAACAAATAGAGACAAATATTTCCAGAAAACGTTTTATTTACTAGCAGTGGTAAAAAAAAGTCGTCTTACGGGTCTTTCGTCGACTATGATCGCTTCGGACGCGGTGTTGAGCATAATTGCCGTTTTTTGGCCTCCCTCATATATAAGACTGAACTGATCGTTGCAGTTTTCTTCTTGAAGATAATAATGCAGATCACCCTAGAAACAAGAATTGGAATTTTCATTAATAGTCGATAAAATCAACTATTTCAAAGTGTGAAGCTTTCAACATAGGGAATCGTTACTACTTTTCTAAGTTATGTTTTACGTAGAAAAAGTCCGTCATAGAAGGGTGGGGTCAGAAAAGGCATCCAGCCGTTCATAACTGCTATATACATATATATGCAGAAACTACTACTAATAATGGGTAAACCCTGCTAGCAGGGTAGTGTCCTGCCTGGATCCCCGACAAAATAGATGATGATCACGATTCTAATTTAATGAGGGTTCAAGAACATGAAACAAGTTTCTCCTTGTAGCGAAACGTGGAGACTCGGGGTTCTCTACTGGAAATATAAATGTTACTTTTATGCATATGCTCTGTGAGATATACGGTAAATAATTGGTAACCGCAGAAGCTATTGCCATCTTTGTAAGTACAACAGTTATAAATTTATTACAACAGTTTTTAAACTTACCACATCCTTAAACGGTTGTTTTTCGGGGACTTTCCAATTGCTTGAAATTTTTTCATACCTGAAATTATTTATTTGTTAAAATATTTGAAGTTGAAAAAAAATAAAACAAAACTTATACTTTTCAAAGTCGCTAAACAGATTTACTCGAAGTGTATGTGATTTGTCAAGTTTATACATGTCCGCCAATTTGACAGCGTCCGCAGCATTTGATGCATTTTCGTATTCAAGAAATATGTAGCTGGAAAAATACAAAATACAGTTCAAGTAAAATTTCATAAATTGGATGAAAATAATTTACGTTGTTCGTTTGTGAACAAAATAAAATGGAAAGGAACTAAGTTTTTAACATCACAAAATAGTCCGTTACAAATTCCAGCAATGAAAACCATGCACAAGCTTAGAACGATCGTTTACATTAAATTCCTACCTGTGTAAACGTGAAAAAGTGTTATAAACTTTGTTTTACTATTACGTAAAAATAAAATATAACTGTTATGTTTCAAGCAGTTAATATAAAAACAAACTTTTTTTATACCCTAAAGTTTTGCCATCTTTTTCAGGATAATAATCTGAATGAATTTTTCCAAATTTAGAAAAGATTTTTGTAAGAACGGTTTTTAACTTTGTAAGCCGATCTGGACCAACTATTGGCACACAGTCAACTATAATGACAGCATCAATTCCATCAGCTTCTTTTGGTTGCTTTTCTAAGATATCGGGAAGTAATTCTGTAATTTAAAAAAAAACAACCTATTTTAACAATTAATTTGTTTTGAACATAATGTGGTACACAGCAAAGTATAAACAGTTACAATTACAAGCTAAGGTATTTAAAACATTACCCAGGCTGTACACTTGGTGGGTGTTTTACTTTCAGAAAAAAAAGTTGCAAACAGTTTGCCACTGTTACAAAACTTTGACAAATGTAGCTGTGCTGCTCTGGCGCATTGTTACATAAACGGGCGTATAGAAAATCATGGCATGCTTTAGAAATTAAAAAGCAAAAAATACTGAAAAATAATCAGCTTCATAGGTAGCTCGATTCTGTACTTTTATAGAATTTTCTAATTTAATAAAAATATTTAATAATATAGATAATTATTTTTTTAGTTTGGAAAAATATATTCAGTTTCTAAGCTTCATTAATCATAACTACAAAATGACACATAAACCAGTTGGCTCTGTCGCTAACAGGAAAGAAAAAATCAACAAATAGCTTTTAACAAAAGGTAATATTGTGTTTGTCATGATGTAAAGACAAAGAATAAAAAATCTCATAGGAAACATAATTTCTTTGCTTGATATTCAACTTTAAGTACAGCAACATTAAAAAAATTGAAGTTATTTTAACTTGATTTTTACAGTAGAATAATTTGGCGCCAGTTTTGAAACATGTACTTGGTACTCAAAAACATTTCAATTTTTTAAATAAAAACATTTTTTATCAATAGGAATAATTTTCATTTTTAAAGTTGGAAGCATGGTTGAGTGGTTAAAGCACTGTGTTTATGATTGACATGGTCTTGGTTCAAAACCTACTAACTTCATTCTGTTATGTTCTTGAGAAAGATACTTTACCCTGCTTGGTGATCTTGGCAAGCAGTTTTAAATTTTAGTCATATCTTTATTAAATTTCAAGCAGACAGCAATATCTTGGCATCTCAACAGGTTAAAGTAATTGCTTACCTTATGTATTAGAACCTCCGTGACTTTCCTGCGGTCAGAAGGCTAAATATGGAAAAAAATAAATAAACATATGCAATATAATTTTTCAAAACATATACCAAATCAGAATACATGATTAAAATAAACATCTAAAACTTTTTGTTTGCATCTATGCATTGCATATGTTAGAATTTGTAATAGGGCAAATTTTTTTTGTAATCTTATTGTAGGTGTGTAAATCTATATATATAAGAAATAAAGTTTACACACCTAAAAAAAAAATGAAAATTTTTCTGGTTACTTAAAATACTTCATGTATCTAAACTGTAAGATTAACGTTTTCTATTATGCAACTGTACAACATTTTATACATTAGGCTATTGCAACATAATCAATGAAATCTTAATCTTGTTCACAACCATGGTTTCCAGTTTTAAAAGAGAAAAAAAGAAAAAATGACAATGGTTTCTAGTTTTAAAAGAGAAAAATCTAATATTTGAATATACAAATCTTAGATTTTTCACTTTTTATATGACCAGCTCTCCAGCAAAACCAGAGTAGGCAGACTGTCACTGATGAGAGTTTAAAGCTTGAAACCATGGTTGAACAGTGCACTTGAGTTCAGCATGCATGATGCACAACACCAAAGATTGTACTCTTTAGTGCCATCTGTCCTATAACTCGATTTGATTTTCTTCAAATTAACACAATTTTTGTTGTACTGATGGCAGATGCAGGAATAGCAAAAGTTGTGGGCCATGGGGCAATTGCTTTTAAAATTCACAAAATAGAAGCATTGTGTTCAATTTGTCTGTACAATAATATAATATTGACCAAAATGTAATTCAGCAAAGTTTAAAATATCAATTTAAACTAGCGCTGTACTGATACCACATTTTAAGCCAACACCAATATTACCACTGATACCAACATTTAGAGCTGATACTGATACTGCTGATACCACCAATATTTTTTCATCTATTGAGCCTCATCAATAAAAGCTTTTGTAAGTAGCACCAAAGAATGTATTTATTAAATCTAGCTTGTTATTGCATTTTAATTTTTTCTAGGCATTTACCTATGATTATTCATTACAATATATATTATTGCAAATCTGTAAAAGAAAGTTAAACAAATCAAGCTGACAGTTTTTATAACAATTTCTATATATATCTTCTTCTTCTCCTTTCAGCCTTTCCCTTCAGTCAGGGGTGGCCACAGCGTATCATCATTCTCCACATCTTTCTGTCTTCAACATCTGTCTCCTTCACACCAACTTCCTGCATATCTTCCTTTACTGCATCTAAAAATCTTCTCTTTGGTCTCCCTCTTCTCCTCTTTCCCGGGAACTCCATTTCCATCATTTTTCTTCCTACATACTCTTGGTCTCTCCTCATGACATGTCCATACCACCTCAGCCTGCCTTCCCTCATCTTCATTCCTAACTGTTCAACTTTAACAGTACTCCTGATGTGCTCATTTCTAATCTTGTCTTTTCTCGTCACTCCCATAGCAAACCTCAACATTTTCATCTCAGCGACTTCCATCTCTTCTACTTGTTTTTTTGTGACTGCCACTGTTTCAAGTCCATACACCATTGCTGGTCTTACCATTGAACTGTACACTTTTCCTTTTACTCTAGCTGGTAACCTCCTGTCGCAGATTACTCCTGATACTCTTCTCCATCCGTTCCATCCTGCCTGTACTCTCTTCTTTACCTCCCTCTCACAACCACCACTTTCTTGCACCGTTGATCCCAAATACTTAAATTCCTTTACTCTTGGCACTTTTGCATCCTCCATCTTTACTGTTTCGTCATCATTTCCTCCATTTATGCAAAGATATTCGGTCTTTGACCTACTTACTTTCATCCCTCTTCTTTCCAATGCATACTTCCAGGATTCTAATCTTCGCTCCACTTTTTCCCTGCTCTCTTCACAAATCACAATATCATCAGCAAACAGCATCGTCCATGGTAGTTCTCTCCTTACTTCATCCGTTAGCCTGTCCATTATCACTGCAAAAAGGAATGGACTTAATGCTGATCCCTGGTGCAGTCCAACCTTAACCTTGAAACTTTCTGTAGTTCCTACTGCACACCTCACCACTGTTTCGCTTCCCTCATACATATCCTGTACTAGTTGTACATACTTTTCCACTATTCCAGATTTTCTCATACAGTACCACAGCTCTTCCCGTGGAATCCTGTCATAAGCCTTCTCTAGGTCCACAAATACACAATGTAGCTCTCTTTGACCTTCCCTGTACTTTTCTATCAACATTCTTAGAGCAAACATGGCATCAGTGGTTCCCTTTCCTGGCATAAATCCATATTGCTGTTTGCTGATCTCCACTCTATCTCTTTACTTTGCTTCAATAATCTTTTCCCATACCTTCATTGTGTGGCTCATTAGCTTTATACCTCTGTAGTTTCCACAGCACTGTGCGTCCCCTTTGTTTTTATAGATTGGGATAAGCACACTCCTTCTCCATTCTTCTGGCATCCATTCACCCATTAATAGTCTGTTGAACAGTCTGGTCAAAAACTTTATCCCCATCCACAACAATTTCTATATATATACTAGGAAATAATAAAACATTTATTTTGAGCTTAAAAAGTATCGGCAGGTATTGGCTATATTTAAGTGATACTAATACTAGTAGCTAATACCATAAAAATAGGCCCACATCACCAATACCAATACTGAAGTATTGGTACATCCCTAATTTAAACAAGGACTCACCTAATTTTTTTCAAAAAGAGTCACTTGATATAATTGTAATTTACAGAAAAGGGCAGAATTTGAAAAAGTACTTTTTTCAAAGTGGAGAATAAATTTTTTTTTAAAAATTGGCAAAGATCAAAAAAGTTCTTCAGTTAAGTTTGAATAGAAAGTGTTAATATTTGTAATGCCAAACAAAAACCTAAAAATAGAAAAGATCTTCATTTGCAAAAAAGATGGGTGACGTTCTGTTTTAAGGGGCATAAAAAATTCTGAACAACATGAAAATTATTTTAGTGTTATTTCATAAATTATTAATACGTTATTATTAAGACTAGTAATATTTGTTTACTCAAAACTGTTGAAAAAAAAAATGCTGCAACATTGGATGCCCTTATTTCTGAATTTATAGCTGAGCCAACAACTGCTTATAGTGACCAGTGGGCCGCCTATGTCAGTTTCTTTTCTTCTGGTGTCAATTACTCCCACAAAACTGTCAATCATAGTGAGAACTAATTACTCCCACAAAACTGTCAAAAAATTTTTATGTCCCTCAAAACAGAATATCACCAAAAGATGGCTCATATTTTTTTGAGTATATAAATCAAAAATATTTATAAATAAATGAAACACTGCTGAAAAGTGAAAACCTTTATTAATTTTTGGGTCTTTACTAAGTTTTTCAATAAAAATTTTCTCTAGTATATCCAGGGGTGCAACTAAAGGGGATGTTTGGACGGCATGCCATCCCCCTTTGCAATACCTATAAATGAAAAACAAACTAAAAACAATGGACCGTCTTACGACTAGGACAACATGCCATCCCCTTTTACAATCTCTATCAAACCATGATTTCGGGACAAAATAGCGAATTGTGAAGACCTTTTTTTTTTTTAGAGATCGCCACTATTTAGAGACAAAATAGCGAATTTGGAGACGAAATTGAAGTGAAGACCTTTTTCTTTTTTTTTATTTTAGAGATCACTATGACAGAGAACGGAAGAATGATGAGAGCGAGCATAGCCAAGAATGGAATTTTTAGCTTTGCAAAAATTGAATGTCTAAAAAGTTTTTTTTTACTTTAATTGCCATCCCCTTTGATAATTTCTGGTTGCGCCACTGATTATATCTACAATTAAAATTTATTTTTTAAGAGAAACATTTTAATGAAAAAAGTGCCTTTTTAAAAACTTTGCCTAGCCTGCTAAAACTTTCTCCAGCACCAGTAATTGCAGCACCTCTTTGTTTTTTAATTGCCAGCCACCACTGCTCTCTTGGAAGATTGCAACAAGAATAAACTTACTGTATAGTTTTTAATTTAATATACAAGATGAGCCAAAAGTAGGTGGACAGAAAATAATAGCATTTATTTAGAGATTATATATACATACAACCAGTGGCACAACCAGAAATTATCAAAGGGGAATGGCAATCAAACCAAAAAACTTTTTATAGACATTCAATTTTTGCAAAGCTAAAAATTACATTCTTGGCTATGCTCACTCTCACCATTCTTCCGTTCTTCATTGCAGTGATCTCTAAAAAAAAAAAAAAAGAAAAAGGTCTTCACTTCGATTTCATCTCCGAATTCACTTTTTTCTCCCAAAATGTGGTTCAATAGAGATTGTAAAGGGGGATGGCACATTGTCCTAGTCGTAAGATGGTCCATTGTTTTTAGTTTGTTTTTCGTTTAATAGGTATTGCAAAGGGGGATGGCATGCTGTCCAAACATCCCTCCTAGTTGTGCCCCTGCACACAACTATATGTATTAACACAATTATTACATTGACAATCAAATTTTAAATAATAGTACAGGGTGGGACAAAAGTCTTGTTACCAAATTTTGTGTCAATTTTAGTATTAATAAATTTAACTAAAAAGCTAACCTAGCTTTATCAATTGATTCAAATATATACCTAGTTCTTGTTTTTCAGAAAAGTTTTAAGTATATATACACTGTGCAATGTTGCTAGAATTGAAAAGAAAATTCATTATTGAGCACCACAAAAACGAAATTAACCCCTAAGAAATTTTCATTAATAGGAAAGAAAATTGAAATCAACCGAATGCTGATCAAACAAATGATTGATCGATTTGAGGAAATATCCTCAATCACAGACAGACCTCAATCAGGAAGCCCTCACAGCTCAAGAACACCTAATCTGATTAAAAGTGTAAAAGAAAAAAACCAGGCGTAATTTAAGGAGATGAATAAGAAAAATGACAAAGGAATCAAAAATATCACCAAGAACTATGTGAGAATTTGTCACAATGATCTTACAACACCACTCTACAAGCTGCAAAAGAGACAGCTCATTTCGGGGCCACAATTGAAGAGACTGGCCAGAAGCAAACTATTGTCAAAACAACTCAAAAATGGCATGCTGCAAAATCTTATCTTTACTGATGAGAAGTTATTCACTGTGCAACAGGCGCTCAATTACCAAAATGATCAAGTTTTGGCAAAAACCTTAGATTCAATCCCTGCCAATACAAGGAAAGTCTTAGGAACACAAAAACCTGCTTCAGTGATGGTGTGGACAGGGAAAATCCCCTCTGGTTTTTGTACCCTTGGGTGTTAAAATTAACAAAGAACTGTACATAAAGAATATTTTAGGAGCTTTAATACCATGGTGGAAATCTCTATATAGTCAAGACAATTGGACACTACAACAAGATGGAGCAACAAGTCACACAGCTCGGGTGACTCGTAATGTGAAAATAATTGTCCTGCCTGGATTAGTAAAAGGGAATGGCCTCCTTCTTCACCAAATCTCAACCCTCTGGGCTATTCTTTATGGTTAATTCTTGAGAGTGAAGCCTGCTCTAAACCCAGTCCTAGTATCGAAGCTCTGAAGTTAAAATTGATGAAAACATGGGAGAAAATCCCCATGGAAATAGTGTGTGCCTCCATAATGATTTCTCCAGAAGACTCCATGCTGTAATAAAGGTTAAAGGAAAGCATTTTGAATAAAGTTTGTGTGAAATTGTTTGTTGGTATGAGTCTTGAATGTTTGCAAATTCAAATATTGAAATAAAAGCTTTTTTCAAAATACATTTGTATTTTATCTTGTAACAATATTTATGCCCCACCCTGTGGCTATGAAATTGTAATAATATAGCACAAATAACATAATGAACATAATTGTAATAATATAATTGATACATAAACCTATTCCACATACAGTCCACCTACTTTTGGCTCACCCTGTATGTAATTTAATTACCATAAAAAAAATTTTAGCTGAAATATACACTTTTAAAATTAATTACACCAGGCAGCAAACTTGTGTCTAGTACTTTCATTTACCAACATGCCATTGTGCAAGCTTTGGGTAATAATATTTAAAAGAATTGATAATAATGTAAGCACTTTAAGTTTTGCAAAGATAGATAATTTTTTTTCAAAAATCTATGTTTAAAATACTGATATAAAATAATGCATTAAACTTACAGATTATTTTAAGTTTATTGAGTAAAAAATATTTTGATAAAATTCTTTTGAATTTGGAAAGTCAGATGATAACAACTATTACTTAAAAAATATGAAATATCAAAAACAAAAAGTTTAAAATAGAAAAATGGATCTCTTTATGTGTGTATCCACTTTTTGTCCGACGACAATTTGTCCAACAAACAACACTTTGTCCACGTCTTTCTGTCCAATAGGGTTTAGGGTTAGGATTAAGGTTCCTTTAACAACACTTATTTTCTTTGAAATTGGACCAAAAGTCACTGGACAAAAAAATAGGACAAAAAGACATGGACGAATTGTTGTTGGACAAAAAGACCACCCACTCTCTTAAAGCTACCATAAGCAATTTTGTTTTTGGTGAAACTAACCCAAAACCCCCTTTTAGCACCAGGATAAAATAAAGAAGAAACTAAGAAAAAAAGGATCTCTAAAGAAGCGATGGCAACTGCAGGGGGATCCAGGTTAATTTGACAAACAAAAATCACTTAAGGGTACTTCTTCAAGAGACCCAAAAAAAGAACAGTTTCATAAATTTATAACTTTAGTATACAAATTTGCAAAAAAATATATAATTATTTGGAGTCTCATCCACTGTTTGCCATTAACAACCTTGCAGGCTTTGTGGATTCTATAAATTTTAAAAGTTTATTAGGTCAGCTTGGCAAATAATAAATGAAAACAAATAGTTGTTTTGAATACTGATAAAGTGACTAATACTATTTTCCAAATTTACCATTATCAGAAACATCATCAATGAAATCTTCAGGATCACTAAAATTGGGCTCTTCTTCTTCATTGATACCATTTGTTAATCCAGAACTTTTTTTATGAGGTTTTACGTCATGCCATTCACCATCATTAACAGCAGTTGCCATATCCAATTAAGGCTATGTTGTACAAAAATACTTTATAACTTGGAAAATATTAATATTTATAATGACAAAATAAGATGGAAATATACAGTTATTAAAATTTAACATACCAAATTTTCCTGAAAAAATAAATTTTAAAATATAAGTTTTTTATTTTAACTTTAGTAATTGAAATTCATACTTGAAATTTTTTTATTTTTATTTATATAATTATTGTCCTGACTTGCAGGAAAGAGAGAAGGCACTATTTATAAGGTAAGCAATTACCCTTACTTGCTTTTGAAGATGCCAAGATATTGGTGTCCACTTGAAATTTAATAAAGATATGACTTTAAATTGGAACTGCTTGTTAAGACCACCAAGCAAAAAAGTGCTCTTATGTGTCTTTTTTAAGGACACAACAGAATGGTGTGAATAGGTTTTGATCTGAGACCACGTCAATCACAATCCCAGAGCTTTAACCACTCAACCACGCTGCCACAATTAGGCCTATTGTTTAAACATATTCAACTAAAATGATAGTGTACAAGAAAATTAATAAAGACAATCTTTATAGCAAACAATTATTTACTGTACATCTGAAATTAGTTTTTTGATTTGGCAAATAGCAGTAGCCCTACACTCAAATCCAATCATTAACCCAGAGTTGCTTATGAAGATGCAACAGTATTGTTTTTAATTCAAAATTTTCTCTGACAGTAATTTAGACTAAAAAAGAATTAGCAATGAAGTGTATTCATCACAACATTTTCAAACCATTAGAACACCTTTACAGAGATCTAATTCTATATTCAAATAAACAATGTTTAAAAAAAACTTGGCAAAAAGATTTCCAATAACTGAACAATTGTACTATTATCATTATTTTTTTATTACTATTATCTTTATTTGGGTCTCTTCAAAAAGTCACCGTAAGTGATTTTTGTTCAGGAAACTAATCCAGTTCCCCCTGCAATTACTATTGCTTCTTGAGAGATCCTTTTTCTCTTGGTTATTTTCTTTTGTCCATCTTGGTGCTGAAAAGGACATTCCGGGTTAGTTTCACCAAAAAAATCACTTACGGTGATTTATTGAAGAGATTCCTTAATTGTTATAAACTCACATGACAAAGGCAAGACATTCAACAACGGGAAACTTACAGGATTATCATAACATTATTCTCATTTCATTGTTTTTTTATTTGGTTTTTTAAACAAAAGTATTTTATTTGTTTTGTTTGTGTCCTGCTGCTTTTTTTCCTTTTTTGTATGTCTTCACTTCTTATTGTTTGTTTAATCTTCAAATACAAACTATTACCAAATTTAAGGTGGCAGCTGACTTAATACCCGTATGGTTTTTTTCACTGTACTGCTAAACATACTGTTTCAATAAGTGTTTTATTGGTATTTTTATTCCTTGCAACAAATTTCAATTGCAATTGAAAAGTATGACTGAAATTAAAAATGCTTTAAACCGATAAGCAAAAGAAAACTTCTTAAAATTTATTTTATAAGGGCACAACAACATGATGATGCCAAGAATTGAATTAAGACGGAGTCGATCTCAGTCCCTTTATAATAACGTTCCCACCTAATCGGGCACACATTACGGTTCATGTCTACTTTCAAAGTGTTTTAAGTACAATGTTGTTTAAGAAAAAGTACTACTAGTATTTAGCAAATTCTAATTAACTAATAGCTTCAACTAAATCTAAGTAACGCCGTAACTAGTCATTTAAATTATAAAAAATCTCATGCCACGCGCTAGACAAGCCATTGGCAGAAGCGGCGGCGTTTTTTTTTATTTCTCCTCCGTTCTTAGCAGAGCTGCCAACCTTTTATCAAAAAAACAAAATCCGAAAATAGGACAAAAAATAAACAATAATCTAAGCAAGTGAAACCTAGGACGCTGCCTGGCAAAATGTATAAGACAAATTTAAGCTACGGGCTGAATTTACTTATTAAAATTTTTTTGTTAAGCCTAATACAAAAACGAATTAGTTTTATTGCAAATCACAATGTTTTTGTCGGCAGCGTGGTCGAGTGGTTAAAGCACCGGACTGATGATCAGCATGGTCTCGGTTCAAAAACCCACTTGCGCCATTCTGTTGTGTCCTTGGGAAAGACACTTTACGGCACTTTCCCCTGCTTGGTGATCTTGACAAGCAGTTCTAAATTGCAGTCATATCTCTACCAAATTACTAGCGGACAGCAATATCTTGGCATCTCCGGAAGCAGGTCGGGGTATTTGCTTACCCTATGTATAGCGCCTCCGTCGCTTTCCTGCGAGTCAGGAGGATAAATATAAAGATAAAAATAAAAATAAAACAAAAAAAGAAAAGAAGTTATCTTATTAAGCAAACTTGAACATTATGTTGTTCGAGGCAATGTTTTAAAATGGTTTAAAACTTACCTTATTGGAAAGACTCAGCAGACAGAGTGTTGTGCTGCTAGATCAATTACCATAAACAAATTAACTTCTGGTGTTCCTCAAGACTCTGTACTCGGCCCACTTCTCTTTATTATCTATGTAAACGATTTTCCTCATTGCTTAAATCAGAGCTCTTGCCTGTCCTTTGCACATGATACCACTATTCTACTGTCTGACAAAAACACTAAATGCTTATTTAAAAAGGGTAGCAACAACTCCTCAACATTGATAACTGGCTAATTGCCAATAGCCTACACTTTTTCTAAATTCTGACAAGACCAAATACATATTGTTCAGAACGCCTAACTCAAAAAACCTCCAATGACCTATTTTTAACCTTCAGAGGATGCAATACAAAAAAAGTGTCATCAATAAAACTTCTAGTCGTTATTGTCAATAAAAATTTGTCGTGGAAAGAACACATCATGTTAATATACAAAAAATTAAGACAAATTTTTTGCATAATAGTAAAAATAAAGCCTAATCTAACTGAAAAAACATTGCTAATGCTCTATCATTCTTTCTTCATGAGGCACATACGCTACTGTATATCAAATTGGTACTTTGAAAATAAAACATTGATTAACAAATTACAAAGACTGTGCAACAAATTCATAAGAATATTTTTAATCTTTCTCACAGGGAAAATGTTAGTCGCACGATGTCAGAACACAACTTTATTAGCCTACTATAAAACATATGTGCAAAGCGGAAATTGGTATTCTTATGTTCAAATATCATAAAACCTAATGCCTCAATCTTTCAACAAAATATTCATCCAAAACTCATTTCATATGAAAACCAGAAGCAGCAGTAATGTTGTTACCAGCTTTTGCCGATCTACTGTTATTCATAGCAGCAGACGTAATAATGAAACAAATCAATGCAGTTTAATAGAAAATAGTTGCACAAATTGAATGTTGCAAATTATATATATACAATACAGGCAACAAAAGAACACAAAGAAATTCACTCATCAACACTTTTCACAAATATAATTGCTGCCCTCAGCTTCGGTACAAACTTCATGAGCCCAAACTTTGCAACTGTGACACTGTAGCCAAATTTCTCTAGGAGCAGAGTTAAAGTAAGAGTCGAGCAAAAAAACCATTCTTGTTCTTGTGACTTTTTTAGTTGACATGATTGGAAAATATTTCTCTTGGGCTTTTTTTCTTGACAGATTCTGCTTGTTCTTCTTTTAACTTTTGTTTCTCTGGGGTGGAAGTAACAAAAGCTGAACGGCGCTTGCAAAAGTTTCTCTTTTTTAATTGCGGTTGGGCGTGTTTCTGCGGGACGAGAGTAATGACTCGTGTAAAAACCTGCGCAATCAGGGTTCGAAATTTAAATTGTATTGGATCAACAACGTTTGAGGTTTAATCGTGCCGTGAAACAAAACAATTTTTGGTTTACAAAATTTTAACCAAGAAACTATTTCAAATCAGAAACAATTTAACTAGATTTACCAAATAATCTATACCTTATTCAAATAGAAACAAATAAATAAAAGAATTAATTAATAAACATAACTAATGCAAACAAATTACTTATTACAAAACATACCTAACTCTACTCTAGCTAAATTAGCATACGAGTATAAAACAAGTAAAACACTAACCTAACACTAAGCTATAGCTAAGCTAAAAATGACACGTTAAACGAATGAATAAAGTCAGGTTAGGCTACAATGCGTATTATCACGTCACTAACTGTTTTCAAATGCCAAACGAAGGAAAAATTCTAAATTAAACAGTTAAAGAAAAGGCTACTTAAACAAATCTTTTAAAATAAATATGTAATTTTCATACTTTATAAATTTTTTTTAAAGTTTTACTTTTTTCCTCGCACATATTTTATACTCTTTAAAAAAATAATTTTTTTTATTCATTTTAAATATACTAAAAAAAAATATTTTTTAAAGAAAGATATATCAAAAACTGTGTTCTTTTCAATGATATATTACATGAGTAGTATAACACAATTTTAACTAAACTATTTAAAAAAATTCTAATAAAATAAAAATTGCAATTACTTGCAATTATTGATTGGTTAATGCACCAATAAAAATTACTTACATATAATAAGAATGGTCAAGTCAATCAACAAGCAAGTGCCGACAGACCTGTTTCGTCCTTATTAGGAGGACTCGTCAGGACACTACAGCTTGTGAATTGCTGCTCAATAACGTGAACTGCTCAATAAGGCGACTCTGCTTGATTTTTAGTTCGTTTTCTGTATTTAAAAAGTGTCGCTTCGCTTCAAATTATTTTGCTTATGATTTTTTATTTATATTAAACATTCTTGGTTATTTCGGCTACACCTTTACCTAAGCCAGAAGCGCGTTATTCGACTATTCCCTTTGGCAGCAATTGACCAATGGGCAACTGGCCATTTAACGCCGTTTACCGTTATAGTACGTTTCCATGGGCTACCGGCAAATTCAACCACGGCATTTTCTACCACGGACTTTTTTTAGGGTTAGGGTAGAGAGAGTTAAGTTAAGTTTAGAGATAGAGTAATAAATATTCCAGCAAACAGACTACGCAAATTTCACAAAAAAATCCTCATGGTTTTCACGTGAATCACGTGAAATTTACGCGAAATCCCGTTGTTGTGTTTGTTGGGATACTTGTTACTTACTGCACTCCATACTTGCCAATTCACAGCGCGATAAATCAATAACGATCTACAAATAAAATGAACAATATACACGGTGTGACAACGCGTTGAAATATACCAGGGTAGAATTTGCTGCGGCTGAATAAATCTAGAACTTTTTCTTTGATAACTGAGAGTATCATTGACACAGAGCCGGTAGCTACAGCTGCCCGATCTAATTTCATCTAGTGCAGGACCATAGTTGGCGGGAAAGTTTGGAACGCATTGCTCCCATGCTCTTTCAAAATATTCTTATAGATTTTCCCTTCTAAATCAAAGTGAAGAACAAAAAAAGCTCTTTACATAAACAAGGTTGACAAATGCCGATAAATTTGGTTAATTTTTTTTTTTAATTTAAAAAAAAGATCAAATGAGTTAAGTGGAAACAAGCCGTAAAGCTAATTTTTTAACTCGAAGTACTTAAGGCCGGTTCAGTGTAAAAGTGGACGCAAAAAAGTTCAGCGTGTGGCGAAAAGCGCAAAAAAAGAAAGGGGAAAGGTTGAAAAAAAGGTCAAAGTGCAATTTTCTTGGTTAGCGAAAAAGATTAAATTTGTATTATTTTACTTTTTAAGTTGGTTTATAGGCTAAAAGCGATTGTGGAGAAAACAAGCAAAACACGATTCTATTTTTTTTCTTAACCTTTCAAAAATTATCGTTCTGCTTGTTTTCGCTGAACGCTTTCAGTGCAAACAGACCTTTACACACTTAAAAGTTAAAGCTGAAGTTCAATAATTATATAATTTTTATAAAACATTCTCTTCTACAAATCCTATTTTAAATTCTACGGTTACATTTTAGCAGCTGATAAATCTGTGACAAAAAACTGACAGCTGCATGAAACCCAGGTATGATTTCGTCACAATAAAAATTTTCTAAGAATAGTTCAAACATAATTTCAACAGATATAAATGTTGAAATCTAGCACAGTGGTTCCCAACCTTTTTGTAAGTGAAACACTTGGGTTCTAAAGTTGAAAAGAAACATCTAATTAAGTGAAGGCTAAAAAAGGTCTTTACTTTGAAACTATCTCGAAATTTTTTGATTTTCGAGCCCAAATGAAGTGAACTCTAAAAAAAGGTTTTTATTTTGTGTCTGACTCTGAATTCTTATTTTTCGCGTCCAAGAATAATTGATTTCTAAAAAAATAAATAAATAAAATAAAAAAGGCTTAATTTGTATCTGACTGGAAATTCTTAATTTTCAAACCCAAAATCAAATGATCTTTAAAAAAAGGTTTTTACTTGAAATGTGTCTCTGACTTCCCGGTTTTAATCTTAATGTTCATCATACTTTGCAACTTCCCAACCAGAAGCGGGCCCCGTTGAAAAATCTTGAGGGCCGCGTGTTTCCCACCCCAAGCATGCGTAAATAATCAGATGAAACTTAAGAAACCGCTTAGAAACTTGCTTGGAACTCTTTTTGGGAATCAATGCCGTATATAATTAGATTAATTGTGTTAAGACTGTGATTCCCAAAGTGGGTCATGCAAAACCTTAGGGTTCGAATCAAATTTCTAAAGATTTCTATCAGTTTTAGGTGATTATATATGACAGGGTGGGGAATTTGCGGCCCGCAAGGTTTTTCAATGGGACCAGCGTGTGGTTGGGAAAAAGCAAAGCATGACAAAAATCGTGACGGAAATCGACTACTCACAGATAGATTCTAAGTGAAGGCCCTTTTTTACAGATTATTAAGTTTTGAGGACGAAAATCGAGAGATGAAAAAAATATTCCTAACGATGACCTTTTTTTATCCTCAACTGGATCTTCAACTTTAAAACCTTGCAGTGTTTCACTGACAAAAAATTTTGGGCACCACTGTGTTTAAAAGTTGAGTGATAAGCTTATATTTGCGGTTGACTTACTAAGGTTTTTTAAAATAAAACTAAAAAAAAAAAGAATTTCGACTTTATTTCTTTATATTTACATAGACATTAGCATTTGCTTTGTGTTTCCACATCAGAAAATTTCATTTGATTGGTGATGCTAAGGGCAAAATTCACGTTTGCTTTTGACTTAATCACAAATTTCTTGTAAAATTTGAGCGTCGATCATTTGCGTGACACGATTAAAATACTGTTTTCATGCAGTAACACATCGCAATTGTTGGACGACGGGGCGTTGCAGTTGTTCGTGGACGATAGCAATGTTTAAATTAAAATTTACCTGAATATTTGTTCGTCCTTTTCTAGTACTTCGTTTTTAAGTTGCTTCTACAATTATGAAGCGTGCAAATACAAAACGACAAAAACTTTGCTACTTGTTTCGGATACTAATCAGTTATTTGTTGGACTTGCGTCTGGAAATAGCAAAGTAAATGTTTGGCTAAATTGCTTTTATGAAAATTGTAAATGCACTTTATATTTTATTGTTTCTTTGAAATCTTTTTTTACTCGTTTTGCGTTGGCGTTCTTTGCTATCGTCTTTGTTAGCGCAAGCGCATTTTAGCTTGCTTTGGGAAGACTTCCATAAAAAGAATTTTAAATAATAAAAATTTCTATATCTGACATCGTTAAAGTTTTGGAAAAAAATCAAGTAGAAAAAAAGTGTGATTTAACAAACGTTTTTCTCTATTAAACTCTCTATGAATACTTATTTGACTTGTAACAAAGATTTTTTGACTAATTCGAGAAATGCATACAGTAAACGGGAATATAAACTTTAAAGTACAGTGCTTCCTGGAGTATCTGTACCTCGTTTATACGGCATTCAATTATCAGGCCGCTATATTTTGTTATAGCGGCCTGATAATTAAATGCCGTATAAACGAATTATCAGGTGGTTCTTTCAAAATAAATTAAAACCTAGCTTTTATCGGAAGCCAACCGAAAATTTAATTTCAGCAAGCCAAGCTTGGCAACAAATCAGTTCAGATTTTAAAGGACCTGTTAAAGGTAAAAATAATTATCTTTTGATTGCAATTGATGAATATAGTAGATTTCCGTTTGTGTTTCCTTGTTGTAACATGACAAGACAGACTGTGATTAACTGCCTACGACATTATTTTGTATATACTGACTGCGGTTCTTGTTTCTCTGCTAAAGTTTTTAAAGGTTCTCTTCATTTTTGGGGAATTGTAACAAGCAGAAAGACACCTTACCAACCAACAGGAAATTTACAAAACGAACGCTGGAACCAAACAATTTGGAGGACAATCAAACTCATACTTCATGGCAGAAGACTTCCAGAAGAAGCTTGGGCAAATGTTCTTCAAGATGCTCTACATTCCACTTTATCACTTTTGTGCGCTTCAACAAATTCGAACCCTCAATTTTCCGATAAATTACAGAATGTAGCTGAAGAAATAAACCAAATTGACAAAATGTTATCCCAACCAACTACACCCAATCCAAGACATGAACTAAGACGGTCTACGCAAATCCGAAAAGCACCAATTTGTTATGGAAACTCGGTGCTTCATTGATTTTTGTATTATTAATGTTTTCAATGTACATTGTTTAATTTATAACGAATTTCGAAGGGGGAAAATGTTATAAGTTTCGAACGCCTGACAAACCACTTTAAGATTATATTGATCTTGTACGTCATTTACAGCTCTCATTCACATGTAAAACCCTCAGTGACTTCAATTAGTTTCTGTTTAACATCTTAGTTCAACTGCTAGTTACTGTATGTGTTGTGCTTGCTTGGTACGTTAATTTATTTTGTTGTTTAAAGTACTTCAATTTGAAGTTAATTAAAGCTAACCTTATTAGTAGTGTAAATTCACGACACTACGTGCACACTTTCGCAGTGGGACAAATACTTGTAAACAACATTATTTTGTTAATGAGGAGGCAAGCGTGGTTGTAAATAAAAGGGAGTATCTTTTCAGGAGAGAAAATCAATCTAATCGACACAGATTCAAAATAAATGTTCAGTGCCGATTTTGCTCGTTTTTCGTATTTAAGAGAAACCTTTTCAATCCAAGTTAATTTTAAATATAAACATTTTTCTGGGCGGAATTTTTTGAATGCTTGAAAATTAAGTTTTTTATAACTTCTTTTGGGTATCCATCTTGTTGCGAGAGATTTTTGATTATGCTGACTCCACTTGAAAGCTTTTCAAAGAGAGCAAATTTAAAGACCTCCTTGAAAAAGATTAGTATTTTTTTTTGTCCAAATGAATCCCAGTTTGTATACTGCCCAATGTGAAGGATTTTATAAAATGCGGTATGAAAATAAACCAATGGATTTCAACATGAGGTCGTAACCCAGAAGTGACTCGTTTTGTTTTTTTTCTGTGGATTACGGTAGCTTTTCATAAATATTAAAATAATTAGGCAAAATAACATTCATAATTATTGTTTTAAAGTTAACGTAAAATTTTTTATCGATGATTGATTTAGGCCTATAATAATAGGACACCAGACAAAAATCCTCCTTTGAGCTTGTTTTGAAAGCAGTTATACACGTGCAATAAAATATAAATAGTTATATCATTATCACAATCGGACAATATACAGTATATAAAATTGACGGGTAGGTACAGGGACGAAGGCAAAACTATGGTTTAAAAAGTCATCAAGCAAAAAGCACGAGTTTGTGCAGGTCATCTCTGTAACAAGCGACGTTTCCGCATCAGATTTGGTCCGTGCAGGAATCGAACCTACTTGTTTCGACTGGAGGTAGACGCTTTAACCACCACAGTAATGAGGTGCAGCCTAATAATTTATTTAAACTTGAACAAGTTTATTTGCGTGGACAATGTCTTTTTTATGTTTAGGGTGTTTTTAATTTCGCTCAATCACCCTCTTTTGTATTTTTGTAAATAAATAAAAAGCAAGTAGTTTGCAATTTTTGTTTAACCCTTCGTGGGCCGGTGGGGTCTCTATGGACCTCAGCAATTTTTTAAAGTTATACAATTTCATATCTTTTTCGTTTGGAATCTTGGTTCTTCCTGACTTTTGTTGTTGATAGCTTGTGTATGTGTGCACAAATTTTTGACGGTTAATTTCTCATTTTGATGATTTTATTTTGAAAAAAACATCGCATTGGGGTCTAGCCGGACCCCATCGGCCATCCATTTCATTATTTTTATATTATTATTTTTTTATATTATGATAAAAATCTAATTATTTCTGTCATTTTTTCAGATATTCTAATAAGATTTATCTAATATTAGTATAAAATCTATCCCAAGATCCATATTTTATGGTAGCACAGCAATTAGAGATGAACCAGAGCTACCAGATTACGAATCTGAAAGTGACCTATCTAATATTGACGAAAATGAAATAATAAAAGAAACAGGTGACGATAGTAGTGATTTCAGTGATAATAATAGCATTTGTGATGATGATACTATAAGTGAATCTGATCATGTAAAGAGTAAGACCATACTAGGTAAAGACAAATGTACTTCATGGAACAGTGAACCTCCCAGACGCAGGAGGACTCTTCAACAAAATATCATTCACGAAAAGGAAGGCGTTCATGCTAGTGTACCTACTTATACTGCTTCCACTACATTTAATTCTTTTTTGACAAAATAAATGATAGATCTTATAGTTCAAGCTTCTAATCAGAAAGGAAAAAGTGCATATGGTGACAATTGGAAAGAAACAGATGAAACTGAATTGCTTGCATGGATTGGTCTTGTCCTCAGAGCTGGATTGGACTATGATAATTTTAGACCAGTTGATGAACTGTTTAGCACTAAGACAGGACCACCACTATATCGTGCTTCAATGAATCGTAATAGATTCAAAGAATTGGTGCGATGCATAAGATTTGATGATATGTCTACGCGTGCTACTCGAAAAGATGGTGAACAAGGAAGAATCGCACCTATACATGAACTTTGGGAAAAATTTATTGAGGCATGCAAAAAAATTACAGTGCTGGCCCTTATGTAACTATTGATGAATCGCTGCTAGCCTTTAGAGGAAGATGTTCGTTCAAAGTGTATATGCCATGTAAACCAGGTAAATATGGTATAAAGGTCTGGTCTATGGTTGATGCTAGTAATGCCTATCTTCTGAATGCTCAGATATACAAAGGAAAAGGTCCTTGTGGTCCAGAGAGACATCAAGCAAAACTAGTGGTTAAAGATTTAACTACACCGATTCTAAATTCTGGAAGAAATATTACGTGTGATAATTTTTTCACTGATTTTAGTCTCGCCGTAGAACTACTTGAGAAAAAGTTAACGATTTTAGAAACTCTAAGAAAGAACAAGCGTGAAATACCCACATCATTCCAGCCTTCTCGAAAGCGTAAATTATTTTCAACAGAGTTCGGCTTCAACAAAGATTATCCTCTTATGATGTGCAGTTATGTTCCTCAAGTTAATAAGGCGGTTCTCTTACTCAGCACCATGCATTTTGACAATAAAATACAAGAAAATGAACCTTTCAAGCCAAATATGATTTTAGATTATAATACAACAAAAGGTGGTGTAGATACCCTAGATCAATTAGTCAAGAACTATACATGCAAGCGTGTAACAAAGAGGTGGCCTATGATTATTTTCTATTGGATGCTCGATGTTGCAGCCTATAATTCAGCTGTGTGCTTTATGGCAAAGGTACCTGATGTATATAAAGGACACCAGAAACGTCGACACTTTCTTTCAGCCTTGTCTGAGCAACTTTGCAAAGGACAAATTGAGAGACGTTTTCTAGTAGAAAAGAAATATCTACAAAAGCACATTATTATGTGCATATAAGCATTCGTCTATATTGAAATAAATGAAGACCCATCACAGCAACAAAATAATGAAAACCGGAAACGACGTTGCAAAAAATGTCCTAGAAAACTTGATAAAAAACAAAGAAATCTTGTATAATCTGCAGTGAGCCAATTTGTGACAGCCATACTCGATTTATTTGTATTGAATGCATTAAAGATCAAAAATAAGCAGAATTTTGTTGAAAATGGTTTGTTAAGTGTAATTTGAAACAATGTAATCATGTGAAACAAAGGTCAGTTCGAAGATATTATTTTATTTTTTGAAATTTTTTCTATGTTTTGTTTACCATTTTTTAAAGGTAAAAATTTATAACCTAATAAACTTTGGTGCTTCGTTTTATGCCCTAGATCCTGTTAAACATATAAAAATAAAGATTAGCAAATTTTAAAAGATGTATAGTTATTTTAAACAAAAGCCAGTTTGAATTTAATAAATTTTTTGAAAATTTTACTATGTTTTATTTAACATTTTTTTATGGGCTAAAAAGTAAAAACTTAAAAACTGTGGGACTTGGTTTTATACCCATGATCCTGTTGAACATATAAGTCAGATTAATTAATTTCAAATGATGCATAGTCCTAAAATCTATAGCAAAATAAAAAGGGTCCGTGAGGACCCCATTGGCCTTTCGCGTAATTTTAACAAGGTCGGCCGACGAAGGGTTAATGCTGTCTCAAAATTATGCATTATGAGGTTAAGTCGATGACTGGTCTTTGTGACACCCAATTGCGAGCAGTTTAAAAAATGAATTGAAAAGAGGGAGCAAAAAATTGGACAATAGCATTCTTCAATGCAACGAATTGAGCTTAGTAAAATATTTTTAAGACTTGTGAAATTCATCGCTTTCTCATTCGCTAGTCGCTCTTAAAAATTGTGCGTGATCAAGTAATAAATAGTATAGAAAATTTTGTAATTTTAGACAGTTTTAGAATGATGGGTATGTTATTTAATGTGATTGAACTGGAGAAGAACTGGGAAAACTACGGCCCGCGAACCACATGCAGCCCGTCACGTAGTTTTTTGCAACCCGCTGAAGTTTCATGGTGTCCGGTAAATTCCTCAATGGAAGTCAATAGCTTTTCAAAATTTAGTTCCAGATTTTTTGAGACAAATTTTGAGATAAAAGTAGGCAAAAATTTATTTTACACTTTTGAAAACTGTTTTTATACGAGTATTAAATCTCTATAACTGTTTTTATACGAGTACTAAACTCGTACATTAAAAATTGTGCAGGCACGTATGTTCAAATCGCTTTGGTAAAAAAATAATTTCACAAAAGTCAAAACCAAATATTATTTGGTTTGTAACAACGTGTTCCAGTAGCAACTAGCCCCGTTTTCCCTACCCGGTAAACAAAATTAGAGAAGGTCAAGCTGTTGGTGTTGCAAACTTTCTAAGCGACAAATTTTTTGCTCGCACCATAGATTAAAAGCCAACTCGATTTCATTCTTTTTACAAATATGTTTGTAACTTTTTTGTTCAATAAAATTCGATTTTGTGGTTTTCAAAAAAACTCATTAAATTTCAAAATTGGCATGTTCCAAAAATTTGTAAATTAATCTGTGGAAAAATAAATTTAAAAATTTTGGTGACGATTTGAGAATGCTTTTGGATTGTTTATTAAAAATGTTAATGTTTTGATATTCCTGGAGTTGAAAGGAAAAAAAATTCGCCACGTTTTCTTAAAATCACTCTTTTTGCACTCCCCAATTAAGAACATTTTATTTTTACGATTAGGCTTTTAATATTTTGCAACTTTAACCCGTTAAATACGCATGACGGGTATATCTGTCATAACCAGACGCTCTCTTAGTGCGTATGAGGAAAATACGTTTTCATTGTCGCAAAATATTTCGCTACTCGCACTCGTTATTGTTGCGCCGCTACTATTTGAACTAACCAAAAATCATTGTTTATAATAAAAAGAAAGTCTCCTACTAGACAAAATGTCATCTGTTTTATTCTTAATTTTTTATCTGAATGAGCTAAACTTTTTTTTAAGTTTGATTTAGATCAGGGGTTCTCAATCTTTTTTACACCACGGCCAAAAAATTGAAACGGAATTGTTGTGGCTCAATGCATTTAGTCTTCACTTTCGTTCCGCACCCAATTTCACAAAATCGTTTCCAAATTATAGATAAAGACTAAAAAAATCTTCACTTTTTTTTAGTTTTTATGTATAATTATTTTTTCTAAGTTCTACTAGAAGCTTACCTTTTCTTTTAACAATTTGAAAACCCTAAACAATGTCTTTAATTTTTTAATGTTTTATGTCTAGATAAACTTTTTTCTTTTTTTTCTAATTGGCTTGCTTGATTATTGTTTGCATTTTACCAAGTCAATTTTCTTCAGTAATTGTCCTAACTATTAAGAATTAGCGCAATGCGGTCGTAAATAGTAAAGTATCAATGAGTTTTTGTACTTTTTGATCGAATGAGTTTTTGTTTTGGATAGTAATGTATCATTTGCCATGATGGTAAGAGATCAAATTACCCCTGTACGTGCATTTTCTTGCACAATAATACATGAAAACATTTTTTTACCGATGTTTTGAAGAACTTTCACATTTTTGATACGATTTACTTTAAAAACAAACCGACTAAAAAATTTTTACAATAAAATTATAAATCTAAATATTTTGTAAATATTTACAAATAAAATAAAATCTAAATATTTTGCATGTTAAATTTGAATTAAAGTACGTTTTATTGAATATAAAAACATTAAAAAAAAATTTGCGATTGCAATTCTCGCTAAAAGTAGCAAAAAGTTTTAAAAAATAATATATAGAAAGGTTCTATGGAATAGGTTTGCCCTGAACAGCTAAGGTTAAGTTCACTTGTTTAAGCGCTGCTGTAGCGCACTTATTATGTACAAATAGTGTCTCATTTTTTCATCAAAATGCAAGTGTCGTGCCACCAAATAAACCTTTACAATATTTTAAGGAGCACAAGATCTGAAAGTTTTTAACAAGGAAAACAGATGCATTTGCCAGCATCTGATGTAGGCAACGCAGCACCTTGGGTTAATAAAATTTTGATCTCGTTTTGATTAATTCTGACTCAAACTGGATGCAATTCCCAACAAAAAATAGTTACAATTTGCATCGGTATCGTTTTTAATTTTCTGATTTGAAAAAATGGACTTATTATTTAATAAGTATTGATCTGGTTATTCTGTATTTTCAAACAATTATAGCACGATGCGCTGGAAAAACTTATCATTATTATAATATTATACATTTTTCTTCCTGACTAAAAAAAAATGTCAGAGACGGAAAGTAGAGCAAACGTTAAACAAGTACCTACTGTATTTTCTGAAATGCCAAAATATTTTCCCGGTGATAATTTTTTTATTATAGTTTTTCAAAAATGATATAACTTTAATTTAAAGCTACTTGCTCAGATTACCAAGTACATAAAAAATAATTTTAAGTGTATTGAATGGAGCCAAAGACAGAACAACACAAAGAAATTAGCAGTTTAATCAAAATTGTGTCGATCGAGTTATCTAAAGAAGAGGGTTTATTTACATTTGGATAAGTTGCCGTCAGCAATAAAGCAAGTAAAAACAATAAAATCACATGATAAAATATCTATTTTATACTGATAATCATTTTAATGTGTAATGTGCATTAATATTGCCACTGGGGTTGGTATCTTAAAATACATAGAATTCGTCATCGGGGTCGGAAGAAAATTTGAAATCACCATCACGGTTCTAAAAAACATTTTGATTAGTCCTAAGCTCAAAGAAAACAAAATTAACAGATTAAAGAAGTACTTACTCGATGTGAAATAGCATATTTTGGTCTGCGAGACAAGAGTTTATTTTTTTTCTTAATTTTTGCTTGTCTACTTTTTCTTTCCCTCAAGTCAATTGTCACAAAATGATATTCAGCTTTCTTATCAATTGAGAAATTAGTGGCGTTACATTTCATCCATTTGCTGTAATTATTGCCTACGTATTGCCTGTACATGAATTCAAATCCGGGATACATAGAGCATAACGAAACCTTTGATTTTTTTATAGATATTCCTGGTGGAGGAATGCGATAATTTATACCCATTTTGTTCAGTCTCGCAAATTCTTTGTATCCTACTCGATTTGCAAAACTTTCCCAATCTTGTTTTTGGAGTTGTTCCGATAGCAAAGAAGTGTCTTGCTCCCATTCAGCTTTATGCCAAGCTCGTTCTGCAAACGCTAGCAACCGAGGAAACAATTGAGAATGAATCATTTTCTCATTACGTAGCAGTTGGGTATAAAGGTAAGCTTGCATTCCAATAATATTTTGAGGATTATTTAACTGAGTGTAACTTAAAAAGTCTTCACCGTATGGATAAAGTAATTCGTTTGAGTTTTGATTACTGTACAAATCGTCTGGTTTGAATGCAAAAATGCCTTTATCATCTATGTATGTAGTTGCCAATGATTCTCCTATCTCATCCGAATCTGGTTCGTGTGGATGATTAAAAAACAAATAAGAAGCGTGAGATTGTACAACTTTGTAACCGGCATTGGCCAGTTTGTATCCTCTTTGTAGTGTTGATGGTTCTGGTTCAGCGTTGTTTGAGTATACAATAACACTGTCAACACTTAAAACAGATTCATGAAATGGCTCTTCGCTCGGCATTTGTAATGCGGCGTTTGCATGCAATCCCAATTTGATTCCGTACGTATTCCAACATAATCTTGTCAGCCTATACAAAAAATATTCGTGAAAACTAGTTAAATCTGATCCAACAGAATTACTTGACTTAAACGATTCAAATAATTTTGAATCAGTCCATTTACCATCAAATAACCCGTACCCTCCAATGTATAGAACATTCAATGGTTGTACACTTTTGTGATTGATTTTTAAATATTTAATTATATGATTAATAAAGTGATATGTAGATTCCATGATCGGATTCATAATATGGTGTTTATACAAAGTATCTGTACTGGGTTTTTCATGCAAGTCATTAAGAAGAAATTCTTTGGCTTTTTCTATGTCAACTTTTTCTAATTTGTTGTATCGAGCTTTCATTGACAGAATTGCAGCATTGCATTGTCCTGGCATGCAAATCATGGGAATCACTTCTATGCAATGATCTGATGCAAATTGTAAGATCTGCTTGTACTGATCTATTGTGTAATAACCACTTCCTGACGTATTACCATATGGACCGGATCCTAGTGCCGGAAGAACAGCGTCCTCATTCTCGGTATGACGTCTGAATGCTCCAACTTCTGTCAACTCGGGTAAATCATCGATTTCGATTCTCCATCCTTCATTGTTGGACAGTTGCAATACCAGCTTGTTTAACTTGTACATGGCCATGACTTTGATGATCAACAACAAATCGTCTACTTGTATAAAATTGCTTACAGTATCAATCATCAGACCCCGATAATCATATCTATGTGCGTCCTTGATTACACCGGTTGGAAATTTGAGAGCTTCACTTTGTGTTTCTGCCAATGCCATCAATGTTTGTGTTGCATAAAATATTCCAGGTCGTTCACGTGCAATAATATCAATGGAATTGGTTTTGGAATCAATGATAATTTGATAAGCTTCATCACATTGTCGAACATCAGTTACAACATCTTAGTTGAATTAAGTTCGGTAAATACAGTTTTGGGAACAATTCGCATTGGTGCACACCCTAAATCAACAATATTGTATTTATCAAATCTTTTAGTGGGAGTGAAATTATTAAAGGAATCTTGGTAACGTGCCAAAATATCAAAATTTGACACAATTCCAACCTCATCTTCATTCGTGTTTTTTATGATTTGTGGTTGTTCACCATGAACACAAACATACCAACGAGGATACATGCAATATCGACTTAGAACGCTGTACGAGTTGAAATAGACGTTTACACTTACGTCTGGCTTTAGTCCTCTAAATTCAGATGTTGGTGTTAATTTATACAGAGTTCCATCAATATGACTGAGCTTAAAGTTTGAAGTGTTTGCTAGTTCCATGTACCAATTATCGAAGTATTGAGTTTTTGATAAATGAGAGCTATTTAAAAAAATTGCCCAATTGCTATTGTTTCCAGAAGGAATGTTCTGATAACCAATATTTTTTAATATCGCTGTTTGCGGAAGAGCGTCTTGACTTAAATTTCTTACAATTTTATAAGTTATCTCTAAATGCAACGAAAGATAGCTTGCCAAGTTATATGGCAACGGCAAAATATTGTTTGACGGTGAAGTACAATCAGCTAAAGTTATTTTGTTGTATTTGTCAAAAGTTCTTGGTTGAGTTTTAGAAAGTTGTTCTTTAGCTTGTAAACTAGGACTACCGGTACTTGTTGATGTCATTACTGTTTGTAATTCATCAAGTACAGTAAAAGCAGTTGGTCGTTTACTTGGTATTGTATTCCAACATTTTATCATTATGTTTTTCAAGTGAAGAAATATGAACATATTATCGCAATCAGGATCCAAGCACTTTTCCATTTCATCGACAAATTCCATGTTTGACTTAAGATCATCGTTTTTGATTTTATACATTATCAAGTCAAGATTAACTCCTGAACTAATAAACACTCTTTTTCGAGTAAGTATTTCATAAATAATCATTGCATAGCTGTATATGTCGCTGGAACATTTTGGTTTGTAAGTATTTTTTAGTATTTCGGGTGCACAGTAAAGTGGTGTAAACTGATTGTTTGATAAATCTTGAAATGATGAAGTCGTTTGAGTAGCTCGGACAATTGTTACTGCACCAAAATCAGCCAGCTTAACAGTGTAATCATTTGTTAGTAAAACATTTTGTGGTTTCAAGTCACAATGAACAAACGGAGGATTTTGATTATGAAGATAATTTACAGCTTCAGCGATTTCAGCACAAAGTTTCAAGCATAAAGGCCGTGACATCGAAATTTTGACTTTTCGAAACAGTAGATCTTCTAAAGTTCCGCCAGTTACTTCTTCCATGACAATTCCGCAATAAATGCTCTATGATGTAATTCCGTAAACTTTGACAATGTTTTGATGATTAATGTTAATCAACGTAACTGCTTCCTTGGCAGCGTCTTCTAGTTTTTTATCAATAGATTCTTGAGATCCATCGAGAGTGAAGTATTTGACCACAACAGTTTTTAAGTTTTTGTGGTAACATCGACGAACTTTAGCAAATGAACCGTTTCAAACAAGATCAGTTTGATCCGGGCTTGTTAAGAAGCTGTTTGCTTCAAAGATGTTAGGTTTTGATTTTTCAACCATGCGGTCAAACAGTGTTTTTACTTTATTTATAGACATTTTTAAATATAACGGAATTATCATGACATGTTGAAGTTTCCAAAATTAAAATTTACTTTTAGAAATATTTATTTAGTCTACAAAAATTACAGTTTATTAAATTCTATTTTCAGTTTGTTTTTGATTTAAAACTTTCGACAAAGTTTTTTATAAATTTTTTTTGGCTTAAAAAGTCTGTAATTTTTTGTTAATTAATTAGATTATTTTTTTTGGTTTAAGAATTGTTAGCCTAAAATATCCTAAGCTCTAACGGTATACTGTCTGCGAGTCGTTCAGTGGAATGTAAATGGCATCGACCTGGTGGAACTAAACTTTTTTACTTTTTTTCTTACCAAAATCAGTATAATTTTATTTTTTTGCAGAAGCTGCATCTTTTTTTTGATTCAATTATCTTTGCCCCAATATATAAAGTACTCAGCAAAGACCATAATATTATCAATTCCTATCTGCGCTCTCTACTAAACACCTCTCTTGATACTTGTCTTATTGTCTAGCCATTACTTTTAAAAGCCTTTTTGTTCACTAATACGTTCTTTTGCTTAGATTTCCGTCCTTAATTGCATTTATTGTTTTTTCTACCATTTTTTTCTTCAACCTAATTGTAAAAATTAACTCAGTCTTATGTTCCCTCTCTTTCTATTGTAGGAAAACTCGTTGCATTAAATACTTTTTGTTTGTTCGTAATGACGGCTGTTCTACTCATAAATTTCACAAGATTTAGTAAGAATGAAAAATAATACTAACTTTTCTCCAACGGAACACCCAATATATGGCTTTATTACAACTATCCCCCGTGAAAAAATACCTACATCAATTTTCAGCAATTTTCGAACAACATTAAGGTGGAAGTGATAATAAATTGCATATTTTAAAACACATCTCCAAAAAAATTGATATACGGCATTTTATTAAGCTGGAATTCTAATCGAATAGCCTTGTATGGTAAGTTTAATCGATTGCACTTGTATTAACGTTCTTATTACCGTGGTTAAATTTTAATTTTGTAAGTGATAAAAACACTCAATTTAGATGTGTAACTGTAATCGGTGAGAGAGTTTGCCAAACACCGCCAAAGTGAAACATCTGGTGACCACGAGCGCATTGCCTTCGAAACAGTAAAATCGGTCCAACAAAAAGATGTTTTAATATACATTAAGTTTTGTCTAAGTCGTCAGTTTGCTTAAATCAGATGTGCCCAACGTTTTACTCGTCACGGGCCAAAACTCGATGTGCAAACCACAGGTCGCAATCGCTGCAGTAATCAAAGTGATGTTCTCATGCGAATTAGTTTAAAAATTTCCGACTCCAAACCAGGTGTTCTCTAAAAAAAATTCTTCACTCTGAATAAGGGCTTAATTTTGTCTATTTAATGAACACGTTTTGCATGTTAAGCATCATTGGACTAGTGTTCTTTAATGGTTTTGCGGCACACTTGGGAATCTCTCGGGGCAACACAAGTTGAGGAGATTGAAAGGCACTGCAATAATTTAAGATGATTCAGCATCTGATTAAAAATTCCTCCGCGGGTTGGACACCCCTGGTTGGACACATAAGTCATCACTTATCACTTTGTCCCGGTTGATACCCTATTGTTTTCTGTGCTATCAAGTTTGGCTAAGTTCTCTTTACCTAACCCGTCAATTTGCGTAATTCGTCATCGTTCGTTTACCATGAGTAAAAATATTTGCTTAACTTGTCAGGCCTATAAAAACTTTGCCAGCGTAATCAGATTCTAAACTTTTAGTTTGCTACCACTACACTACAGTTGTTTCGCCTATCTGTTTACAATCCTTATAGTTGTGACACAACGCCATTAGGCATCACAGGCTTCCGTTATATTCCCGTTGTTTCGTCACTTTAGATTTTATCAGTTTTAGTTTTGTTCAGTTAGCCACCTTACTGCCATATGAAGCAGTTTACAAATGACAGTTACAAAAGCAACAGTTTATTTAAAATAAATTAAAGCAGTTAGGCCTAGTGAATAGGGAATGCGTAAAAATAACATTACGGCAAAGAGTAAATCTTTGATTTCTTTTAAAAGTGCATCTTGAGTGTTTAAAGAAATACTGTAATAGGTTATTGTACAGCAATCCAAAAAGTGCTTTCTATTTGTGTTCTTCATTTCCCAAACGTTCAGCTTTTTCAGAAACAAAGGGATCCCAAGTTTGTTTAGGCCTAGGCATATTTAATTTGTTGTTTGTTTAAGGTGCCAGTTCGCCTAAGTCGCCACTTTTTTCGTTCTCCTTGAAGTAGCGACTTAGTAAAATTCTACTGTAATTGCTATTGAAAGTAAAAAAAATATAAAATGAATATCCACAGCGAAACAATATTAATTAATAAATCAAAAAATTAATTAGAATTAAAAAGCAAAAACAGTTATTTTTACCAAGCAGTTTACTTCGGTTTTGACTTATGAAAACAAAAACAACTCACAAACGGAGAAACAATAGAATAGTCTTGTTATACTTTAAGTAAAAGCCTTAAAATTCCTACTTTTGGTTGCCTTACAAATCGAAGAGTGAATAGAAAACGCAAACAAGACAATACCGAATGATTACGCTTTAGAAAACAGCCATGCTAGGATGTGGTTGTAGTGAGTTCGTTCGAACTCAAGCCAACTATTAATTGCGTTTTTACAAAAAGTCTTGGTTGTAATTTGTTATTGAATGAAACACAAAAGTTAAAACACAAAAATACAAAAGATTCGATGATTGGCAATGATTTTTAATTAACTAGTTTTGTTTGACTGTTGTTTTTTTGTTTTGCACGTCTCTCGCAGCTTCAAACTCTTTTGTTGATTGACCGACTCCCTGATTTGTCGACATGGGAGTGTCACCGTTAGGTTGGCAAACAGAACAAAAAGGATTTAATTGTTACTTTTGTTAATGATGTGTCCTTCTTTTTATTGCCCAAATATCTGTTGACTGATTATAAAATCGATATTATTACCGCCTATGTTGATTAGTTTATCGGTCTGAATGCTCTAGGAAATTGCCCGTCACGTAACTGATATCACGTGATTTTCGTTTAGAAAAAAGACCAGTGTATTATTCAAAATAAAAGTTCTGAAAATTAGGCTTGGGAAGACACCGGTGGTGAACTAAGCACCAAATGTACATGGAAACGAAATTTGCAGAATGTTTTACAAAATCAATTCGAGTTTTGTGAGTGAGTACAAACTTTGCCGTAAATTTTATAAAACTATTATAATTGCACGTACTGAAAACGGCTTAGCGAAGATCAGTTTGCACAAGTTAAAATAATACTAATCAACGTTTATAAATAAAGGAGTTGGCAGCTTTCGCATTCGCTAATTAAACTTTAAACATAAGAATAAAAAAAAACGTGCGTTGGCAAAATTTTACTCGCTTTATTTCTAACCGCTTTAAATTCAAAGTATTCTCAAAAAGATCAATCATTACCACATATTTTAAGGTTACGAGTTCTTTCTTTTTTCTAATTTTTGGTTTTTAAAAATAATCAGAAATCAAAAATCGGGTCACATTATAAGAAAAAATCAAATAAAGAAAAGATGAAATATAACAAAAGAGCCAGCAGTACTAAAAACTTGGCTTTTGCACTAAAACTGAAACTAATTCTTATAAAATTTTCATAATGGTTTTATCTAAAGCCCTTATGATAAATCATGAGGAGCTGAATAATTGTCACTTCTTTTTTTAAACTTTTTATGACTTATATAGGTTTGACGACTCATTTCTGATGGTATTGATGCACAACTTTTAGAAGCTAAGAACTTAAAAAATGCTATAAAATTCCTGAATGACTTTCAGTTTTTTGTTTAAAGTCTTGCGAACGATTCAGCATATTTTGCTGATTATTTATTTCCAGTTTTGCTTTGTTCCAATGTAGAAATACCAATTCAAGTACAATGTTGATTTAAAATACAGCTTTGCTTATTCTTCACGCCCTTGTTTAATCAATTTAAAAAATCCCCTTTCAATTTAATTTTCAAAAAATAATCGCTATAGCTGTAATATCGAATTTGTAATTATATTAACTAAAATCCTTTTCCAAAGCAAAAAAGCATAATAAGCATGAATGAAAAAATAGCAACACTAAGAACGATTCTCCGTTGTTTTTTTTTTTTTATTTGCTAAAATAAAATTTATACATGATAAAAATAATTTAACTCATTAAAAACTCGTAAAGTAGTTCCAGAAATATTACGTCTGCTACCAACAAAGAAATCTTAGTTTAGTTCCTCAAACACCAAACTGTTTGTTGAGATTGTTTTAAGATTTCAGTTTTATTTACATACAAAAAACTCGCATCGTGTTTTGTGCCAAAAAAGCTAAGTCATCAGAGGATCAAAACTGAGAAATGAGCTTTTGTGCTGATAAGCTTGTTCAATAATAATCAGCACTCTAGCGGGATCGAAAAACACACGAACAACTGACAAGTTAAACCAAAATATATAATAAATTAGCATCGTATTACCGTAGTTGGGATTTATTAATTGAAACATATTTAGTAGTACGTTGGCCGTGTTTTATAAATAGGATTTATTTTCTTCTAATTTACTGTATTTGCATTGCATTGGGTTTATTGCAATATGATTAATAATAATAATATTAGATTTTTCAAGTGTTTTCCCATTCATTTGCATTTTTAAATAAAATTGGGCATGATCTCAAACTTAAAATGACTCAAGATTTGATGGTCTTGGACTTGACGACTCAAACCCAATTCAAGTACTTCAGCAAGAGACTCGGACTTAACTCGGGCTCAAAAGTTTTTGAACTGGCAGTTACGTAATTTCTTCAAATGTTAGTTGCGTTAACATTTTGCGATTAAATCGGACTGCTGTAGAGACTGGCAGGATTTTAGCAATACTCCCAGTTAAAATAGAAACGTACAAGACAGCTGCTGGTTATATAAATGTTTAGTGTCATAAATTAAAAAATTAAAAAATAATCATAAATTAAAAAATTAATTTTCATTTTTATTCTGCTTAATGATATCATGGAAAATTTTTCGATTTGTGAACATTGCTGAACTTAAAACGTACCAATAATTGCTTTGTTCTATGATGCTTGGCATGACTTGCCGAGCAGGAAATCAAGTTTTGTTTTGTTAATAATGAATAGCAGTGAGCTGTTTGTTTGTGAATAGAAACTTATCTACCTGAAGAACAGTTCGGCTTTTTGGCCTAAAAAAATTTCAAGTCAAAATATATTCTTTGTAAATTTAATTCACTAAATTTGTTTACACAACAGTACAAATAAAGCCTATTTAATACTACTCTTAATTCAATTATCCATCTTTACAATTTTGAAATTAAAAATTTTTAACGGTCAGCATAATACCAATATTTGTTGATTAAGGTTTAGTAATTAAATAAAAAATGTTGAGAAGCCATATAAACTTTAAAATATAAGTAACAATAAACTAGATAACTTTACTTAGCCTTTATTTTACTTAGCGAACCGTGACATTTATTTTTATCGACCAACCGGCATTAAAAAATTTAGAACTGGCTTGATTTAAATCCCCAAATAAGCTATATGGAAACAAAATGTACAAACATAAAGCTTTGAGTGTCTAGTTGTAGCAAAATACAGTGCCTGATAAAAGATTTTTTGAGATGAAGACCATTTTTGTAGTCATAGATATACAGTATCTGTCACTATTTGCGTCTACTGACTTGTTTACAAAAGCGTCGCGTTGGTCTAATATTTTATTACTGGTTAAAGGTTTATTTCACAAAAAAATATGTAATTTTAAAATTCAAGGGAGAAAAAGACTCCCTTCGTCTTTTCCTCAAAGGAGGTACATGATCGTGGAACTATTTTATTTAAACCAAAAAGAATTGTTTCTAGTGCCAAAAACTTAACAAAAAATTTTTGGTAATTTTGTTTCTAATGTTAAGTTTTTGGGATATTGGTAGGCCTCTGATATCATCGTTCCAAATTTTAATTATTAATAGATGATAAGAGCACATCTATCTTACTTACTTTCTGTGATTGTCCACGCACACGCACACGCACACGCACACTCATAATGCTAGAAAACCTTTTAAAATTTCTTAGTTTTTTTCCTTCCTTCAACTTCAGATAATTTTCTGACATTTGATCAGTGTTTTCCTTGTCTTCCTTTATACTTTTACACTTTTTTCTTTTGGTTTACCATCTTCAATTGCATTAAATCTTCTGACTGGCAATGCACAATCCACTTTGTAGGCTTTTTCGTGTGCTCTTGCACCACAACGCCATGAACAATTTTTCTCCTCGTACTGCATAAAAGCATGACCGATTTCTCCGCACCGGTTGCGAAAAATTTTTCAAGCATTTCTACTTTGCACCCGCAAGAAAAACTCACTTGCCCTGCGTTCTAGTTTTCCACAGCTAAAACATTTTATGCCTCCTGTCGGCGCAAAAGAAGCATACGCACTCTTCACTTCTTGTCTTGAAGTAACAGCACTTTTTTTGAAACTAAAGTCTCGACCGCTTCTTGTTGTGGGAAGTTAGATGCTGTTCTATAATTACCGATAACTCTCTAGGACTCTGAGGTTTCCTTTCCATTAAATGCACCGGCAGCTCCTGTGAGCAAGAGCTGATATCGATAAATTGCTCTTTCACCATCAAGTCAACTACATACATATAATTTTCGAAATTGCTTTTCACGTCAGACAATTTCACCCGCTGGGTAAAATAATTTTTGACGCGCACAATAAATTGATCAGGGTTTTTCAAAATCCTCTGTCTTAGCCTATCTAAAGCGTTGGCGGTATTCTTGTTAGGTAAAATTGTATCGCTGAAGCTTTTCCACTCAATAAAACACTCAACTGAGTTGCTCAATTAGTTTGTGGCCAGTTTGCACAGTAGTTTATCTTTCAAATCCTAACAAATAACTACCAAAGTCATCTTTCCATCGACAAGATGTGGAAGGTCATGGAACCTTGCTCTTCCGAAAACAACATGTGTACCTCTTGCCTGATTCGTCACTCCTCCTTCTCCAGCAGAGCGATTAGTCTCCCGCTTAAGTCTCAACCTTTGCAGTACAAGCTGCATTCTTTTCTCTTCAAATTCCATTCTTCGTTGTTCCGATTCTCGCTCTTTTTCTTTCTCTTGAAGATTCACTTCCAGTTTTTATTTTTGAGGTTTTAATTTTTGCTCTGATTCTCCCGCTCAATTTGCAGCATTGCTTGCTAACTTTCTCTTTTTCTTTTAGCGTTGCTTGCCGTTTTTTTCCTCCTTCTTACAAAGTCAATTACAATCAATCTAAAAGAAACCATATTTTGTCTTTTTTGACATCTTTAAACATTCCACGTGGACTCTACGTTTTTCAAAATTCCTTTAATCCAACTAGCCGCCATTTACAAGCTGTAAAATTTTTTTCAGCACTTTCAAACAAATCTAATCTAATCCCGAATGAGTTCCTAGATGTCACAAACTTTACTCGGGAATTCAAAAAAACTAGTTGAACTAGGTAACCGAAGTATTACCTAATTAACCGAAATATTACCTACTTGCGCTGAAGTAAAGCTGTGTCTATTTTTTATTTATTTTTGCTCAAGAAATAGTTTGCCGCGAGACTGAAATTTTAATACAGTTAGTTCCAGCTTTATTCAAATATTATACATGCCTTTGAAAAAATTTTTTTGCACACTGACAGAAACCACTGTCTCCAACTATAAAGAATGTATTTTCAAACTTCAAAACGATTTTAGCGCCAAAACTACAAACAATCACTTCAACAATTTTGTGCTAGAAAGCTATCAAAATGAATTAATGCCCCAATGGCTAATAGTAATAGCTTGTCTGCCACAAAAGCTTAACAATTTTATCTCTCTATTACTGAAGTCACACAGCCACAGAAATACAAACAACTTTACTGCAATGCAATAACTCACATTAGCCTGAAATAATTGACTGGACTGGAATTTACTCGACTGGAATGAAACGAAAACAAAGTACACGCTTATATAAAATCACGTCACGTCACTCTAGATTAGAAGCGAATTTTCTGGAATAACGAGGATGTCTCCAAATAGCGATTAAATTAAAGCACAGTTAACAACAGTTAATCAGAGAACCACGATAACAAACGGATTAAGTAAATAGATTTGACGATTTAAAAAAATTCCATTCATCAATTTCTCTATAATTCCAGAGAGAAACGAAAACGCTGAACACTAAGGTGACGTGTTCTTAATATGCTTCATACGTGCTTAAGATTACAAATGAGAAAATGAAAAATTAAAATAATCACAAAACAGCTTGTAAATAACTTTAATAAACTAAATTAAGTGGGGGTTTACCTACTAGGCAGTTATTTCCTGATATGAAAAGATTACGTCATACTGACATTTAAAATTACTAAAAAAGACAAAAACTAACTGCGGATTTATAAAGTTAAGTTTAAGTTGTAAATGAGGTTTGACACTGACTGTTCTGCATTGGGTACCGATGAATAGAGTGACCAAAAAACAGGTCCCTACTTTCTATAGTTTTTATTTCTTAATTTTCTACGAGAATCCTATTGTTTCCGTCTGTGGCATACCAAGGATTTTTAAAAGGGAAGAGAGGCATGCAAAACATAATCAATTATGTTAATAGAAAAAAAAATTCAAGTCTTTGATTTTTCTATATTCTTTGCAAAACTTTGGTGATTTCTAAGAAAAGGGGTTTTCACTTAGAAGATGATTTCTCGTATGAGTGAACCCCAAAAGAGGTGGCATGACGCAATATCCCTCTTGCCTAAATGCGCTACAGGTGTCCATAATATATCAATTGAAAGCGTGATAGTTTAAATACTTTTTTCTTTATTCTAAAGCAAGTGTACAAAATGACTTCCATTTAGCTTTGTGCTTTAATTCCCTTCAAAAACTTTCCAGTTTCCAGACAAGTGCAAGAATGCTAGATTGTTTGTTTAAATAAACTTTTTGAAAATTGTTTTGGCAGTTGTAGACGTAAATATAAAAAAGTTGGAAAGGAGGGGAGCCAAGACGGATCCCTGAGGAACGTCGTTTTTCAGACTGAGATCCAGCTTTACTTGTTGTCACAGGCAGAAAGCGTGAAACTTCGGTTTCGGACAAATTCCGTGATCATTCTCATCATGTGCTTATCTGGCAGAAATCTAAAGCAGTTTGCAGGTAAGGCCACGGTGCCAGACAAAGTCATATGTCGCCGACAGATTGAAAAATAACAAAAACATCCTCGATATTTTTTGTTAATAAAATGACTTGATCCATGTTTGATTTTCGGATTCAAAATCCAGCCTGCTTCTTAGGAAGCAATGGATCTTTTTTTGATTCATAGTGGGCGTAAATAAGCTTCCAAAGGATCTTAAAATGGACACAGAGCAGAAATATCGGTCGAGAACGTTTTGGGTGTTCTACGGGCTTTATCGGCTTTGGAATCGTGACTACAAGCGGTCTTCTCCAGATCTTCGGAATTATGAGTCGGTGCAAGCAGAAAGAAAATAACTCACTTAAGTGGGACTTTAAAGCAGATCTAGGAATGGACATTTTTATGACTAATTCCGTTAACAATTTTAATAGCTTCGCATTTTACTTAGATTCCTAATTAGTTAATTCTGCTCTGGTACATGAGGTCAATATGACCTTAGGCTTATTTAGTGGGCTAAATGTCCCAAACGCTGAGATTAAAAGCTTTACTTTAGCATGCTATTTTCTTCACTGGTTCTTGTTCATTGTTTCCATTCAAGCAACCTTGTTTGCATTGTTTTTTTTTGTAATTTTCAGATGTTATTGTTTATAATGTTGATCGTTCCTCAAGCTAAGCATATATTGCGGACATTTTAAACACCACAGGGGTTGTGAAACAAATCATTTACAGCTTCGGAATTTTATCAAAAGCACTTGCAGAAGTTCAAAGCATGACCCAGTATCGTCCAACAGGCACAAGAAATGCTTTATTTGTCTAAGATCAAAGGGAAAAAAGTACAGATCGACTTCAGTAAATGTCATAGCACCACCTGCAAAGAAAACACCAAGGTATCTGTAATCAGTGTAATCAGTGCCAGGAGTGAAATATTTGTCTACTATTCAAACCATTACATTGTTATAACAATAAGTATGCTTGTTAACAAATCGAGTTTTTCTACTGGTGTCTGAGGGTAATTTTAGTGATAAGGTCATATTGACCCCAAGGTACTGCTAACGTGATTTTTTTTATGCTACCAGAGCAGGGTAATCATTTCTAAATTAATATTTAATACTCGTCATATGGTCATGGCATATAATACTAAACAAGCGAAATTTCATGTACATGTAATTTTGCGGCCCCATAATGAAACGAAACTCATTGTGGATGCATCTGAATTTAGCATCGGCACAACTCTGCAACAAGAAAAAGATGGCGGGTGACGGCCGATTGCATTATGGTTAAAAGCTATGAATAAGTCCCAAATGTTGTGTTCAACGTTAAAAAGAAAGCTTTTTGGTATGCTATACAGCTATAAAACACTCCAGTTATTTTTAGGAGCGTCGGATTTTATTTAAAAAACTAATCAGCGCCCAATAGTTAACAAATTTCACAGTCACGCTTGCTAAATCACAGAGTTAACAAAAATATTTCGATTTTATAGCGCAAATAACTAATCAGCGTGAAATAATATTGGAACCCGTCTGACATTTTATCAAGGATTCCCAACGAGGAATAACCACTCAGCGCTATCGTGCCTAACGAGCCAAGTTTAGATTATCTCCGATATGCATTGATGCAGAAATTGGATCCTGAAATCGTAGAACTCTTGCATTGTGGTCAATCAGAAAAAGCTGTCTCATTACAACCAAAAGAAGTTTGATTAGCAGATCACGATGTTTCGTTGCTCTGTGATCAAACTTATTCACAAGTGCGTCCTATCATTTTTCAAAAGTTACTTTACGATTTTTTTAAATTATAGCATTCCTGGTCGCAGCCTGGAGCTCAAACTGAAATTAAGTTAATCAGCTCTTGTTTTGTTTCGATCGGGATGAAACGTGATATTAGACATGGACTCGAAAATGTCAAGCTTGTGCCAGAACAAAAATTCAGCGTCACAACGTCGCTCCTCTCACCCAAAGATCTCTTTGCAAATGTGTATGCTGATATCACAGGTCCACTTGAGGAAAGCAATGGTTACAGCTATTTGCTCGTAGTAATTGATTGTTTTATTCGACTCATGCATGCAATACCAATAATTGGCATAACGGCAGAAAAATTTGTTGACGCTTTTATCTGACACCGCGTAGTTTGGTTTGTTTGTCCGGAACACATCTACACGAATCACAAGATTAAATTCATTTTGGTTGCGTGGCTAAAAATGTGCCATTACCTCGGGTTTCAGAATCATTAATCCACCTTATTACTCACAAGTGCAGGGATTTGTAGAACATTTGAATAGAACTTTAAAGAGCAGCCTTAAATGCTGGGATAACGCAACTGATTGATAAAAACATTTACACTGAGTTTTAATGGCCCTCAGAAACAGCCCCAAAGAAGACTTAACCCATTAAATCCTAATTTTTACTTTTTGGTTACTTTTTTGTCAAAAAGCTTGGGTTTAATCAACTAAACACAAAAATTAAAAAAAAAATAAAAAAACATTTTTATTTGTTTTAATCAAATGTATATTGATACTCTAATAGGGTATCATAGGCGCAAACAGCATCATAAACTTTCATATCCTAAAAGCTAAATTTTGTACAAAAACATCGAAATTAGCTAAGTGTATCATTATTGCTGATAATATCCGTACTAGTACTTAAGATAGACAACTGCATGCATTGTTTGTTTATTTTTCGAAAAGAAAAGCATTATAGTAAAAAATTCACATTCTATAAAAGTAAATGCAAGCACATTTTAATTAATGCCCTGCCATTCTTAAAAGCAATGGTCATGGAGCCCACAGCCACACTTTTTGCATACTTTCCTTGTATTCTTCTTGCAGACACCGCATTTGCGTTGAGTGCTCAGATGGCTTTGGTAGTGATCCACTCTATCGGTTCGCACATCTATGCTAACACAGCGGCTTGTTGGAAGTATTCTGCCGCGGGGTTTGTTACTTTGAGATAGAGGCTGCATGTATTGTTTCGGATATGTTTGAACAATCTCTCTCCGAAACGCCAACAGCTTGAGTGTAAGATCTTCCGCCTTCTTGTTCTTTCGATACAAGAGCCAGCAATTCTCCACTACCATGTCTGGTATGCAGGCAAACAATGCTCACCACCATTTCTTGGTTCTCATGGAGATGCAATAGTTGCAAATGTTTTGATCACATCTATCTATTCCACCGATGTTCTTGTTATAAACATTGATTAAGCATGGTTGGTCAACCTTAACGCTTTTTCATAGCTCTTTATAATAGCGACAAACAGACGCTGATGGGGAGGAAGAAATGGCGTAGGATGCAATATATTCACTTTTGCTGTCGTTCCAGCCGACAGCGGTTACTCTGTCCAAGCTATCAGTACATTGGCCATAAAATCCTCTTTCCTTTTTTCCTAACAACTTAGGAATTAAAATTGGGCAGTTTTCCGTTTGGTTGCTTCTGATTGTGATTTTGATATCTCGATCATAAAGATGACGGAAAAGACGTAGTGAAGAGAAAAATTGTCAAAGAAGATGTGATAGGTACCATCCCTCCGAAGCGAGCATAGGAACTCTATGACAACTTTTTTACCAAGACACCACGATGTTGCAGATCACCGAGTAAGGCTTTTTCCTTTTGCTCCCTGATAAGGATCGAATTGCAGCACATATCCATTGCTTTGTGTCAGCACCCACATTTTATAGCTCATACGCACTGGCTTGCCAACGATCCTTTGCTTAGTGCTATGTCGTCTGTAATATGGAATCATTGATTCATTCACACAAATAAACGATAATTCAAAACGAAATTTTAAGCAACGTTGATTGATTATGTTATAAAGTGGTCTGACTTTTGACATCTTCTCATTTGGATCAAACTGATTGTTGTCACAACAGTGCAGCAAAACATGATCTCCTCAAATCTGTTTCTTGACATGGCAATAGAAATGGATTCGTTTTTTACGTGACTGCTATTTTCCCAATACAACTTTCGACGTGGAAGTACGTTGTATCCAGATAGCAATAAAATTGCAATGAAAAGACACATCTCAGATTGATCGATGTTAAACGAATGCTTTCCTTTTTCTCGATGAGCATAAAGTTTAGTAATTTTTCAAAATATTCTACCACTTGATTATTGAAAAATAAATTGAATAATGTAGTAGGAGATGAATAATCCTGAAGCAACTTTTTTTGGTGGTAAATTTGAAAAAATTTTGTTGATAAATCTCTTTTATTTAAAGTCGCTTGTGTTGGTGGCGATAGTAGAAGCAATGGACCAACAACCAAATTCATGGTTTTACCACTGCATGGTTGGGCACTTGTAGTTGTTCCATCGACTACTTCAGAAGTGTCTTCTTCCAACATACTGTCATTTACAAGATGTTCATAATTTACGCGGTACTGTGCTTGTGCTGACAGCTGTGAACCAGAAAGGAGGTTGGCAGAAACAGTTTCCTCTCTAGCACTATCTTCATCTGAACATATAAAACTATTTGGAGAGGTTAAAAATGTGTTAGCGTTTACGTAATTGCCGTCTTCGAGCATTTCTAGAACTTCATGAATGTTCCAGGTATTCTTTTTGGATGTAAACGAGAAAAAAACAAATATTTCAATAAAGCACTTAATGTATACTTTCGTGCCTGCAATACCCTAATAGAGTACGTTGCAAATATTGCTATATTTACATACGCTGAAATAATATGAAATATTTTGTAATTATTCAAGTCACTATGATGATTATTCTACAAACTTTAAAAGGAATTTGAAATTTAATTTCATTTATAAAGTAAATTATGACTTACTGATTTTGCAGAAAAGTGTTACAGCTCATTTTTCAACTGCTTGCTTCTTCAGTGACTGTTGAACTCAAACTGCGCATAACTTAAAATTTTAAATGTGGTCACACTGTTAATTGGTCTATTTATTGTTACTTTGTTGTAAATAAAGCGCAATCGAACGTCATCATTGGCAAATAATGCAATTTTTGAATGATACTCCATTAGAAAATATTAGGCACTAATGGGTTAAAAGACTTTTCCCTCAACAACTTTTTGCTGGGAAAACCAATTAGACTTACTGGTGAGTTTTTTGAGAGAAGCTCTGACAATAAAATTCAAGCAACCCTGATTCAATTATAATATACGAGTAGTTTGGCCACTGCGTGACATCTTTACGTTTTATGCCACCGCAGGAAAATAAAAGAAAATCATAGTTGGAAAAAGTTATTTACGTGTCAGAAACCACTCATGTTTATGTAAAAAATGACATTCATTGACGCCCTTTGCAACCTACTTTTCAAAGCCCATTTAAGATCATCAGTAAAAACCCGAAATACTTCAAGCTTGACAAACGCCGCGACACAGATAAAGTCTCCATTAAAGACTTAAAAGTGCCGTATCTAATTTAAAAATTTAAATTCCTGAATTGGACTCGCAGATGATCATTTTTATTACCTTACACATAGTTCACCAAAGGAGAGAATCTCCAATGATTTGTGCGCTGGGGACTTAAACAATGTTTTTAACGAAATCGCTGTGCTTCCAAAGGTGACAACAAAAGGTCGAATAACAAAATAACCTTTAAAACTTCGGGATTATGAGGTCGATTTTGAACTGTTGTGCTGGGCTTGTAAATAGTTAATGGTAATTTAATGAGGTTGGAGTTGTGTCATTCTTTGCCGACTGAATGCTGTAGCCCAGGGATTCCAGTATTTCAGTTCGTTTAGAGCAGTGGTTTTCAACCTTTTTCATACTGTGGCCCACTTTCCAACCCAAGGTAACGTAACGACCCACTTCGGTACAGAGTTGTAAAAGGGCTGAACTAGTCGGCCCGTTTACAGATTTGACATTATACAAGTCTTATATTGCTTTCATTTTGATTTATGCTCTGTGGCCCACTGAAAACAGCGCCATGGCCCATTGGTTGAAAACCATTGCTCTAGTACAGTGGTTTTCAACCTTTTTTGTACCGTGGCCTATTTTTCAACCCAAGTTAACTTCACAACCCACTTTGGTCAACAAAATTAAATTCTCATCCCAAAATCATAGTGTTCTCTAAAAAAAAAAAAAGGTCTTCACTTGGAATTGCTGTCAATTTTCCCTATTTTTGTCCCAAAATCATAGTGTTCTCTAAAGAAAAAAAGGTTTTCATGTGGTTGACTGCACAGGACGCCAGAAAAATGCCTAAAAAATGGGACGGATGGCAAGCCTAATTATACATATATATTATACATATTGCTTTCATTTTGATTTATGCTCCATGGCCCACTAAAAAAACCACTGTGGCCCACTACTGGGCCATGGCCCATAGGTTGAAAACCTCCGGTTTAGAGTGTTCCTCGGTTCGAAGTTCTCTTAGTTGCTGCTTTCCGTCCTTTTATTTGGGATTGATTTGTTGCTTCGTCGTAATTAATAGTTTTGCTGCTTTTGGGTTATCGATATTTAATTGTTAGCGCATTTGTTTTTATGAGCACCTTCGGGACCCCATTGTTACGCGTAATCGTGAAAAAATTGTGGCTATTGCAGCCACTATGACGTAATAATGTGTCTGAGTCAATGGCGGAAACTTGCTAATCTACATGTTAATACATGTTAAAAATGTTATAACTTGATAATAAATTCGTTAAGAAAAGAGCCAAGCTGCAGCAGCGTTATTTTTATGTCAGCTAACTTGACTTTATAAAACCATTGAGAAATTATACAGCACTTATAATACAATTGTCGAGACAAGAGTAAAGTAACAGCAGTCTTATTTTTTTATGTTCGCTAATTTCGCTGCGGACGCCAATATTGTGATTATTTGTTTAAGTCGAGATAAAAGTTATCCGAAGTTTGGAGTCACGAAGAAAAACATCTACGTCGACTACAACAACACTGCGGTCTACAAAAAGTGTCACATGCATAGCCGTACGAACTGGAAGCCAGTTGGGGCGATTGCTTCCAAGACACTAACAATTTGGGTAGAATCAAATGTTTTTGAGCATCGACGTTATGAAGTATTTGAGCAGGAGTAAATTGCTCAATTTAGAACAATTCAGATTAGTGAATAGAAGGAGGTCAACGAAGATTTTATGTGAAAATTTTTTGGTCTTTAATAGTTTATCAAAAAAAATTTTGTTTGCTCATTGGCAGCCAAAAAAACAAGTATGAAGACCAAAAAAATTTTTTTTCTCCGTAAATCTAAATGAAATTTGGGCATCTCACAAGGAATGATGCAAGATTATAATAGAAGCAAGTGTTTAAATAATTTGGTTGAAAATGTAGGCTATTGCCTAGCCCTAATTTTTTGTCTTGTACGGTTATAGTTACGTGATTAATTAAAAGACAGTGAATCGTGTCAGATGAGGTCATTAACTGTTTTACGCCCTATTACGCCCTTCAGACGTCTTTTCAAGATGATATTAGTCAAAGACTTTCGGGCCAATATTGGACGTCCTAAAGACGTTGCAGCAACATCTGTGCTTGCTCGGAACGTACGTCTGTCCAGCTTAAAGCTGTTTAATCTTTGCTTGCAAAGGCCAGGTCAGAATTGGTCTCAGTGTTGCAATGGCCAGTGAAGAAGCTAGGGGCATCTTTAGAATTATACAAAAGGGAAAAATTTTTATAGGTTTCCCAATCAGCCAAGCGTTCTCCATTTCGGTTGATGCAATTATGGCCCATGTCAATGTACTGGAAGTTAATCACTTGCATAAAGACAGATGTATGAAACACTACAATAGCTGTTAATCTGAGTTAAAAGGTTGGTGGTGTATAGACATTGACAATCTTTTAACCATCAATGTTTAAACAAAACCACTCAATCGCTTATCTCTCCGAAGAGTGATCGACAAGAACCAACTAAATTTCCTATACACAAACGTGGCAAGATCATGCTTCCTGCTTGCGACTCAACCAGCCAATGTGGTATTACTATCTAGTCTGCGTTCGTGCAACGGGCTCTTGTCATCTTCTTACAAGAATGGTATTAATACCATAACAAAACTTACAAAAATGGTAAAAATTCTTATAATAATGGGCTCTTGTAAGAAGATGACAAAAGCCTTGTGTCTGGTGTTCTTACTCTTATCAAAATCAATTTATTTTCCATAATTTAGTGCATTCGCATGACTACAAAAAAAGAAAAAAGTGTTTACAATTATTTTGCAAATGCACTAGTCCGCTTAATGAATTCTCAACTAAATTTGTCTTTTAGTTCAGACTTGAAAATAAAGTTTTTTCTTAAAATCTTCAAAAATGTACGCGAAATCTAAGTTTAAAACACTTATTTAGTAATACATGAAAACATTTTTTTCGAACTATTATTAAGAACTCTTACATTTTGATACAATTTACTTTACTAACAAACCGACTAAAAAGGTATAACAATAAAGTTTAAATATATCTCTTGTTAGATATGGATCATACAATTTTTTTCAATACAAAAATACTAAAAAAAATTTGTGATTACAATTCTCGCTGAAAGTAGCGAAACGTTTTTAAGAAATTATCAAAGTATAGGTTCTTTGGAGTAGATTTTCCCAGAACAGCTAAGGTTAAGCTCAGTTTCCTAAGCACTATTGTTGGGTATTTACAAGTATTATGTATAAATGGTGTCTCACTTTTTCATCAAAATGCAAGTGTCGTGCCACCGAGATAAAATTCTTGACAATGTTTCAAGGAGAACAAGATCTGACAATTTTGAATAACAAAAACAAAAGTTAGGTCAACGCTAGTATACTTTTTCCAGCATCTGATCTGGGCAATGCAGCAGCTTGGGGTAGTAAAAAGAAAAAATCTCGGTTGCAATCCTATTTTTGCAATCCTGGGTTTTTTTACCAATCCTTGGTTGCAAACCTTTTTAATCCAATGTTTCTCAATCTTTTTTGGGTCATGCCCTACTAAATTGCTTTTAAAATTTTGATGTCTCCAATTTGGTGATACATAGCTGTAACAGTCAAAAAATATTTGGGGAGCAATACCGTTTGCCCAAAAGACAAGTGCATTCGGACACGAAAAAGAATATGTTTCGGAACACGAAAAAGAATATCTACATTAATTGCAACAACACTGCGGTCTACAAAAGTGTCACATACATAGCCATGCGAACTGGGAAGGGGAAGTTGGGGTAATTGCTTCCAAGACACAAAAAATTTGGGTTGAAACAAATGTTTTGGAGCATTGACTTTATGAACTATTTGGAAGGAGTAAATTACCCAATTTAGAACATTCTAGATCAGTGAATATAAACAACTCAGATTTTATGTGAAAACGTTTTTTTGGTCCTTAAAAGTTTGTAAGAAACACAAATTAGTTTCTGTTTATTTACAACTAAAAAAACAAGTACGAAGACAAAAAATTTTTTTCACAGCAAATCTGAATAAAATTTGTGCATCTTTCGAGAAATGTTGCATTATCATAATGAAAGCAATTGCTGAAATAATTTGGGCAAACATGTAGGCCATTGCCCCCTAAAATATTTTTAATCTGGTACTGTTATGGTCACGTGACTAGTTAGAAGATGGAATAATGTGTTAGATGACGTCATCACCTGTTTTACGACCTATTCAAACGTCCTTTAGACGCCTTGTCAAGACGATATTGGTCAAAGCTATTCGGACCAATATCGCATGTCCTAAAGACATTGCAACAACGTCTGTGCTTGCTGGGAGCGTAGATCTTTTCAGTTTAAACCTCGCAAAAGCCAGGTTAAAATTGGTCTCAGTGATCCAAAAGTTAACAATGAAACTTGGGGCATCTTTAGGGTTAAAAAAGAGGGAAAAATTTTCTTTGGCTGCCAAGTCAGCCAGGCATTTTCCCTATTGGCTTGTGTAATCATAGTCCCGGTCAGGGTGCTGAAAGTCAAATCCTTGCATAAAACAATGTGTTTGGAAACACTGGAATAGCTGTTAATGTGAGTTACAAGACTAATGGTTTGTGGACATTGACAATCTTTTAAGTATCATTGTCTACACACAACCACTCAATTGCTGATTTCTCCTAGAATTTGAAAAACGAATCAAGACCATGCTTCCTGCTTGCGACCCAACCAGCCAGTGCGATACTACTAGCTGTTCTGCGTTCGTGCAATGGGCTCTTGTAAGAAGATAACAAGAGCCTTGTGTCTGGCGGTCTTGCTCCTATCAAAATTCATTTATTTTCCATACTTTATTGCATTCAGATGACTACACAGAAAAAAATAAGTGTTTTGAATTATTACGCCGATGCACTAGTCCGTTTTATAAAATCTCCATTAAATTTGTCTTTCAGTTAAGCCCAAAAATAAATTTTTTTCCTAAAACCATCAAAAAAATGTCAGCAGCGTGGTCGAGCGGTTAAAGCGCCGGGCTCGTGACCAACACGGTCTCGCTTCGAAACCCACTCGCGCCATTCTGTTCTGTCCTCCTTTGTGTCCACTTTACCGCACATTTCCTTGCTTGGTGGTCCTGGCAAGCAGAAATAAAATAAAATAAATAAATAAATGGTTTAAACAGTTACGGTATATCTAAGTTTTAAGCAATTACATAATATTACATGAAAACTTTTTTTATCAAATTAATTATTATTAAGAACTTTTACATTTTCAATACAAATTACTTTACTAACAAACCGACTAAATAGTTATAACAATAAAATTTAAATATATTTTTTCCCAGATTCGAATTATACAATTTTTTTCAATACAAAACCACAAAAAATTTTGCGATTACAGTTCTCGCTAAAAGTAACAAAACGTTTTTCAAAAAATTATCAAAGTATAGGTTCTTCGGTGTAGGTCTGCCGCGAAGAACTAAGGTAAAACTCAATTGCCTAAGCGCTATTGTTGGGCACTTATTATGTACAACTGGTTTCTCACTTTTTTTATCAAAATGTATGTGTCGTGCAACCAAAAAAAAACTCTTGACAGTGTTTCAAGGAGCACAAGATCTGACGACTTTGAATGAAAAAAACATATGTTGGTTCAACACAAGTACATCTTTGCCAGCATCTGATCTGGGCAATGCAGTAGGTTGGGTTAAATAAAATCTAGGTCACAATTCTGTTTAAGTCTAAACCAGTGTTTTTCAATGTTTTGTTGGCCATGCCCCGCCTAATTGTTTCTAAAATTCGGATGTCCCCCATTTGGTGATACATAGCTGTAACAGCCGAAAAATATTTGGGGAGCAATACCGTTTGCCCAAAAAACAAGTAAAGACTAAAAAAAGCTTCATGGCTTTAAAACTGTCTCTGATTTTTTTATTTTTCCCCCTCGTGGCCTCTTTATATTTTCCCACCAAAATTGGTTTGTAATGTCTCAAATCTCCATGCCCCACCAAATTTTGTCAAAGCTCACGTTGAGAACCACTGGTATAAACCAAACTCGATATATTTTTAACAAAAATTATGAAGAATGGGATCGTTAATAATTTTTCGTTATGATATCAATTCCTTAGTTAAAATGTGTCTATTATTGATCTCATAGCCTGCAATCTCAAATAATAATGTACAGTATAGCACGATGCCTGAAAAAATTCATCATTGTCATTATATCATTTGTTTATCTTCCTGGTCAGAAAAAGAATGTCTAAGATACAGTGGTGGGCAGTAACATGTACAAAAGTACCGCGGCACTTTTTTAATACCGGTGACGGTACCGTCGGTACTTGGTACCAAGTACCGGTACCGCAGAACTTTTTTTATAAAGTACCGCGGTACTCCGTCTAATTTTAGGGTCATTGAAAGTTTGTTTGCAAGCATTGCGACATGTTTTTGTTTTTCGTATCGATTGCAGCTTCAAAGTAGTTTCTTGATTTACAGTAGTATTATCACAAATTAACATTTGTCAAACTTAAGTGTTTACCAGTACTTTCCCCATCCTTCCGGTAGTAGTTACTAGTTAATTTTAAGTAAGGTCAGGTTTAGGAACGTTTACGCACTTCATAGCCAGTAGCCCTTTTGCGACTTTTTATTTAGACTTAGCTTACTCAAGCTAGTAGGATAGTCTGGGTAGACTAGCATTTTAGTTATGTCTCAAAGAAAAACTAAAAAAGTAAATTAAAAATTCCAACTCACTACAATATTTTGGCATCTCTGAAAGCAATTATCTGCTAGATCTTCTGGTTGCTTGCGGACCTGTATATATAGCATTAAATAAGCAGGTTCGGTATCGCTTAAAAGTTGCCCCTAGTATAACCCTTCAACGTTTTTGTACGAGTCTGAAGGATAAATAGAGTTGAAATACGATAAACATCAATAAAAATTTTAAATCTTGAAAACGAATGATAGGTTTGTGTATGAAGCTTATTTTGTTTTATTTTTTTCCATCAATCTTAATCATGTTATTAATGTGCATCGAAAAAGAAACAAATTTAAAATTGGTTGAAAAATTATTATTTTAATTTATCGGTTTAAATGTCAGGTTTTGTTTTGACTAAATTGAAGAAAGATCGTTAATTGTTTATGCGCTTGAAGTTTTACATAATATAATTAATTGTATCATTTTTTTATACGCCAGCGTCAGTCTATGTCATTCGACTCTGTGTTTTTCTTGAAACTTTATTCAAACTCCATTTTTTGACCAATTTTAACAGAATAAAAAGAGGTTTCTAAAATGAAATCAACCAATAAAATTGTAATTACTACAAAAACAACACAATCATTTTTAAGTGTTAATATTGAACTTAACGAAAAACGCACCAACAGAGGTTATAATTGACTTGTTTTTATTCAAGCAGATGACACATCAAATGTAGCAGAGTCAAAAGATCCCTGCTTTAGCTTTTTTCTCATAGTTTTTTTTGCAACAAGAACAAGCAGTGGAAAATATTTTACAACACTACGCACCGGTATTAAAATTTAGCATAAATGACTTGGCGTGAATAACTATTTTATTTTTATATGTTACTTTCTGTACAGTACAATATCTAGATAGGTGTGCGTTCTTTTTTCCTCGCTGTAAGTTTACGTTTGAAATAACTTTAAATAGAATAGCCTACTTTTCTTTGTTGGACTGAGCGTTTGATAAAAATGACCAAAAATTCCAACTACATAGATTCATTTAAAAAGTGAAGTTTTAAGAAATATTTGTTGCAGTTTGCTTGAGGTAATTGAAAATTATCAAAGGACTGCCGTCCTACTTTTGAATTATGCTGGGGTCTGTATCGAACATTTACGTAAACAAGGTCAAAAGATATTCGAATAGCATACCTATTGTGCTATGCTTGAGTGCAATATCAGTAATTGGTTGCATAGGCGTACCAGCCAAAAAAAAATTGGGGGGGCAATGAAATTTTGCCCAAATTTTGTGACATTTTCCCAAATTATGATTTTCTAGCACATTACGGATAGGACAAAAAAATTGTCTGAGATTCGCGAAACAAGAACAAATTTTGTCCTAAAATCATGGCGATCTCTAAAAAAAAAGAAAAGCCTTCACTTGAATTCAGTCCCATATTTTTCAATTTTCGACCCAAAAGCAAGGTGTTCCCTAAAAACAAAAAAAAGTCTTCACCTAAATTTGGTAACTATTTTTTGCAGTTTGATTATTGTCACTGTCCTAAAATTTCTGACTTTGCCCAAATATTTCTTTGTCACTACCCCAAAAATTTCAATTTTGCCCAAATCTCAGAAACTTGGGGTCCATGATGAAAAATATTTGCAAATAGAGGTTTGTGGCCCAAAAAGTTTGAGAATAACTTTGACTATACCACTGTAATAGGTTATACGGAAATTAGTACGATTCCTGACAAACTTTTTTTAATATAAAAACAAAGCAAAAGACAACGTATTCATTAGGCCTTTCATATCTCCAAGGCATAGTTTATGTGAAAAATCAAGTTAAAAACATATTCATGCATGTTTTTTACATTCAAAGCATAATTGATTTTTGAAAGTGAACAGATGGATACGCACATATTGTTTTCTCTTTGTTAAATAAAATTTTTAAATTTCAAATGAAATCCAATGTATGACAGAATTTTAGTCATTACCATTAATTCGTATTATTCAAAAGTACCCAGTATCGGTACCGCAGTACAATTTTAGCAAGGTACCGAGTACCGGTACCGCGGTACTTTTAAAAAGTACCGTGCCCACCACTGCTAAGATATAAAGGAGAGCAAACGATAAACGAGTATTCGGACCTGTTTCTGAGATTCCAAAATATTGTCCGAATGATAATGTTTTTATTATTGTTTTCCTAAAAAGAAAGGACGTTAGTTTAAAGCTGCTTTTTCAAACCACAAAATACACAAAAATTTATGTCAATTGTGTTGATTTAGAACAGGCACGGCGAAATTAGCAGTTGATTTGAAATTATGTCGATCGCGGTTATCTATAGAGGGGGATTTGTTTACACTCGAATACTTTGCCGTCAACAATAAAACAAGTAAAAACAATAAAATCATATGATAAAGTATGTATACTATATTGATAACACTGTGTAACACAATTTTTTTCCTGGCTCCTAAGAGTCATTTCCTGATTAGTTACATCTAGAAAGTAAAGAAAACTTAAAAAATTTTTGTTAAACTTTGCTTTTGTAAATTTGAGAGTAATTTTTTTAAATTCAGTGTTTAGTGTGAAAACATGGGTTCTTATTCATTATTCGCCCAGCTTACTTTTTGAGAAATTTCCAAAGTCTGCGAGGTTAGTAACGGTAAACAGTGAACGAAACCTAAAACTTGTTATTTAATGTATAAAGCTTGGTTATATTTCTTGATTGTTTGCGCTATTGAAGACGTTTAAATCTTGTATTAAAATATATGCTACTTTAAAAAAGAAATCTGGACGAATTTTCACCTTATAAGCCTAAACAGTTTACATACAAAAATATTTTATACTTAGACAGGAGCAAGCAATTAACCAATCAATTAGAAATGTACGGTTTTTCTAAATTTACAACAATACTGTAAGTCATTTTTATGATAAAGCCCCCATATATAGTCACCCATCTTGCGCTTATTATATTGTCCTTGGTAACGGTGTTCAAAATCTAATATGTTCTGATGGAAACGTTCGCCTTGTTCCTCAAAGTAAGCACCCATATTTTACTTAAACTCACCCAGATGAATATCAAGTATATGAACTTTAAGTGACATTTTGCACCCCATTACACCGTAGGTCTTTATTAATTTAGCAACCAGCTTAACATAACTTTCAGCTCTGCAATTGCCTAAAACTCCTTGAACTAATGCAGCAAAGCTATTCCAAGCTGCCCTTTCTTTTGCTGATAGTTTTTAAAAAAATCTGGTGCACTCCAATATTTTTCTCATCTGTGGGCCAAAAAAAACACTAGCTTTTACCTTTGCTTCAGAAAGCTTAAAAAAGAACTTTTGTAAATATTTGAATGGCTCTAAATTCCTATCCAAAGCTTTAACAAATTGTTTGATGAGGCCTAATTTTATGCGCATTGGTGGCATCAATATTTTGCTTGGGTAAATTAAAGGTTCTCATTGACGTTGTTTTTTCCAACAAAAAATGCAATTCTTTTAGGCCATATTCGCCTATGGTAGTGTCTCGGCTATCCCAATACAAAGGTAACATGGAAATTTTGTCAATCCACCTTGGAGACCCATTAAAAATACCACCATTGTGAAATCTCCAATTACTTGCCAGCTAAATTGGTTATATTTCATTTGATATATTCATAATTTTCTTTAAGAAGTACTGAATGAGCTAGAGGGATAGAGGGATATTTGTTTCTATTGTGAAACAATTCGGCTTTGAGACTCCTGCTTAAGCTATTGATAGAAAGATGCCAGTCATTTAGAATACAGGGAATCCCAATAGAGTCAAAAAGATCATTTATATTATAACAGAAGCAAAGTTCCATTTTCTGTCGCAAAAAAATTGAAAAAGTCCTAATGACACTTGCGCTGCTCTGTAACTCTAACAGATGCATTCAGGAAGTTTCATTGTTTAAGTCTGGAGTTCAACAACTCAGCGTTGGATTTTGTTGGGCCAAAGTCCCGAATCAAGTCATTAATATTTTGTTGCTTGGAAAAATAGGGCTTATTTTTGCTCCAATTCAAATGTGATGTAATCTTCACCCTCTTATACATCTTTCCCATTCTTTATAGTGCTTGACTCATCTTCAAAGATTTTTTTTTGAAGGAAGAAGAGGGTACGTACAGGCAACTGGACAGAATGTGGTACTGGAGCAATTGAAAAAAGAATGTCTAGATACCTTGTTGCAGATGCATTATTTCCAGCTCTACGTTTGGATGGATCTACCAAGCCGAAGTAACAATCACTTAAATGATTGGTGGGCTCTCGCCAAATTCCGGGCACAGCAAACATCATAACTCTCTTTTCCCCTTTCCCCTTTTCCCCTCTCTTTTCCCTGTCTCTTTTCCCCTATTGGTTGGAACCTGGGAACAAAAAAACAAATTTTGTTTTGTTACACATTGTAATCAGTTTAAGGTGTAATTTGCATTAATAGGAATCTTAAACAATATCAAATTCGTCATCGTCATCGGATTTGTAAGAAAACTCAAAATCACCATCACGGTTCTAAAAAATATTTTAATTAGTTTTAAGCTCAAAGCAACAAATTAACAGATTAAAGAAATTTTACTTACTGGGGGTGAAATTTTGTATCTCCTCATACGCACTAGTTTAATTTTTTTCTTTATTTTTGCTTGTCTAGTTTTTCTTTCTCTCAAGTCTATTGTCACAAAATCATATTCGATTTTCTTATCAATTGGGAAATTAGTGGTGTTACATTTCATCCATTCGCCAGGATTAGTATCAATGTATTTTCTGTACATGAATTCAAATCCGGGATACATAGAGCATAACAAAACCGTTGATTCCTTTTTAGATATTCCAGGCGGAGGAATCCGATAATTGATACTCATTTTGTTCAGTCTCATAATTTCTTTGTTTCCAATTCGATTTGCAAAACTTTCCCAATCTTGTTTTTGGAGTTGTTCTGATAGCAAAGAAGTGTCTTGCTCCCATTCAGCTTTATGCCAAGCTCGTTCTGCAAACGCTAGCAGCCGAGGAAACAATTGAGAATGAATCATTGTCTCATTACGTAGCAGTTTGGTGTAAAGGTAAGCTTGCATTCCAATAATATTTTGAGGATTATTTAACTGAGTGTAATTTGAAAAGTCTTCACCGTATGGATAAAGTAATTCGTTTGAGTTTTGATTACTGTACAAATCGTCTGGTTTGAATGCAAAAATGGTTTTATCATCTATGTATGTAGTTGTGAAAGCTTCTCCTATTTCATCTGGATCCGGTTCATGTGGATGTTTAAAAAACAAATAAGAAGCGTGAGATTGTACCACTTTGTAACCGGCATTCGCCAGTTTGTATCCTCTTTTTAGTGTTGATTGTTTCAGTTCTGCGTTGTTTGAATAGACAATAACACTGTCAACACTTAAAACAGATTCATAAAATGGCTCTTCGCTGGGCATTTGTAATGCGGCAATTGCACGGAATCCCAATTTGATTCCATGCGTATTCCAACATAATCTTGTCAATCTAAACAGAAAATATTCGTGAAAACTAGTTAAATCTGATCCAACAAAATTACTTGACTTAAACGATTCAAATAATTTTGAATCAGCCCATTTACCGTTAAGTAATCCGTACCCTCCAATGTATATAATAGTTAACGGTTGTACAGTTTTGTGCATGATTTTCAATGATTTAATTATATGATCAATAAAGTGATATGTAGATTCCATGATCGGATTCATAATATGGTGTTTATACAAAGTATCTGTACTGGGTTTTTCATGCAAGTCATTAAGAAGAAATTCTTTGGCTTTTTCTATGTCAACTTTTTCTAATTTGTTGTATCGAGCTTTCATTGACAGAATTGCAGCATTGCATTGTCCTGGCATGCAAATCATGGGAATCACTTCTATGCAATGATCTGATGCAAATTGTAAGATCTGCTTGTACTGATCTATTGTGTAATAACCACTTCCTGATGTATTACCATATGGACCGGATCCTAGTGCCGGAAGAACAGCGTCCTCATTCTCGGTATGACGTCTGAATGCTCCAACTTCAGTCAACTCGGGTAAATCATCGATTTTGATTCTCCATTCTTCATTATTGGACAATTGCAATACCAGCTTGTTTAATTTGTACATGGCCATGACTTTGATGATCAACAACAAATCGTCTACTTGTATAAAATTGCTTACAGTATCAATCATCAGACCTCGATAATCATATCTCGGTGCGTCCTTAATTACACCGGTTGGAAATTTGAGAGCTTCACTTTGTGTTTCTGCCAATGCCATCAATGTTTGTGTTGCATAAAATATTCCAGGTCGTGCATGTGCTGTGATATCAATGGAGTTGGTTTTGGAATCAATAATAATTTGATAAGCTTCATCACATTGTCGAACATCAGTTACAACATCTTGTTTACAGTTTATATGTTTAGGTTGAAATGGTAACTTAATGGTTTTTGGTTAAAATTCTTGCATAAAAATTCTTCGTAAAAGCTTGCTCATTTTTAAGCAACTGTGATTCGAAAATTGAAAAGAACATGCTGCTATCCACAATAATGCTTTTAGTTGAATGAAGTTCGGTAAACACAGTTTTGGGAACAATTCGCATTGGTGCACGCCCTAAATCAACAATATTGTATTTATCAAATCTTTTAGCTGGACTAAATTCATTAAAAGAACCTTGGTAATCTACCAAAACGTTAAAATTTGACACAATTCCAACCTCATCTTCATTCGTGTTTTTTATGATTTGTGGTTGTTCGCCAGGAACACAAACATACCAACGAGGATACATGCAATATCGACTTGCAACCCTGTACGAGTTGAAATAGACGTTTACACTCTCGTCTGGCTTCAATCCTCTAAATTCAGATGTTGGTGTTAATTTATACAGAGTTCCATCAATATGACTGAGCTTAAAGTTTGAAGTGTTTGCTAGATCCATGTACCAATTATCGAAGTATTGAGTTTTTGATAAATGAGAGCTATTTGAAAAAATTGCCCAATTGCTATTGTTTCCAGAAGGAATGTTCTGATAACCAATATTTTTTAATATCGCTGTTTGCGGAAGTGCATCTTGGCTTAAATTTCTTACAATTTTATAAGTTATCTCTAAATGCAACGAAAGATAGTTTGTCAAGTTATAAGACAACGGCAAAATATTGTTTGATTGTAAAGTACAATCAACTAAAGTCATTTTGTTGTATTTGTCAAAAGTTCTTGGTTGAGTTTTAGAAAGTTGTTCTACAGATTGTAAACTAGGACTACTTGTACTTGTTGATGCAATTACGGTTTGTAATTCATCAAGTACAATAAAAGCAGTTGGTCGTTCACTTGGAATCGTACTCCAACATTTTATCATTGTGTTTTTCAAGTGAAGAAATATGAACATATCATCGCAATCAGCAGCCAAGCACTTTTCTATTTCATCAACAAATTCCATGTTTGGCTTAAGATCATCGTTTTTGATTTTATACATTATCAAGTCAAGATTAACTCCTGAACTAATAAACACTCTTTGTCGGGTAAGTACTTCATAAATAATCATTGCATAGCTGTATATGTCGCTGGAACATTTCTGTTTGTAAGTATTTTTTAGTATTTCGGGTGCACAGTAAAGTGGTGTAAACTGATTGTTTGATAAATCTTGAAATGATGAGTAGCTCGGACAATTGTTACTGCACCAAAATCAGCCAGCTTAACAGTGTAATCATTTGTTAGTAAAACATTTTGTGGTTTCAAGTCACAATGAACAAACGGAGGATTTTGATTGTGAAGATAATTTACAGCTTCAGCGATTTCAACACAAAGTTTCAAGCATAATAACCCGTGACATCGAAATTTTGACTTTTCGAAACAGTAGATCTTCTAAAGTTCCGCCAGTTACTTCTTCCATGACAATTCCGCAATAATTGCTCCATGATGTAATTCCGTAAACTTTGACAATGTTTTGATGATTGATGTTAATTAACGTGACTGCTTCCTTGGCAGCGTCTTCTAGTTTTTTTATCAATAGATTCTTGAGATCCATCGAGAGTGAAGTATTTGACCACAACAGTTTTTAATTTTTTGTGGTAACATCGACGAACTTTAGCAAATGAACCGTTTCAAACAAGATCAGTTTGATCCGGGCCTGTCAAGAAACTGTTTGCTTCAAAGATGTTAGGTTTTGATTTTCCGACCATGCGGTCAAATAGTGTTTTTACTTTATTTATAGACATTTTTAAAATACAACGATATTATCATGATATGTTGAAGTTTCCAAAATTAAAATTTACTTTTAGAAATATTTATTTAGTCTACAAAAATTAGTTTATTAAATTCTATTTTCAGTTTGTTTTTGATTTAAAACTTTCGACAAAGTTTTTTATAAATTTTTTTTGGCTTAAAAAGTCTGTAATTTTTTGTTAATTAATTAGATTATTTTTTTTGGTTTAAGAATTGTTAGCCTAAAATATCCTAAGTCGTAACAGCAAACTGTCTGCGAATCGTTCATTGGAATGTAAATGGCATCGATCGTGGTGGAACTAAACTTTTTTTACTTTTTCTTACCAAAATCAGTATACTTTTATTTTTTTGCAAAAGCTGCACATTTTTCTTGGTTCAATTATTTTTGTACCATGATGTACGAGTAAAACACTCAAAAAAGGCCATAATATTACTGGAAAAAAAACCAGTATTCTCGCACAAAACCTATGAGATGGTGTTCTCATTCTTATTGAAAATGATTACTTCTAGTCTCTTCTCTCTACTAAACACCTCTTTTAATACCTGCCTCATTGTCTAGCTAGTACAATTAAAAGCCTATATGTTCATCAATACGCTCTTTTGTCTGAGATTTTCGTCCTTAATTCCATATACTTTTTGTTCTATGATGCTTCCCTTCAACTTTATTTTAAAAATTAACTCAATATTTTGTTCTCTCTCTTTTTCTTATAGGAAAACCAGCTGCATTCAATACGTTTTGCTAAATTCCTTTTACTTTTACCACTGTCATTCCTTTTGACACATAGCATTAACCGCCCTTCCAAAATCTGGTGTCTCTTAAAATTGTTGATGTTGTAAAAAAACTTAACGTTTTCGCAAGGCGGACTGCTGTAAAGAAAACATTTTGATTTATTCTAATTTTTTACTGTAATTTCTAAAGCTAAACCTGAATCATATCAAAACATTTGTTCAAACCCCTTCAAAAGTTCGTCCCAGCAAAGTCTTCTCTTTACTCAACACTATGTCAGATTCTTTTTCATCTTCAATAGACTTTGCTGAATTTTTAAACTGCCATAAGCCCTAAATTGTGTGAATCGTCTTTTCGCACATCTACCTACCCAAACATTAAAATCCACCTGCGGTTTTAAGCATTCTCATATGAGCAAGATCAGGTCAGTCGATGATAATCTTTTTCACGTTAATTTTCTCCTTCCTAGAACTTTCCTAAATTCTTTCCTTACCCTCCAACTCAACTTCTTCTGACCCAGACCAAATCAACTAGCGGCTACTTACTCACTTCTTTCAATCTGGAATACAATTTCTTTTTTAAATCTATAATCTTTCATGGTCCATCCACACTTTCTCATTAGACTCAAACGACCCACACGCATTTGTCGTAGTTCGGAGCGTTGAGTTCAAGTTTTATTATTGACGTTTAAACTCAGAAGGTTAATCACTACTTAATTCTATTTGTATTTGTTTACTTATTCAAATAAAAATGAAAACAAAATAATCAACCTACTGTATATTAGACAACTTTTTTTATCATAATTAAACAGAAGTTTCACGTTATCGAAGTTATCGAACTAATGTCTGCCGGAGAGTATCTTTATATTTTACAATCTGTGACAAACCTACATTGCTGTACGAAAGTGGACGTAATATCACGTGATCATGCAATATGGAACAACAGGATGTAAAATCCGAAAATGTATACAAATAAAGCATGAGAAAGTTAAACATTACAGTACGTTTAAAACAAAAATACGAAACTATATTTTTAGTTATCCAATTAATCGCTACAAATCTATCTTCTAAGATCTTCTTCTTTATCCTAAAGCTTTCCTCATCTTTCTTCTAATTTCTCAACTCAACTTCTTCCAACCCAGACCAGATCACCAATCTGTTGCTTACGCACCTCTCTCAATCTGCTATATAATTTTATATTTACATCTTTAATCTGTCCTGGTCCATCAACACTTTTCCATCAGCCTTAAAACAACGCTAACTGTTTTATATATTTAAACTTTAAGCCTAAAACAAAGTTGACTCAATATGTAACTCAATTAAATTAGAATTGTTCTTTTCTTTGTTTTTGTTTTTATAAAATCCCGCAACTAAAAATACGTTAAATTTATAACCTTACAGTTTTTCGTATAAGTTCACACTTTAATTGGATTAATTTTACAATCAAACTGTATGCCGACCGTTTTTTTTGCACGAACTTTTGGAAGTGATTTTGGGTAATTTTTACAAAGTTGAAACCAAATTTGAGTAAAAATTTTTGTGTATCGTCATGTTTTTTTGCAGTCTCATTTCCTAAATCGGTAGACTGTTGATCAAAATTTGATGATCAAAGTTTGATGCCATCAACTCAGAGGAAAAACGGACTCTATCTAGAAGGTATAATGACAACTTTTTAATAAAACAATTTTTAACAATTAGTTTGAGTATTTTTCGAATATAAAGAAGACATTTTTGTAAAGATTTTTTATTAGTAAGCGTTAATAGGTTATATATTACAAAGTTAAACTAACTCGAAATCTTATTTCTACTAAAAATATTTGAATGTGCCTCTAAAGCATTTTTAAACCTCAAAGCATTTTTTTGAGTTAACACTTGAGAAACCAGGTTTGCGATAAAGACAAAAAATTATTTATAACAACTTCAATATAACATTATGAGGCGTACAAAGCTGAAACTTTTGTTTTAATCCTTGATTCTAAAATTTGCTTCGACTTTAGAAAAATATACGTAAGCTAACCTAAAGTTAGAAAAACATTTGTTTTTGTTAAAAAGTATTAAGTTTTAACAATGTTGTCATTTTATATATACGTTTGATCGTAATGACGGCTGTTCTACTCATAAATTTTACAAGATTTAGTAAGAATGAAAAATAGTACTAGCTCTTCTCCAACTTAACACCCATTATATTGATGTATTACAACTATCCCCCGTGAAAAAATACCTACATCAATTTTCAGCAATTTTCAAACATTAAGGTGGAAGTGATAATATATTGCATATTTTAAAATGGATTTTTAAAAAATTGATTTACGGCATTTTATTAAAGCTGGAATCCTAATCGAATAGCCTTGTGTGATAAGTTTAATTGATTGCACTTATATTAACGTTCCTATTAGCGTGGTTAAATTTTAATTTTGTAAGTAATAAAAACACTCAATTTAGATGTGTAACTGTAATCGGTGAGAGAGTTTGCCGAACGCCACCAAAGTGAAGTATCTGATGACTACAAGCGCTTTGTCTTCGAAATACGCTTGTAGTAAAATCGGTCGAACAAAAAGATGTTTTAATGTAATTGCTACAAAAAGAAAAAAAAAAAAATTAAATAACATATCTAAAGCGAAAGAAGATTAATCAATAAATTGAAAAAACGATCAGAAATATAAAAAACAAAAAACAATTATTTTTACCAAGCAGTTTACTTTGATGTTGACTAATAAAAACCAAAACAATCCACAAACAGAGAAACTATACAATAATCTTGTTATACTTTAAGGCGCACCCTTAAAATTCCTACTCTTGGTTGCCTTACAAATCGACAAGTGTATAGAAAATGTAAACGAGACAATACCGAATGATTACGCTTCAGAAAAAACTATGCTTTGGGATGCGGTTGCAGTGAATTCGTGCGAACTCAAGACAACCATTAATTGCATTTTTACAAAGAGTCTTGTTTATAATTTGTCATCGAATGAAACATAAACTTTAAAACGCAACAATACAAAAGATTCGATGATTGACAATGATTTCTGATTAACTAGTTTTGTTTGACTATCGTTTTTTGTTCTGCACGTCTCTCGCAGTTTCAATCTCTTTTGTTGACTGATCGACTCTCTCTGATTGGTCGACATGGGAGGTTACCATTAGGTTGGCAAATATAACAAAATAATTTAATTATTGCTTTTGTTAATGACGTGTCCTTTTTTTTCATTTCTCAAACATCTGTTGACTGATTATAAAATCGATATTATTACCGCCTATATTGAGTAGTTAATCGGTCTGAATGCTACCAGGAAATCACTCGTTACGTAACTTGTTATCACGTGATTTTCGTTTAGAAAAAAGACCAACGTCATTAATTAAAATAAAAGTTCTAAAAATTAGGCTTGGGAAAACACCGATGGCAAACTATGAACCAAAAGTATTTTGAAACGAGCTGCACAATATTTTACCAAATCAATACAAACTCTGCGAGAGAATGAAAACTTTGCCGTAAATTTTATAAAATTATTATAATTGCATGCACTAAAAACAGCTTTCAAAAATAAGTTCGCTAAAAATAAACTAATAATTAACGTTTAAAACCAAAGAAGTTAGTAGCTTGTGCTTCGGCAAATTAAACTTCAAAAGAAATAGAATAAAAAAGAATATGCGTTTGCAACGCTTTATTTTTAAATATTTACAAAAAATTACAGTAGTTATTACCACATATTTTAAGCTTACTGGTTTTTTTTTACTTTTTCCCTATTTTCTGGTTTTTAAAAATAATCAAAAATTAAAAATTGGATCACAATATACAACAATCAAATGAAAAAAATATAAAAAAATTAAAATGCCCAACATTATTAAAAACCTAGCGTTTGCACTAAAAATAAAACCAATTATGATAAAATGCACAAAACATTTTCAAAAAGGTTTTATCTAAAGCCACCAAGACAAATCATGAGAAGCTCAATTATTTTCATTTCTCTTTCTAACCTTTTGATAACTTATATAGTTTTGACGACTCGTTTTTGATGGTATTTGTGTACAACTTTCAGATGCTAAAAGGTTTAAAAAACGTTGTCAAATTCTTGAATGACTTTAATTTTTTTGTTAAGAATCTTACAAAAGATTCAGTATATTTTACTGATTATTATTTCATTTTTACTTTGAACAAATGTGAAAATACAATTTCAACTACGTTGATAATTTAAAATACCGCTTTATTTCATCTTGCACGCACTGCTTAATTAATTTAAGAAATACACTTTCAACTTAATTTTTAGAAACTAATCGCCACAACTGTAATATCGAATTTGTAGTTATATTAACCTAAAGTTCTTTTTCAAATCAAAAAAGTATAATAAGCATGAATAAAAAATAGCACAGCTACCAACGATTCTCCTTTGTTGTTTTTTCTTTTTGATGCTAAAATAAAAATCAAACGTGATAAAAAATAATTTTAACTCATTAAAAACCCACAAAGTAGTTCCGGAAATATTATGTCAGCTGCCAACAACAAAACCAGGGTTTAGTTCCTCAAACACCAAACTCCGGCTTGCTTCGATCGTTTTCTTGTTTAAGACTTCCGTAAGATTTTAGCTGTGATCACAAACAAAACAGTGAAATCATGTTTTACGCCAAAAAAAGTTTCGCAGTATTAAAACTTAAATCAAAATTGCTCGATGAGTTTTTGTTTTGATAAGTTTATTCAAGAATAATCCGCACACTAGTTGTATTGAAAAACACAATAACAACTGAAAAGTCAAACCAACATTTTTTTTTTTTTTTATCTCTATATTTATCCTCCTGACTCAACAGGAAAGCGACGGAGGCGCTATACATAGGGTAAGCAATTACCCCGACCTGCTTCCGGAGATGCCAAGATATTGCTGTCCGCTAGTAATTTGGTAGAGATATTACTGTAATTTAGAACTGCTTGTCAAGACCACCAAGCAGGTGAAAGTGCCGTAAAGTGTTTTTCCCAAGGACACAACAGAATGGCGCAAGTGGGTTTTGAACCGAGACCATGTTGATCATCAGTCCGGTGCTTTAACCCCTCGACCACGCTGCCGACATCATTGCATTACAGATGATTATCGTATTGAGAATAGTTAGGATATATTAATTATAGTGTTTTTATTAGTAAGTTGACTGTGTTTTGTAGGTAAGATATATTTTCTTTTAATTTACGTACATTGGGTCGAGTTGATTGCGATATGATTAATAATGATATTAGCTTTTGCTAGTGTTTCCCAATTTATTACATTTTTTACTGTGAATATATAGTTACTTCAGCATTTCAAGTATGAAAGTTCTTTTGCCAAATCTTTTTTATAGTTATTTACAGTAGTAATCATTGTAGATACTGTGTATATGAAAATAGTAAAACCACCTAGAACATAAAAATTTGGTTGAAATATAAAGTCGATGGATACAACTAAAGATATCTCATTGCCTTGCTCCGAAAAGTATTTCTTTAAACAGCAAATAAACGAAATTGCAAGATTGTTAAAAATAATCTAGATTTTTTTAGAGAAACAGTGTTTTTTTATTTGAAAAGACGATGGTTTGAACACGTACTTGAGGTTTTTACCGATGTCAAAATGATTGACAAACTTCTAACTAAAGCCATCAAAAAAATACATATATATCATTTGCTTTTTATCGGACAATTCTAAGTTTTTTAATAATAGTAATTTTTTCAAAGGGATTTTAAGTCAAAAAAATTTACAATTTTTCATCACAGCGACCGGGCCATAGCTTTTCCTAAATATTTATCAAAAAATATAAAACTTAAGAAATAATTCATTAAACTGCAACACTTGGTGGACAGTTTTCATGTTTTAAAACCATACTTGGACCCTTCTTGGAAAGATTTTACATATTGACGTAATGATGTTGTAGGTAGTTGAACTGTTGCAGATGAAAGAAGATTGGCAATAAAGCACAGCGATTTTCAAAACAACATCCTGAAGAGTGACTTCTTTCATTTTTTACTCGTGATGTATGGTTATGATTCGTTGTATTCAATACAATGGGATATATAAAATCAAAAGATCGTGAAAGGTTAACTAAAAAACTCTGACAGCATTAGACATAGTTTAATTTTGAAAAAATCGGCTCAGACTAGACTAATACAATAAAAGTTTTAAAAGAAATCGAACTTGACTACAGTCTTTACAGCAAAGGATTCAGATATGACTAGAGTCCACAAATCAATGAATAACTCGTACTTGACTTCCATTGATACATTTAAATTTTTCTCTATTAATTCTATTTAAAATTATAAAATTCTGTCCTATTTGCACACACATTTTTTAAAATAGTGATTGAAAAAACTTGTGGAAATAAAATTGATCGTAAACTTAAACTTGAAAAAACTCAAGATTTGATAACGTGAAATGGAAGACTTGGACTCGATTTAAGTATCTTAGCAAGGAACTTGAACTCGCGGTTGTTAAACTCGGAATTACTTAATTTCTTCAAATGTCAGCCTCGTTACAACTCTGGAATTAAATTGGACAGCTATAGCGACCGGAATGATTTCCAGCAATAACCACAATTAGATGAAAAACGTATTAAGCAACTGATAGTGATATAGCTGTGTAGTGTTAAAAAATAATGTTAATTTTTATTCTGCTTATTCACAACTTAGCAAACTTTGCGACTTGCAAACATTGCTGATCGTAAAACTTATCAATAATTACTCTGTTCGATGATGCTCGGCGTGACTTGCCGTGAAAAACGTCAAGTTTTGTTTTGATAATAATAAATAGCAGTAAGCCGTTTGTTTGTTGGCAGAAACTCATCTACCTAAAGAACAAATAGCTTATCTAGTCCAAAAAAATTTGAGTCAAAATATGTTATTTATAGAAAAATTTGTGAATTTAATTAATTTATTTAATTTATTTACAAAACAGTAGAAATAAAATTTATTCAACACTATTTTTAATTTGAAGTATCTATCATTCCAATAGTCTAATCAAATTTTTTACCAGTCAGCAAAAATACGCACATTAACCAATTAACGTTTAGTATTTAAATAAAAAAATGTTGAGATGAAGCCATGTAAACTTTAAAAACTAGGGTAACAAAAATTTTTATAGCTGTACTCTGCCTTTATTTTACTTAACGAACGTGACAACGTTAAATTTATGTTTATTGACCAACTACCATAAAAAGATTTAGAACCAATGTGCTTTAAACTAGAAAATAAGCTATATCAAGACAAAATAACAAATTAGAAGCTTTATGCATTTAGTTATAGCGCTATAAAGCATCCGGTGAAGGATCTTTTTAAATAATGTCGGATTTTGTGGTCATAGATATATTTGTAGAGCAGCAGCGGGTAAGTAAAAAAGAAGAGGTGCTGCGAGTTGCGCCGGAAAATTTTTTGCCGATCTGGGTAAAATTTTGTGATCTGAAAAACACTCTTAACAAACGCAAATTTTAAGCGTAGGTATAATCGATAAAATTTTTATTGAAAAATAATATGAAAACTCAAAAATTGATAAATAAATGTCTTCACTTTTTGGCCACGGCATTTTATTTATTTAACTCGCAAATATTTTTTGATTTACTTAAAAAGGTAGAATGTCTTTTTTGCAAACGAAGATTTTTTCTATTTTATCGGCCTTTATTTTGCACTAAAAAAATTTTCACTTTTAGTGTAAACTGAAGTGAAGAACTTATTTTTTTTTAAACAATTTTCTAGAATAACTTTTTCTCCAAATTGCTAAAGTAAATGTTTGCTTAGATTGTAGTGCTTTTTAAAAAAAGTATCATTTTTCTCAATTTTGTCCTTCTCGCTAACGTGGTGGCTCTTTTCGAAAAAAGTGAAGTGACTCCTTGTCTAATTCTATATTTTCAAACTTTTTGTTGGATTAGATTTTGGTCAAGATTATATAATTGTAGAGACGAATTTAACACCGTGCTTCTATCTAGCGAATTTTAAAAGCAATTGTCCCCTGGCCCCCAATTCATTTTATTTCATCTCAACATTTATCCTCCTAACTTGTAAAAAAGGAAAGAAGGCGGTATACATAGAGCAAGCAATTACGCCAATTTGCTTCCGGAGATGCCAAGATATTGCTGTCCGGTTGAAATTTTTATTTTGTTTTTTATAGAGACATGACTGAAATTTAGAACTGCTTGCCAAGACAGCCAAGCAGGGCAAAGCGTCGTTAAGTGTCTTTTCCCAAGCACACCACAGAATGGTGCGAGTAGGTTTTGAACGGAGACCATGTCGACCACAATCACAAAACTTTTACCACTCCACCAAACTGTCGACTACGCTACCATTCCACCGACTAATTCGACCACGCTGCCCTACTTTCGCGGCCCCTGAATCTACCATCTGTGAAACATAAATCGTGTTAATTTAAAGAATTTTTTAAAATTTTTATCTGTATATTTATCCTCCTGACTCGCAGGAAAGCGACGGAGGCGCTAATACATAGGGTAAGCAATTACCCCGACCTGCTTCCGGGGATGCCAAGATATTGCCCTCCGCTTGTAATTTTAATAGAAATATGACTTTAATTTAGAACTACTTGCCAAGACTACCAAGCAGGGGAAAGTGCCGTAAAGTGTTTTCCAAGAACACAACAGAATGGCCAGAGAAGGTTTTGAACCACGACCATGTCGATTACGATCCCGGCGCTTTAACCACTCGAGCACGCTGCCGACAATATTAAAGTTTATTGCTAACTAAATATTTTAAGTAAAAAGTTTTATGCCAAAGAAAATGAAGCGTTGTACTTCTAAAGCCTACAGTTAGATTAAGTGAGCTGCGGTCTTTGCATCTCAAACGTAAATTGAATTTTATATATAAAGCGTCAATGGAATGCGTGATTTTGCGTCATTTTACGTGAAATTTTTGAGCTGAATTTAAAACAACTCAAAAAGTTAGCAATTGGAAATTAAAAAAAAAATTTTAAATCCATCAAAACTTAAATTCAATAAAAGAAAATTGAGAAACCTTGAAAAATATTAGAATTATTATTTTTTTGCTTTGCTGTTAATATTTAAAATTACTGCACAGATATTTGGAGATGCTGCAGCTCTGCAGCTTCTATGAGCAAGCCGCCACTGTTTATAACATTTTTCTCAACTGACATGTTTCCAAAAGAAGAAGAATTTTTGTTACATTTTATCACAATTCAAAGGCTAAATATCAATACAAAAGCAAACCATATAAGCTCGACCTTAAAACAGATTTTTTATTTTAACAATGAATAGTTACCTGTCATGCATTTTTCAATGCCAAAAGCGCTATAGAAATTTTTTTATTGATATTAAATTTTTCGGCTATTTCTACCAATATCAATGTTTTAAAAATTTCTTATAAATAGCTGGTGAGCAGCCTACACATGTCTCTTACTTAATTACTGTGATAGACCACTGACACGCTTATTGCAACCTATGCAGTAGGTTTGTAAGTTTGAGACGTACATATAATTTTGTCATTCAAAGCAACGTTCTAACATACGGTAAGTTAAAATTGCAACCTTGCATACATTATGAGAATTTTTTCAAGTTTACAATAAAAAGATTAGTATTTAAATAACGTAAAACCGAGTTTTTTGAGCAGGGGCTTATTGTGTCTTGGTCAAAGTAGTAGACATGGCGCAGTATCTCTCTATCATAATATATTTCTGCAAGCAAAGCAAAAATTTTACAATAATTTTAAAATTCAAAAGAGTAAAAGAATCTCTTTGTTTTTTTTAAAAGACGCGTATGTTTGTGGATCCATTTTATTTAAACCAAAAACAGTTGCTTGGACTTAGTAATTGTTGTTAAGTTTTGACCTTATTTTGACGTAACGTTTTTCTTCCTATTATTGTAGTTTTGATGTAAGGTTACAAATTTTGGTAGCAACTGACATTATTTTAGAGATGCATAATTGCACAATCGGTCGTCAATGCGGGTTAATGCGTTACCATCAAGTTTTAAAAATAAATAGATTTTAAACAGACAATTATAGAGTGACACATTGCCCATCCAATTTCGAAACGTTGTTTTGATAAATACTGTTAAATTTTATAAAAGTTTAAAATTGAAAATTTTTGAAAAACTTTGTTGAAAAAAAATTCGAAGTATCTACAGAATTTGTCTGCCTAAAATATACAGCTTACCTTCAGAATTATTCCAAAGTTTGGCTTAAGTTTAAAATAATAATGAGTGTGGTTCCGTTTTGGTTTCTGTTTGAAGCCTGATTTTCGAATATACCAATTTCACTTTCATATCGCTGAAAAAGTTTTTTTCTTCCGGATTAATATGAGATGGTAAATTTGTTTAAATAGAATTAGGTTATGTTGTCATTAGATGTAATATTTTAACTTTGTTTTGTGGGCCCATCCAAAGACTAAAGAGTTTGATTTCTCCTAATTTCATGTCTCAATAAAAATAATTTTTTGTCTTGATTTAATTCTTTAAAGCAAAAAATGTTTTTGACATTCAATTTTTAGTAAAGATTTTTTTATTTTGTCTTTTTTAATAAAAGAAAAAACATAATCGTCTAAACTTAAATTAATTTAAACTTAGACTCTTGCCCTCAATACATTTCTGAATCCGCTACTAAATTTTGGAAAAATTTTTTTGAAAAAAATCCTGTTTATTATTTGTTACTGCCATTGTGCGGTTGGTTATTTTAACTATTTTTTGTCGATTAAATATGAATAATAGCAGTTTTAGACCAGGTAATCAGATTCTGACTTGTGAGCAGAAAGACATCACTTTGATGGTCAGTTTATCGGAGTAATATCCGTTGTGTCCATGGAAAAACATTCTATGATAGGGTTACCATATTTTCATCACCAAAAAGGAGGACACTTTTTATTTTAAAGAAATTTATTAACAGCTAGTTGTTCTGCATCGCCTATACGGCAAAAGACAAACGAAAGCAACAATATTTTAGCTATAGGTCAAAGTGTTATTAAATTTAATTTTTCGACTTAGCCCACGAGTATTTGGCTGTTTCTTGAACTTTCTTAAGTAGTGTAGAATCAGCTTTAACAATATCATAAAACTGGTTGCATGTAACATCATTGAAATTGTACACCAACTTCAAGATGCTTGCAACTGAATCAAAAAGAAATCGCTCTCTTTCTTTTGACCATTGTGGCTGTAACAAGGAAAAAATACGTTCAACCTTAGCGTTATGAGCTATAATGCTGAAGTAAAACTGTGCAATTTTTAACAGCTCGCTAAACAATTCAGTAGTACTGCACGTGTTAAAATAGGCTGCCCATCTTTCATGCGCCATCATTTTGCGATATGGCAGTGCATTTGTTCCAAGCTGTGTTTCAATGAATTTGCATAGCCTGTGGTATTGGTCAAACAATTTAGCTTCATCAATAGAAACATTTTTCTGCTGCAAATATTCCAGACATGGTTCAACATTTTCCCACTTGGTTGTTTGCGACAGTAGCATCCAATCAAAGCATTCAAATTCGTAAAACAAACTAGTCCATTTATCCAAGTATTCCACGCAAGATTTGTACAGCACAGAAACATCCCGGATGAACGAGTCACAAGCTTGATCTTGACCTTCTTCTCTGAGTTTATTCAGCTTTGATTTAATTTGCTTTGATATGAACATGTGCTTTTTTCTCTCTTTAATTGTTGATTTTACAGCATCGAGGCACGATCTAACTTCACCAATGGATGCTTTTGACCGTTCAATATTTTGAACTTGCTCATTGAAAACAGCGATGAATGATCGCAAGTGTTTCAAATATAGTTCGCTCAAAGGAGCTTCATAAAACCGTTTCAAAACAATCGGTGGCTTGTCAATTGACGTGAAATACGACTGTAAGGCAGGGAACATTTGAAGCATTCTTGACAAGCTAGGATAAAGCGACAGCCACCTTGTTACACTGTGGGAAAGTAGTTTCCGGTATTCTGTATCCACGAAGTTACAATAATCTTTCAACTCCTCTGTGCGAACAGTATAAATGTAAAAATACTGGTAGGTTTTGTACATAATACTTTCAACATCTATAGTCATCTGATTCGTACCATGATGCAAACAGTTATTTAAAATATGAGCCGGACAACCAACTCCAACCAGTGTTGGTAAATCATTTTTCAATCTAGAGAAGACGTTGTTACCCTTTGGACGTCTTAAGCCACCAAAGTTAGTGTTACAATTGTCACCAGTGAAAGAAACACATTTTTCAAAAAAGCCCATTTTTGTCAGAGTTTCTTTTACTTCATTAGCAATTGTTAAAGATGTTTCGTTTGTAGTACTTTTGACTTCAAGCAACTTTGACTGAAGGCCCCCATGTTTCCAATCGAAATATTGAACCACAATAGGAAAAAGTTTGGTTGATTGATGATTACTACTATCAGTTGCCACTCCGAGATACATAATACCATGTTCTTGTATATCATTCAGCACGTATTTAACACTCATGGGAGAAAGAACGTTATTAACAATAGCTTCAACTTTAGTCCGAGCACAAGAATACTTTTTCGAAATGTTTGAATCAGGAAATAATTTTCTCATCAAAGGTGATGTACAATCATTAGATTTGTAACTCTGGTGATGCTTTACAGTATGAAACGCCATGGTGGCTTCAGCAGCGGCAACATTATCTTCAGTTTGTGTACCAGGCTTACAGAAATAATCTGTCACTTTTGCAGATGAAGTTTCTCCCCTGATAGCTTTTTTATGCTTTGTACTCTGTACATGCATATCTAAGCTAAGTCCACCTTTATTCGCCACTGAAATAAACGTACCGTAGCCACAAACAATGCATTCCGCTTCAAAATCATTTCGTCCCTTTCTAAAACACGGATACTTTTTCTGTATCTCTTCTGTAAATTCTGACTTCCTCTTTGGCATTATTTTTTAGCAAGCTAAATGTTTCACTGTTAACTAGATCTGAATGTCTTAACAAAGCTTAACTTACAGTACAGTGGATGCCACAATATTGTGTAGCAAAGGACAATTGTCATTGTTACGTCATAATCGTGTTTGTCTCGCTGTGCTGTTTTGTTGCTTGTGCTTGGCATTAGAAAGATGAGATGCATTTTTGAAGCTGATTAAAAACAAGTCAAGTAAACCATTGAAGTCGTTACAATTGCATCATAATTCATTATCGAATGAGAAATTTATTACATCATAAATACCTCCGACTGTCTTAGAGTAACCTGGTAAGACGTAAGCTATAGCGCGTGCGCGATATATAGGCCTACTTTTAGTGATCTAACCGATGATATATTTATACACTAAAAGGCTGAATGATTGGACATGTTTTAATTGTTCAAAATGCCGAAAAGGAGGACATTTGGGCATTTTTTAACGTCCTCGGAGGACAAATTATTTTTCATTAAAAAGGAGGACATATCCTCCAAAAAGAGGACGTATGGTAACCCTATTCTATGACAAATTCTTATAGTTTTGGTGTACATCACACTGCGCAGTGCCCAACTTCTGGAATTAGTGAATGAGAACAGATCGCTGTGTTAATAACTGAGCAGGTCAGCTTAGAGTTTTAGCTGGGTTGTTTAAGCCCCTTGTCTTGGGATAATGTGACTTCTTATGAATTCTCGCTTATGAAACGCTGATCAAACAGTGACGTGTCCGAACAAAGGCTTTATTACGTCAAAAGTTTGCTTTGTGACTGCACTAAGTAAATTATAAACTTATCATTGAAATTCATTGTCTGTGTACACAATAACCCGGACATAAATCAGATTGAAAATGTTTTATTGTCATAACCACAATACATTGCAATAAAACTAAATTCTAAAGAGATTCGATTACCACATTATTGAGCGCTTTGTGATTGATTTTATGACATAACTTAAATGTCTCGAGAGGAATAAGAATTAGATATCTAAACATAAAAATTCTGAGCACTATTACACCACACAGTAGAACTTTAAAAAGTGAACTATTGAAATGCTTTAAAAATGATATAGAATTATACTTCCCGCAGATCGTATCAAATTACGTCGTTAAACAACTTATCAATGGAATACAACAAAATTACATAAAAATATATCATTATCTTACTGCATTTTCGCTTTGGAACCTAATCATAAATCTACTATTTTGTAATGCCAAAGATATCGCATTGTACAGTATATAGCAATGGTTCCCACTTAAATATGACTGTATACCAATGACTGATTTTGTTTTTGAAGTTTTATGATAAAGTAAGTACAAAATTTTGATTTATTTTTGTGGATAGCCAAATTGCAAAAATGCTTCGAATCTTTTGATGTGAAGTATAAAGTAGTAAAAAAAAAACTTTTGATAAATAATTAAATAGTAAACGTTGCGATTAATAAAGACAATTATTGAATTTAACAAAAATTAACTGCTTTACTACTTATTAAAATATGGTAGTGTTAGAACATTTATTTGATACAAAAAGAAAACAAGACATTTTAGAGTCAACTTGTTTAAGATTGCATGTTGAAGCGATACAAGAAAGCGATAACAAAAAATAAATAAACTTTTATAATAAGCAAGATAAATAATATTAAAGAGAATAGACCAGGCATCTTGTAAAAAACACTGATTTCAAGTAATTAAAGTGCCTTTTGGTTTCTTTTGTAATTACTTAGAGTTTTTTTTTAGATGTGCAATAATATGTACAGTATATACGTTAATAAATAAATTTTATTCAAGTAATCAACCTGATACAAATTGGTTTATCAAAAAAAAAAGATATTGAATTGCTTGCGGTGACTTTACGTTATACATAAATGCGTTATTGTTTTATTTCCTACAAATTTGCTCTTTTTTTATCAAGATGTGTATAAGTCAACAAGCGTGAAATATTTTAAAAATCTTTAAAACAGAGCACAACAAATCAAAAGTGAAAGTGCAGTAAATCTATGTGAGGCCACTGCAGTGCCCGAGGCTAAATCGGTACGCATCCCGTACGGGCTGCCTTCATAGGACTCTTGCAGGCCCTACATAACATTGTTGGCCGGATATAGTTATCTAAGGTATTGAAAAAGTGTTTATCAGATTTTTCACCTTTCGTACATTTTAATTTGCCCCAAATACAAAAACGTCTCGTCAACAGCGACACATAAAATAAAGAAAAAAGTTTAAAATATTTTATTAGACTCATAAAAATCTAAACACCTTATACATGCAGAGCCGGTGAAAGGCTTTTTGGCATCTAAAAAAAGGTTTAATTGTTAACTGCCATTGCACTCTTTTTAGTTTAATTATAACAGTGTTTCTTAAACTATGGGTTGCGACCTAAAAGTGGTTCGCCAAGGCTATGCAGATGGGTCGCGAAGGCTTGGAAATTATCGCGTGTAAAAGAAAAAATCTGTCCGCAGAAGATTTGAGAAGTGAAGAACGTTCTGGAGGTGTCATTACGTATTTAAGACGAAAATGAAAAAATCGGAATCAGATTCGAGGTGAAGGCCTTTTTTTTTTTAGAGAACACTAGATTTTGAGACCAAAATCAAGAAATTAGAGACAGATTTGAGGTGAAAACCTTTTTTTTTTGGAGAACACTAGATTTTGGAGACGAAAATCAAGAAATCAGAGGCAGATTCGAGGTGAAGACCTTTTTTTTTTCTTTAGAGATCACTACGTTTTCACCACGTTCAGTCAAATTTACTTGGGTTGCAGTCATCTTTGCAAATCGTTGTTTTTAGCGATTTTGGGTTGCAGAAAAAAAGGTTTAAGAAACACTGAATTAAAGCAAACAATAGAAATTATAAAGATGAAAATTCCAACTTTATGTCTTACTTCGGAAAAATTGACCAAAGAATAAATTGATAATAGAAGTTTTGCGGCCCCGTGGGCTGCTTAGTTTTGTCTTCAAATGTACCGGCTCTGTATAAATGATAACAAAAAAAAAAGTTTGTGTACTTCTGTTTCTTAATTTTTGAAGTTCAGAATAGGTTTACAAAAAACAATGCTTCTTTTATGTTTGACAAAAGTTGATATTAGTCAAAATAAATATTTGGAAAATATTTTTAAAACTTTTAATTGTTCCATACAAAAAACTTGGATGAAATTGAATTTTCTTCTGAAATATTCTAAAAAAAGTTTATAAGAGTTTTAAAAATCGTGTAAATAAAAACCTGGATGAACTGTTTTTGAGAAAATTTTAAAATATTATATCAATGAGTTTTTAAAAAATAGCGCAAAACGAGACAACGTTCAAAGTAACAAAGTATTTGCAATTTGAAGAAAGTTTCAAAAGACCTTGTAAAATATTACAAACGCAATGTAGTTATAGAAATAATTTTGGTTCGAACTATAAGTCAGATTATTATTTCTAAAAAATTAATAAGAACTTTAAAAAATCTAAGTTTGTACAATTCTTTTAACTGTTTTTACAAATCTGGGCTTTCTGCATTTATACTGTAGGTTATTAAAAAATTATTTGGAAAGATCTTTAGCTGTTTTTCCGTATTTGCTAAACAAATTTCAATTCTAAACTTGAAAAGTCATTTCAAAATTTTTTAATGCACGATAATCTTAATTCAAAGGCTAAAAAAACAACACCATAACACTAATTAAAATGCTAATTTACTTACGGTGTTTATTTCTTGCTTGTGTAGCATATTAATGTAGTTACCATCAAAGTTTTTTGGGCTGCTTTCCGGTTCAAACTTTACGCATCTGCTTCTTCGTCCTTTAAAATCAACTGCCACAAAATCATATTCCAATTTTTTATCAACTGCGAATTCGTTGCTTTTGAATTCTGACCATTCACTAGTTTTATCATTTTCGTATTGTCGGTATAAAAGTTGAAACCCAGGATAAAGAGCACATACAAAAATATTTGATTTCTTTTCATATATTTGTGGTGTAGGAATTCGGTAGTTGATGCCTAAATTGTTCAGCCTGACAATTTCTTTGTATCCAACTTGATAAGCAAAGTTTTTCCAGTCTTTTGATTGAATCTGTTTTAACTGGGAAGAACTATCGTCCTCCCATTCAGCTTTATGCCAAGCTCGTTCTGCAAACGCTAACAACCTAGGAAATAATTGAGAATGAATCATGGTCTTATTACGTAGCAATTCAGTGTAGAGATAAGCTTGCAGTCCAATAATGTTATTGGGGTTATTTAATGGAGTATAACTTGATAAGTTTGAATCATTTATTTGAAAAGGTTTGTTTCTTTTTCGGTTTCTGTAAAAGTTGTCAGGTTTGAAAGAAAACACTGTTGTGTCATCTATAGAGCTAGATGCCCATGTTTCTCCAATTTCATCTGGATCAGGTTCATGCACATGATCTAGCAACAAGTAACAACCGTGAGACATGACAACTTTAAAACCGGCATTAGCTAACTTGTATCCTCTTTCTAGTGTCAGTTGCTCTTGATTTTCGTTGTTTGCATAAACAATAACACTGTTTTTCTTTAAAACAGCTTCATCAAACAATTCTTCATTTGGCATTTGAAATGCTGCGTTTGAATTCAATCCCAATTTGATTCCATGTTTATTCCAATGCAACTGTGTAACTCTATACAGAAAATATTCGTGGAAGCTTTTTATGTCAATTGAGACGGAATTGCTTTTTTTAAACAAATCAAACAGTTTTGAATCAGCCCATTTGCCATGAAATAATCCGTACCCTCCAATGTATAACATTTTTAATGGTTGTACTCTTTTGTGCATGCACTTTAATGATTCAACTATATGATCAATAAAGCGGTATGTCGATTCCATAGTCGGATTCATAATGTGGTGTTTGTACAACGAACGTGAGCTTGGCTTTTCATCCAATTCATTTAAAAGAAATTCTTTGGCTTTGTTAATGTCAATATTTTTCAATTTGTTATATCGAGCTTTCATTGAGAAAATTGCAGCATTGCATTGTTCAGGCATGTAAATCCTAGGAATCACTTCAATGCAATGATCTGATGCAAATTGCAAGATTTTTTGGTATTCATCTATTGTGTAATAACCACTTCCTGATGTATTGTTATGCGGGCCAGATCCGATTGCTGGATAAAGTGCATCTTCATTATCGGTATGACGTCTGAATGCTCCAACTTCAGTCAACTCGGGTAAACCATTGATTTCAATTCTCCATCCTTCATTGTTGGACAATTGCAATATCAGCTTGTTTAACTTGTACATGCCCATGACTTTGATGATCAACAACAAATCGTCTACTTGTATAAAGTTGCTGGATGTATCAATAGACAGACCTCGATAATCAAATCTTGGTGCATCTTTGATCATGCCGACGGGAAATTTGAGAGCTTTATCTTGTGTTTCTGCCACTGCCATCAATGTTTGTGTTGCATAGAATGCTCCTGGTTGTCCATGTGCAATTATATCAATAGAGTTGGTTTTTGAATCAATGGTAATTTGATAAGCTTCATTGCATTGTCGTACATCTGTCACCACATCTTGTTTGAAGTTTACAGAACACGATTGAAATGATAACTTGCTCTCCTTTTCTGTAACGTTCTCAAGTAATTGGTTTATCAAAAACTGCTTAAATCGTCTGTTTAAATGGAAAAATGAAAACAAGGTTTTACGATCCACAATTACTTTTATGTTATTGCACAAATTAAGATCCATAAAAACGGTTTTAGGAATGACTTGAATTAAACCACGACCAAATTCCACAGTGTTGTATTCATAAAAGCTTTCAGCAGTTGAAAATGCCAAATCAGAATGCTTTTCGTGCTTATACAGTTTTGGCAAATGAAAATCTGTAACAAATCCAAGATCATCATCATCAGTATTTTTTATAATAAGTGGTTGTTCATTAGGAGCACAAACATACCAGCGGGGAAATATAGAATATCGACTTATAATTTTTCCAGAATTAAAATAAAATTTTATAGCTTTTTTTGGCTTCAATCCTTTGAATTCAGATGTTGGAGTAATTTTGTATAAAGTTCCGTCAATATGGCTTAGTTTGAGTTCGGAGATTGCCGAATATTGTCTGTATTTTCTTTTTAAGTCTTTTGTAGTTAAAAAACAAGAGTTACTAAAATAAATTGACCAACTACTTTCATTTCCTGAAGGAATACACTGATTACCGTCATTTTTTAAAGTTACTTTTCTGGGATATGCATCTTGCTCTAAATGGCTAACTACTTCGTACGTCACTTTTATGTATAAAGAAAGATATTCTAAAATGTTATTAGATATCCACAATACCTCATTTGTTGATAAAGTGCAATCTGGTAAAGGTTTTTGATTGCTTTTGTCTGAAATTTGCCGTTCTATTTGCGGTAGGAGTAGCAATGTTTTTGGAATATCAATTATTTTTAAGCCCATTACAGTTTGCAATTCATCAAGTATAACAGAAGCTGCTGGTCGTTCATTTGGGTCTGTACTCCAACATTTCAGCATTAAATCTTTCAAGTGAACAAAAATGGAAAAATCGTTGCTATCTGCATTCAAACGGTTTTCCATTTCATCAACAAATTTCATGTCTGGTTTGAGATTGCTGTGCACGATCTGGTACATAATAACATTGAGACTCACACTGGAACTGAAAAAAACTCTTTCTCGAGTGATGATTTCATAAATAATCATTGCATAGCTGTATATGTCACACGAACATTTTGCTTTGTAAACATCCCTCAGTATTTCAGGTGCACCGTAAAGTGGTGTAAATTGATTATTTGATAAATTTTGAAATGATGAAATTGTTCCAGTTGCTTGGACAATTTTCACTGCACCAAAATCAGCCAGTTTAACGACAAAATCATCTGTTAGTAAAATATTTTGTGGCTTCAAGTCACAATGAACAAACGGAGGATTTTGATTGTGAAGATAATTTAAAGCGTCAGCAATTTCAACGCAAAATTTTAAACATAGTGGCCAGGTTATTGAAATTTTGACTTTTCGGAACAACAGATCTTCTAGTGTTCCACCAGTTACTTCTTCCATGACAATTCCACAATAATTGCTCCATGATGTTATTCCATAAATTTTCACAACGTTCTGATGATTGATGTTAACCAACGTGACTGCTTCCTTTGCAGCTTCTTCTAATTTCTCATCAATAAATTTCTGAGATCCATCGAGAGCAAAGTATTTGACCACAACAGTATTTAGGTTTTTGTGGTAACATCGACGAACTTTAGCAAATGAACCGTTTCCAATAAGATCAATTAGATCCGGGCCTGTTAAAAGACTGTTTGCTTCAAAGGTGTTCGGTTTTGATTTTTCTTGACTTTCTCCAATCATACAATCATGCAGTGTTTTTACTTTGTTCACAAACATTGTTTAGAGTAAAATCTTATCATGGCATGTTCACGTTTCCCAAACTTAAATTTTTAATCTTAAAAATATTTATAGTCTACAGAAATTGCAGTTTAATAAATTTAATTTCAATGCTGTTTTTGATTTTAAACTTTTGACAAAGTTTATTGTCAATTTGCTGCTGTCTTGAAGAAAGATCAAGATCGTATGATTTAACAAAAGTAAATCGAGCATGTGTAATTTAAGATATTTTATATTGCCAATAAATATTTATACAGTTGTTGGATATCGCATTGTGACGTAAAAGTCTTTTATTGTCATGCCTCGAATCGCTGTTGTAGTTTGTCAGCGACATTCTCCAAATTTGAAAATTTTATATAAAACCAATAGAGTTTTGCTTCAGAAATAAATTTTATATAAATAAGTTCGAATGTGTTTCTAAACCTTATTTTGTTTAATATTTATCACTTTTATAGCCTAACTGTTATAGCATAAACTTGCTATTGAAATTACGTAGATTGTTAAAATTTTTGTTTACGCAAAATCACTACATTAAACATGTAACACGACGAGTTTGAGAATTTTTCTTGAGTTTTAATCCACTAATAACTTTTTATTCATTGCCGTAAGTCGATACAGTATTTTTCAGTTGTATGTATTAAATAAGTCGCAGTTTTGTTTTTTATCTTTTTAACTTTAAAAATATTTCCAAAAAGATGTTTTGATTTCAAGAACCATTACTTGATTTAAGAACTGGATTGAATTTGCTTTGACTAATTTGTAGTGTTGCAATAAAACCATTAGGGCTGAATAATATTTTTCTGCAAAAGAGAAATTTCTTGACAAAAATACTGAGTTAACCTGAGCTAACCTGAGCCATGGTGGTAAAAGGGCGGTATTGATGGCAATTCACACGGTCGAGGTTCAAAACGCACTTTTGTCATTTTGCTGTGTCCTCACAAGAAAAAGACACTTTACGGCATTATCCTCTGCTTTTCAAAGCAAGAAGTTCTAAATTCAAATAACATTTTGAATTAAAAACAAGAAGTTCTAAATTCAAATAACGTTTTGAATTAAAAATAAAAAGTTTTAAATTCAAATAACATTTTGAATTAAAAACAAGAAGTTCTAAATTCAAATAACATTTTGAATTAAAAACAAGAAGTTCTAAATTCAAATATCATTTGAATTAAAAATAAAAAAATTGCAACCAGACGGCAATGCCTTAGAATTTCCAAAAAAAGTCGGAATAATCGCTTAACGGTTACCTAAGTTTAATGCCATCAGCGTTCTCCTAGAATTCAGAAGGATAAATGAAGATAAAATGATTGGACAAATAAATAGTTAACTTTTACCTGCTTATTTGATATATTTATTATTGTAATAAAATTTTGTACAAATGATTTTAAAACTTTACAAAGCCTCAAAACCAGTAGTTGTAAACATTTTCCGCGTTCTTGACTCTTTCAATGATTTGGCTTAAACTTGAAAACCTCTTTAATAAAACCAATTATATTTGTTGCGTTCGCGTGGTCTCTATTAAAAAATGAAACAACATTTTAAATATTATCTAAGAGCATACAAATTACATCTTCGAAAAATTTAGTTATTTATGCTTAAAAAGAAATAAAAGCAGTTTGGAGAGAGTTAGATTTTTTGTGCAAAGAATAAAATGAGAGGAAAAACTGTCAAAACAGCATTGCTACGCCATTTTACACTCAAATAAGGTTTTGCAATTTTTTGCTTGAGTAGATAATACAGCCTGAAGTGTGCTCAGTGTCCCGAACCTGTACGTTGACTGAAAGTTAACAGGATTTTCTTATGTTTTGTGTAAACTGATAAGCATAGTTTAGAAAAACTAAATAAGGCAGACAAACTGGAAACGCAATTTAAAGCATTCGTAGCCTCACTCTAACAAATGATTGGCTGATAGCTAATTAGAACTATCATAATTAAAACCGGAAAGATTATAGCACTAAAAGTAGTTTAAGTTGCAATAGTTTAAAAAACTAGAGGAAGTGCAGTAGGTTAACATTGTTTCTTTTTATTTGCATAGCTGATTGAATTTGCAGACTGAATAAGGTTTTATATAAGCACATCTGTTGTGCATCTTTAGTTAGGCTCCCAAAGAGCTGCGTAAAAAAACAAAATACAATGACTCATAGATTATATTGAGTACCAGTATGGGTTATATTCATAAGACTGATTGAGAAAATAAATCTCAATGTGTATAATTTATTTTCAAGCTCTCTCTAATTGCTCAAGAAGCCCTAAAGATTGAAATTGCATTTTTCATCACTCAAAGTACTCGCAAAAAACTCTAATTTTATAAAAAACCACAGAAGCTCCTCTAAAACTAAAAAACATGATTCTGATAGAAGTTTAAAGAAAATTACTCCAAAACATTTTGAATTGTTTCTCGCTATCACCTCCCAAAAAAAATTCTCATTCGAAGTTGATCAAACTGTGTGCAAAAAATGGTCTAAATTGTAATTGTAAGGAAGCTATCAAGAAAACAGTCGGCAGCGTGGTCGATTGACGAAAAGCGCCATTATTAATGGCAAGCTTTATAGGCACGGTTACAGTTCAAAACTTACTCACGCCATTTTGTTTTGTCCTTTGAAAAAACACATCACGGTACTTTTCTCTGCTTGGCAGTCCAAGTAATCAGCTCTAAATTTTAGTAATATTTTTGATAAAAATAAAAAACCAAAATAAAAGATTAAAACCAGACAGCCATATCTTGGCATCTTGGCGTTTTCAATCAGAAACAGATCGGAGTAATCGCTTCACGATAATCAGTAATATAGTAATGCTGCAATCTTAGTATAGTGTACTTGACGTTTTCCCACAAGCTTGAAAGATAAATTAAAAGATTGAAAAGAAGTGAACTGCCTGCTTTATCCCTGTCAAACAATATTCTACAATACTGTTAAAAAATACCCAGTCGGGCTTCTCAACCTTGCTTTTTATCAAAACTAGGCAATAAAACCGTCTTAAATTGGAGAATGACATAATATGTGCTCTGTAAGAAATTTTTCCAAAAATAGACAAGCTACTAAAAAAAAGTAATTTTAAAATGTTGCATTGAATTTGATTAAAAGATAATTTAATATTGTTCTGAAGTAAATAAACATGTTCGTTTTTCGTTTATATGACGTAGATTTTGGGTTAGATTGTAGGGTGTAGCTTGGTTTCTAGCGTTGCGCAGACTGTTCATTTTTGCCAGCTAAACCATATGGCGGGTTCTTTTCCTTGGTTTTAATGTTTTGCTTTCGTCTTGTTTATACAACGCTTATGGACCCCACAAAATCACTCTGTGAACCCTGGAAGCACGGACCCCGATTGGGAAACCACTGCTCAAAACCATTGCAAGAAAAGTTATAGATGTTTCATCAGGTAATACAAAAACACTACATTTATTCAAATTTTTAGATTATTCTTACCCAAAACCAATGTACAATGTCGGTTCAAAATCAATTAATGTTACAACTTATAAAGAAACTACAGTCTTTAAACTTTTATTCTTAATTTGAATTTTGTTTGGAGGCTTTGACTGATGCATAGTTAGAAGGAAAGCAGTCCATCTGTAAAAAGGAGTTGGGAAAAGAAAGCTCAAATTCAACCAGACTGTCATATTTGGCTGTGTTTATGTTCTGTCCTTGATATTGTAGCTCATATGTCTTTTTTTCAGTAAAGTTCGACTCATGCACTGCTATTGATGTTATGATTAAGTTGCAATTGGCAAATTTCTTTGACTGCCTGCATTGTCATGGCAAACATCTCTGGCCATCTTTTTTTGGATAACGAAAAAGCAATCATTATCTTTAGAGAATGCTTTGAAAATTTTTGATCAGATTTAAACATTTTTATAACCATTTCTGTTTACTCCTGATGTGGTACCAATATCTACTTATAATTATTTATAACTTGCTTATGGTCTTTTTATGACTTATTATTTATGACTTGCTTAATCTTCTAATATCTTTATTGGGATAAAAATACATTCCTAACCATATTTTTTTATCCTATTGAGGCTATCTCTAATTATTAAAAGTTAATTTCCAACCATCTCTGTTCGCATTAAGAATTTTTCTAAGGTAATCGAAGCATTTTTTATTTATAACTATCTTCGGTAGGGTTACCAACTTTTTGCTTCGCCATTCCGGGACACCTTAATACAGGGGCGTCAAACCTTTTTAAGCCGAGGGCTATTTTGGCTCATCAAAAATATTGGCAGGCCAAACAAATGAAACACCTCAATTTTTGTCCCAAACTCATAGTGATCTCTCAAAAAAAAAAGGTCCTCACTTGAAATCAGTCTCGGATTTCATTATTTTTCTCTGAAAACTAGTGATGTCGGAAAAAACAAGAGAAAAAGAAGTTTTTACATAAAATCTGTCTTCGATTTCCTTCGAAATTTTTGCCAAAATAGGCAGGACAGAGCCCCAAAAAGTTGCCCCAAAACAATCCAAAGAGCTGTCAGTAAATTCCGGGACAAAAGTGACCCAGCCCGGGACAAGGGACGCCAGAAGTCAATTCCGGGACTGTCCCGGCCATTCCGGGACGGTTGGCAACCCTAATCTTCGGTGAAGAATCTCTCCCATCTAGAATTCGACATAAAGTTAAAGAATAACGTTTAAGATTATATATCATTAGAATTTCCGAATGGGTGACAATTTTAAGAGCTGTAAAACATTTATCCGGCTCGATTTTAAAAATAGCAAGACGTCGCAAACCAGTAGAAATTTTTAAATTTTTGAAATCAACTCTTTTAAAAATTTTTTTCAAGACCACCAAAAATAAACAAAAAACAATTAATTGCCTTACTATTAAGATAGAAGGTGTATCGAACCCGTAGTATAGCAACAGGAATTTGGGACCGAAGCTAAAACTAAAGTGTTCAACCAATAGCCAGGGGGATATATTCGGCTTGTGTAAAGAGGTTAATTAATAAAATGCGCGGTATTTTTTAAATGACTTAAACTAAGTAAGAAAATTGTGTTTTTGAAAACTTTAATCATACAGCAAAACCTAGTCGGACAAGTTTGTAAAGAAAATATTTTTTATTGTTAAGTTAAGACTAAACAAAAGAGTCTTCCCTTCTACGTTTAAGCTGCTTGTTTTAGATACTTGGCCTACAAATACGTTTTATTAGCCAAAATAGTCCTTCGCTCAAGAAGGTTGGACGTCCTTGCACTAAAACATTTTGAGAAGTCGTTGATTTTATTAAAAGTATTAAACGCAATTAATTTACAATTTTTAAAAACTAAGCTATATCAACACACAACTATTAACAAACAGCAGACTCGTTTAGTTCTTCTGTTTTTCTGCACTTCCAAGTAACGTTTAGCTAAGCATAACTATAATTTTTTTGAGTAAATTTTTTCTTTATAAATTGATTCTATTTGCACAATAACACTTGATGAAAACTTTTTTCTTCACCAACTTGTCTCAGTGGGATTTTCTGTTACACCTCACGATTTTCTTTTCTTTTGCAATCTCATGATTCGAATTGATGGTTTCTCTTCACAATAGTTGCTTATTCATTCATACATTTAACATCACAAAGCTTGCACAAAAAAATTTCAAAACTCTATTTTACGACATTTTTTTGCTGTCTCTAAAATATTGTTTTGAATTTTTTTTATGCTATAAAAACATTTATTAATTTTCAATTTTAAGTGAATACTTTTTATGTTTTTTTAAACATGCGCAAGTAGACTAAATAGAATAAAACTTGTTTTATTTGAAAATATCCTTAAAAATGTCTTACATTGCCCCTAACCTTAAATCATACTTTCGAATTGACGCCTTAAATATTTTCTGAGATTTTAAGCCAAATTTGTGAAATATGAAGAAGGAAAATTGACATTAAAACAAACGAGTTTTAAAATTAGCCTTCGTATGATGATTCTACTAGTATATCTATATATAGTTTAGCTGAAATTATTTTTTAGGCCTTCCCTTATCAGCAGTTATCTGAGAAAATTTTAACGTTATAAAAAGCAAATGATTATTAAAATGCAAAAAATTACTTTTTGAAAAAGGACAAAAATTTTTGAAAAATCTATTACAAATGAGTTGTTGTACAACATCTAAAAAAAATTCAAGATCACTTTAAAACTCAATAATTATTTTATAAAACTTAAAAAAAAATCGAAAAATTTTATAGATTTGTCGTTAACAATTATATTGATATTTTATTTTAAAATTTTGTTGAGTCAAATTATGTTAAAATTTAAAAATTTTATTGAGTCAAATTATGTTAGCCAGTTTAAATACTGCCAATCCAATTCTATCTCAAAGAAAAACAAAAAATATAATTTTGCTTAAAAGTTTGAAGTATTTAAGTACTATTGGTTAATTTGGATAATTTGAAAATAATGATTTAAAAAAATTACACCAAATACACTTTGTTAACAAATCTGTCAAAATCAGACAATATTGAACATCAAAAAATACAAAAAGAAAGAAAAAAAAACAGCGGTTGAATATTTTAAATTGAAAATCGAAGATCTGCTAAACAACATATTATATCCTGGATACTTGTACCAGTGATCCAGTTGAGACCACATGCTTTGAGACCAACATCGAGAATAAGACGGGAAAATTTTGATGCCTAAGGTTTGAGACAAAAACTAAAAAATCAAGACCAATACCAAGATCGCTATACTTTATTCAATACATTAAAAATTAAGCCTACATTTTTGATAATTCTAAATAAAATGATTTACTATTTTAAAAATACATAAAATACAAGGTTGAATTTTTAATAAACAAGTCTAACATAGTAACTCTAACATGTGGCAAAGACCCTTGCTCCGTTTCGTTACATCATTAAATCACTTCAAATCCGCTCAATTGAACCGAAAAAAAGCCATAATCTACATGGTTCGGTGAGAAAATTTGAAAAAACAGAAAATTTATTACGTTTTTTTTTTAAATTTAAAAATCACAAAAAGGTTAAAATTTTGTCAAATTACTGTATTTAATAAACTGTGCATATATCGTGGCAGTTTTTTATTTGTTGGTTGTTTTTGCCAGGACCGTATTTTTTATAAAGTTAGAGAAAGATAAAGTTTTAAAAAGAGCCAATGACGCTTGAACTATAAGGCAGAATATTTTTCCGTTACGTTAAACAAAAAAATGAAACTCTTCCATTTTCTTAAAAGGTCCCGTGTTCAACGTCATGTTTTTGTTTGTGTATTTTTTTCTGCCATTTTGAAAACGAACACAGCAAAAAATATTTAGGATTTTCCTCTGCTTGGCAGTCTTGGCAAGCAGTTCTAAATTTCAGTCATAGCTCTATAAAAACTAAAACACCAAAAGAAAAAATTTCAACCGGGCCGTAAAATCTTAGCATCTCTGGAAGCAGTTCGGGGTAGTTTCTTACCTTACGTATTAGCGTCTCCGTCGCTTGTCTGCAAGTCAGAAGGATAAGCATAGAAATAAAATGAAAAGCATCAAAATGAAAAGTCAAAAAAAAAATGCTAATGCACCCTAAAAATACAAACAAAATATGAACGTAAGAGGCACAAAAAACTAAACAAGAAGCCGCGGGGCGGGCACTCCTGGTTTAGTATAAGGCCGACAAGACGAATCATAAATTTTCACTTTTTTTTATTTCTTTTTTAGTTTGTAATCTTTTCGGCAACCCGATTTTGATGACGCTCTTGCACTAGATGCTAAATTACTTAAAAAACACTAATAATATTTAAAAGATTTTTTGTTTTATTGTAAAAAATTTGACGTATTTTTTTCATTCATTTTGTTGATTAATTAATTTTTATTCTGTACTATTGTAAAAAATAAATTCCAATTAGGCCTCTTTTATGCAAATTTTAATCAATTTAAACAATACTTTTTAAAATTAATTTTAAAAAACAAAGTAATCTCATTAGCTGAAGATCTAATTATATTAAAAAATTATTTTAAAGAAAGAACAAAGTAAAAATGTATCAAGCATAATTAAAAAATAATAATCATATAAATGCGAGTCTTTTTTTTTGTAAATAAAATTCAAACGTGATAAAACAATACTTTTAACTCATTCAAAATTTACAAAGAAGTTCCGTAAACGTTATGTTAACGGCGAACAAAGAAATTAAAATTTGGTTCCTCTATTACCAACCCACGATTTGCTTCGTCATTTTTTTAAGGCTTTAGGGCGGTTCTAGCTATATCCGACCAAAAATGCAATCAGAACTTTTGTGTTAATAACTTATTCATGCACAATCAGCTATTTTGTAAATGAAGACACAAAAGCAACAAGCATTCTTGTGAATGAAACCAACGTATTAAAGTTAAAAATTGTATTGACCGTAGTTAGTACCTACTAATTCACGCATATTTGTTCGAACATTGACTGTATTTTCTCGAATATCTATCTCATGTTCAGAGAACTTTTTAGAGTAAGGTCAGTTTAATCGCAAAATCATTAATAGTAATCCTAATTTTTCGGAGTCTTTAACTATACCCATTTATTGCATTTTTTTCTGTTAACATCTAGTAGTCAAATATTTAAATTATAGATATGTTTTTATTAAACTATTTTTGTTATTATTTATTATTTACATTGAAATAGGTAAAACTACTAAAAACGTAAAAATTTTTGTTGAAATGTGGAGTCAGAGGATATGTCTAAAGATGGCTCTTTCAGCAGCTATTAAATAGATTTCCAGGTTTGTTAAAGCTAATAAAAATTTATTTTATAAAACTAATACTTTTTTTCCTTTGAAAAGTGATAAAGAGTTGAACAAGTATTTGATGTTTATACGAATGTAATAAAATATCGATAAACTCTTAAGTCAGCTTTTCAGAGAAAAAAAATCATTGCTTTTTATCAGTTCTAAAATGACTATCAAAATTATAAAACAGTTATCAAGTTAAAAAACTTCTGCAAATTTTCGAATCACAAACACTGGGAAACAAAGTATTTTAAAAAATAAGAAATGCTTTAAAGTTTTGTAAAGGTGAAGAGAGTCAAGTTTTAGGAGAGTTAATCAAGTTCGTTTGATTTTGTAAAAAATGTATTCTTTATAGTTAGAGACTGTGGTATCATTTTATCTGTCGGGAGAAGTTTTATAGAAAATTTATCGTACTTAGCCATAATCTATTGTTTGAAAAATTTTAGCCAGAACCTACTGTTTGAAGAACTTCTAGAGCCGGCATAAATAAAAGATAAACACAGCTTTACTTCAGCGCAGATATTTGGATTACCTAGTTCAGCTGGTCCTTACGAATTCCGAGTAAAATCGCGACATATGGCGTATACTTGCCATTTACGCTCTGCCATTTGTTAATTGAATTTCGTTCGCTGAAATTTGCACGTTAGCAGAAGTGTTGACGAGAGCGTATGATGTCATAAATAAATTAAAAAAACAGGCCCATGTTAAACAATTTATTTTTTTAGGTACTTTAAAATTTAATTGTACATTAATTTGAATTTTGAAGCGGGAATTTTGGCTTGTTTATTGATTCTTGGGGATACTTCAGTTTTTTTACCTATAATTTTTCAGTTTATCTTCTTTTACTAATCTTGTATCTAAATCGGAAATAATTTAGTTACTGAATTGAATTGTTGAGTTTGGAAAAAAAAGACAACTAAGTTGCTGAATTACAAAAATTAAAACTTACAAGAGAAAAACTGAATGTTTGAATATTGATTGTTTGCAGTCGCAAGTCGCAAGCGATCAATTTCATATGATGTAGCAAGCTATTACAAGAAGCTTATAATCAGCTGTTTTTCTGAAATTTCCTAAGTCAGCACCACGTTGAGTTAAAGGTTCGGCAAAAGTACTTTGTTTTTAAGGCACAGCGATCGCACACAATTGCGTTGTGCATGTTATAACGTACGTATATCGTTTCGCCGCTGTTTCCTATTTCATAATCACTTTGTCAATAACATCTTAGAAAACTTAATAACTTGATTGCAAATAAAATTGAAAAAAAGCAGCTGAATCTGTCAATTTTTAAATCAGATCACCTAATGTAGTCTGCAAGCTATAGTTATTAAAATATTAATTTTTAATTTTCTATGCAGTCAACTAAATTTCAAACGCGTAATAACTTCAAAGTTAAAGAAAGTTGTTAGCATAAAAAGGTTGAAGGTCACGGGCCAAAATTTAAAAATATGATTTGGCAAACTTGGTTAAATTATTTTCCTGGTAAGGTAATTGATTCTCCGGATGCAAGAAATAATGACATAGACATTGTTTTAAGAAAATTCGTCAGCAAATAATTCTATTTCATTTCTATATCGTAGGAAAGCGACGGAGGCTCTATATAGAGGGCAAACCATTACCCGACCTGCTTGCCGAAATGCAAAAATTTTCCTGTCCGCTTGGAATTTTTATTTTGTTTTTTAGTTTTATGACTGAAAATCCAAACTGCTTGCTAAGACTCCCAAGCAGGAAATAGTGCCGTAAAGTGTAACTCACAAGGACACAAAAGAATGGCGGAAGTAGGTCTTGAACTACAACAGTGTCAATCGCAATACTGCGTATTCAACTACTCGATCACACTGCCACACTAAAAAGCTAATTCAAATATTTTACTCTTAGACTTAAATTGGAACAAAGATATGACGACTTTCCAATCTATGAACAATAAACTGTATCTTAAAACACTCAGGCTATTTGATTACTATTTACTTGTACATTAATATGAACAATGCCCAAGGTTTCCATTCAGAATTTATATCAAAGATTTGAGGTTAACATATGAAATTTGCCTCAGTTGTAAAATTATTACTATTTCTAAAAATTTTTTTTTAAATATTACTTCAATTGGTAAACGATCAAAAAACCAAATAAAAAATCTTGGAGCGAAACCAAGGTCAAAATTTAGAGTAATCCAAGTTTGTCACTCCGCCGACTAATCATCATGCCCGCTGATTAATCTCAAAAAATTTGTTTCCCAACTACAGTAAAAGATTTTGAGAAGTCGTTGATAATTAGAAATATTAATCGCAATTAATTTACAATTTTTAAAAACTAAGTTATTTCAACACACAACTATCAACAAACAGCAGACTCTTTTAGTTCTTCTGTTTTTCTGCTCTTCCAAGTAACTTGCAGCTAAGCATAACTTTAATTTTCTTTGAGTAAATTCTTCCTTTATAAATTGATTCTATTTACATAACAACATATATTGAAGACTTTTTTTTCACCAACTTATCTTAGTGGGGATTTTCTGTTACACCTCACGATTTTCTTTACTTTTGCAATCTCATGATTCAAATTGGTGGTTTCCATTTACAATAGTTGCTTATTCATTCATACATTTAACATCACAAAGCTTGCACAAAAACAATTTCAAAACTCTATTAGTTACAAAAATTTTTTGCTATCTCAAAAAAATTGTTTTGAATTTTTTTGTACATTCGTAGCCGAAAGTTTAGGACCATCCCTCGAAATTCTGATTTAGACAACAAATCGGATATTTAATCGTTAATAAACACATGAATTCGGTTTATTATTGAATATCACAAATAACAGGACGTTTTCACATATAAATCACATACGTCCGACACAGGATTTTGAGAAAAGTCAGTATTTTGTTGGTCCTCCTTTGGCTTTAATTACAGCCTCCAAACGTTTTGGCATGCTTTCCACCAGACTTCGGCAGTATTCAGCTGATAATTCAAGCACCCAGACTGCTTTTATTGCTTCTTCCAGTTTCTTAGTATTAGTTGGTTATTTCTCAGACACTTTGTCCTTGAAAACAGTCTATAATTTTTCGATAGGGTTCAAATCTGGACTGTTTCCGGACCAATCCAGGATTTGAATTTTCTTCGACTTCAAGAATTGAATAAAAATTTTGGAGCGGTGACATGGTGCACCAACCTGCATAAAAATCTTGCATTTATGAATGGCCATGTGCAGTTCGAACTTGTTCTTCAGCAAATCAACGTATTTTTGGCCATTCATGGTCGTTTTTGGTCACGGTTGAATCGTCATTTTGCGTGCTTTTTAGCAAAGCCCAAACGCTTAACTTTCAAGGCCGGTGTTAGCCTAGGTTTCTTCGCAGGTCTACGGGATTTCAAACCAAAATCAATGACCAGGCGCTTACTTACGGATAATGTTTGATGTCCGCACTTTTGCAAGTAGTACGGACCGTATTGTGCTTGCGGAACTCATTGGAGGCAGAACTGCTGTCCTCCTAATGATGTGGTCATCCTTTGGCGTGCTTTTTTTGTGGACGAACACACCGTTTGGCATCTGAATAAGTCCGTGTTTTCTTAAATTTCACGACTGCATTGTGAACTGCATTCTTGCTTCTCTTTATTCCTTCACTAATTGAACGTTCAGAATATCCTTCCTTGTAAAGAGCCACAGTTTGAGCACGGTAAACATCAGAAAGTCACATTTTTTACCCATTTTTGTGGGTTTTCTAAAACTCAAAAACAAGCAAAAACCATTCACAAGACGGTGCTTACTGATTAAAAGAGAAGAAAAAATGATTACAATCGACTGGCAGATGAATGACGGAATCTGATGCAACCAATTTGATTTCTGTTAAAATCAACGGGTTTAGGAGCAAAAATATTAATTTCTGCATTGTGGTCCTAAACTTTTGGCCACGACTGTATGTTACAAAAACACTTACTAATTTTCAATGTTTTTAAACATGCGCAAGTAGGCTAAATAGAATAAAATTTGTCTTCACTGGCAAATATTTTTAAAAAATTTCTCAATTTACCCTTAACCTTAAATCATGTTTTTAAGTTGACGCCTTAAATATTTTCTGAGATTTAAAGCCAAATACATGAAATATGAAAAAGGGAAATTGACTTTAAAGCAACAGCGCTTTAAAGTCATCTCGTAAATATAGTTTAACTTAAATTATTTTTTAGGTCTTCCCTTATCAGTAGTTGTCTGAAAAATCCTAATATCATAAACTACTGATAATGCCTTATCAGTAGTTGTCTGAAAAATCCTAATATCATAAAAGTTGGCCCAGATGGTAGGTGCTTTCACGCAGCCTGGGCCGTGAGTAAGTTTGCTTATTGATTTTAAAATGACAGACCGAAACCGAACCTACCAAAACGAAGGGTATCCACCCATTCCGATGTTCAGTGTGGATCTGCTAATCGGAAAACGTCCTTTTCAGGACGGGGCAATGCTAGGATAAAACTGCCCTTTTCAGGGCACATTGCCAACAAGTTCCGAAGACCCACTATTCTTCAGCTGAACATCGAAGGCTTCACTGCAAGCAAGATGAACGTTCTTCATCACCTCGCTATGCAGTCTGAGGCACTCGTCATCCTACTGCATGAGACCCACTGCACTGATGCAGAGAAGTTGGTGCTACCAAACTACCAACTAGCTGGGTCTTCTTTAAGCAGGAAGCATGGCCTTGCCACGTTTGTCCACGAGCGACTGAGATATACGGTTTTGGACCAATCTCCATCGACATCGGAGATCGATTGGCTGTGTGTGGACGTTGATGGCTATAAAATAGTCAACGTCTATAAACCATCGCCAACGCGATTGCGAACCCTGGATCTCCCAGTGTTTGCTCACCCCTGTCTTTACGCTGGCAATTTTAACTGTCGTCATGCTGACTGGGCTTACGACGACAACAGTCCGGACGGTGAGTGCTTGGCTGGCTGGGCAAGTATTAATTGTCTTGCCCTCCTATAAATGCCAAGGACGCTGCCAGTTTTTATTCCGGTCGCTGGAACACGGGCACCAATCCAGATCTAGCTTTCGCTAGCGTAGGTCCAAACAGTCACTTACCGGATAGACGTGTCCTTGACAAGTTCCCCAGGTCACAACATCGACCTTCGCTTATTACACCACCAAGGTTTGCTATGGCAGTGCCAAGCATGCCTGTTAAGCGATGGAACTTCTGCAAGGCCAAATGGAGTTACTACATTGCTTTGACAAATAATTTCGCAAAGACTTTGTTGCCTCCTGATTCACTTGATGTGGATGCGGCTTACCAGGACTTCTGTAATACCATTAAGAAAGCAGCCAAAAAGACTATCCCACGCGGGTATCGAAATAACTATATTCCGTGTTGGGATGCAGAGTGTGAATCCCTCTATAAAACCTTTCTGCAGTCTCCTCAGGGAGACGACTCAAGTTTGGCTGCTACAGCTCTGCTTGCCAAGCTTGACAGAAAGCGTAGGGATCGATGGTCCGAGGCAGTTCGGAGCATTGACTTCTCACACTCTAGTCGAAAGCGTGGAGTATTTTGAACAATCTTACTGGTAGGTCACGACACTCTCCTCGTCACTGTCCCGTTTCAGCCGATGCTATTGCATCTCAGCTGGTTAGAAATGGGAAATACGAGGCTGTTGGTCGCAAGTCATCTCGACTTGTCTTTCAAGAAGTGTCTGACCTTTGGAGGGCCACAGCACCAGACGCAGTAAATATCTCTGACAATTTTTCACAGAGAGAATTTGCTGCTGCCCTTCAACATTTAAAACCAGGTAAACCTCCGGGACCTGATTCCATCTGCCCCGAGCTTATACTCCATGCCGGAGCTGCTTTGAAGTCCTGGTTACGTGACTTCCTTTCTTCCTGTTTGCGCCTACTCAAAATTCCCAAGATCTGGAGATGAGCGCTTGTGGTCGCGATCCCAAAACCAAGAAAGCCCGTGGGGGACCCAAAGAGTTATCGACCGATATCTCTGCTATGTGTCCCCTACAAGATCCTCGAGAGGCTTATCTACGCCCGCGTTGAGCCATTAATCGATCCACTGCTCCTTAAAGAGCAGGCTGGGTTCCGACGCGGGAAGTCAACTGTAGATCAAGTTGTTCTGCTAACCCAGAACATCGAGGATTCTTTTGAGGCTAAAATGAAGGCCGGTGCCGTATTTATCGATCTGACAGCTGCTTATGACACTGCCTGGCACCGTGGTCTTACCTGCAAGCTGCTGAAACTACTTCCGGATAAGCACATGGTCAGAATGATCATGGAGCTTGTCCGAAATAGAAGTTTCACCCTTACCACCGGTGACAGCAAGCAAAGCAGGCTACGCCGTCTTAAAAACGGCATTTCTCAGGGATCGGTCTTGGCTCCCCTCCTATTTAACATCTATACGTACGATCTTCCTTCCATGATTTCCAGAAAGTTTGCTTATGCTGATGATTTAGCATTGTTGCATTCTTCTGGAAACTGGAAGGACTTGGAGGGGACTTTAAGCCAAGACATGTCCACACTGTCAGCGTATCTCCAGACTTGGAGGTTGAAGCTTAGTCACACTAAGACGGTGACGGCAGCCTTTCACTTAAATAACCGAAAGGCCAAACGTGAGCTAAAGGTCTACAACAACGGTAGACTTTTACCGTTCTGTCCAACCCCTACTTATCTTGGGGTAAAACTGGACAGATCGCTCACGTTTCGTCACCATTTAGTGGCATTGCGCGCGTCACACTGCTGAGGCGACTCGTGGGCTCGGGATGGGGTGCTGGTGCTAAAACACTACGCATAGCCACCTTGTCTCTAGTCTACTCAGCAGCTGAGTACTGTGCGCCAGTTTGGTGTCGCAGTGCTCACATTCGCCTCATTGACAGTGTCTTAAATGACTTAATAAATTTAGTGGCATTGCGCGCGTCACACTGCTGAGGCGACTCGTGGGCTCGGGATGGGGTGCTGGTGCTAAAACACTACGCATAGCCACCTTGTCTCTAGTCTACTCAGCAGCTGAGTACTGTGCGCCAGTTTGGTGTCGCAGTGCTCACATTCGCCTCATTGACAGTGTCTTAAATGACTTAATAAATTTAGTGGCATTGCGCGCGTCACACTGCTGAGGCGACTCGTGGGCTCGGGATGGGGTGCTGGTGCTAAAACACTACGCATAGCCACCTTGTCTCTAGTCTACTCAGCAGCTGAGTACTGTGCGCCAGTTTGGTGTCGCAGTGCTCACATTCGCCTCATTGACAGTGTCTTAAATGACTTAATAAATTTAGTGGCATTGCGCGCGTCACACTGCTGAGGCGACTCGTGGGCTCGGGATGGGGTGCTGGTGCTAAAACACTACGCATAGCCACCTTGTCTCTAGTCTACTCAGCAGCTGAGTACTGTGCGCCAGTTTGGTGTCGCAGTGCTCACATTCGCCTCATTGACAGTGTCTTGAATGACGCCTTGCGCATAGTTACTGGATGCCTGCGTCCCACTCCAACGGACTACCTACCTGTACTCTCAGGCATCCAGCCAGCTGAGTTTCGCCGACTGGGAGCGACACTCTCCTTGGCTTACCGTGGATCTCTGGACCCCGATCATATTTTTTATGGTCTTTTAAGTGGGTCCTCAGATACTCGCCAAGTGAGACTAAGATCCAGACGCCCGTTTGTGCCAGGTGCGCGGAATCTCTTAGACAACCTTGCCAGACTTGGCATCCGCGCCTCTGAATGGACAAATCACAAATGGAACGTGGAGTACTGTAAAAATGCTTCCAGGCTCCGTGCTTTTGTGCCCGAGACCAGTGCCAGGCCTATTGGGATGGGCTTACCCAGAGCAGCTTGGGTTAAGCTCAACCGCCTGCGGACTGATGTTGGGCGATTCCATTCGTCCATGCACAAATGGGATCTCGCTCCTTCACCGAAATGCGAGTGTGGCGCCTCTGAGCAAACCGCAGACCATGTACTAACAGTGTGCCCTATACATCGGGCACCACATGGAGCACGAAATCTGACGGTTTTGGATGACGAAACTCGATGCTGGCTTAATGACATCACTGCCAGCATCTGATCCAGGCAATGCAGCAGTCTGGGGAAGTAAAAGGATAAACCCTCGGCCCCAGTCCTGTTTGTGTGTGGCCTGGAGTGGATACCCTTCAAACGACGACGACGACGACGACGACGATCATAAAAGTTAATGATTATTTAAATTGCAAAAAATGATGAAAATTTTTGAAATACCTGTTACAAACGCATTGTTCTAAAAAATCTAAAAAAGATTTAAGATCACTTTAAAACTCTTATGTTGATATTTTATATTTAGACTATGCTTTTACCAGTTTAAATAGTACCAATTCAATCCTAACAAAGAGTGAAACAAAAAATATAATTTTGCTTGAAAGCTTGAAATATTCAAACACTATTTATTAAGTTTGGATAATATCAAAATGGAAATTATAAAAAAAAAATTAAACCACTTAATAAATAGGAAAAAGTCAGAAAATATTAAGCACCAAGAAATACAAAGAGAATAAAAAAAAATAGCCTTGAAATATTTTCAAATGAAAACCAAAGATCTGTTAACAACATTTGTACCAGTGATCTAATTGAGACCACATGCTTTGAGACCAAAACCAAAAATGAGACAAAAAATTTTTGATAGCTAAAGTTTGAAACAAAAACAAAAAAATCGAGACCAATATCAAGACCGCTATATTTTTATGTATTGTTTTATCCCGTAAAATATCTTTACAGTAGAAAAATTAAGCAAAGGTATAACAAAAATCAAGATGGCTTAGAAAAATTTTTGAAAAATCGACCAAAGGTATAACAAAAATCAAGGTCTGTTGTATCTTTGCACGAATACACAGGTTTATTAAAAAACAATAATAAATATTCACAAAAAAGTACTTAGCCAAAAACAACCGTAATGAAATAGAATGCTTTTAGTTCGTTTGCTGTAGTAGCTTGATAACTCTGAACTGACTGATGAACCGAAATAGAGGCGCAGATTTAACTGGTTACAATTATGCTTGGAGATGCGCGTGTCCAATAATTGTTCGAGCAGAAGGCGCTGATTAAGATTAGAAGCGTTTAAGAAAACACTACGTCATCTATTGCACAATATCACAACACCTCCCCAAATAAACTACGACAAAAAAATATATACATATTAGCAACAATATTTTTTTGGAAGTCTTTTGGTCCTTGCTGATCGTCGTGGATTGTGTCGCCCGTACTCGTCTCCGGTTGGTAGTCTCGGATTGTTGCGTTGGTTCATCGAAGAAGAACTAGATGCGTGGTCAGTCCCGGCTGGAAGTGTTTCTGTAGACAAAACGCTCGTTGGGATTTCACAGGGATCATCATCTTGATCCAAACCGTATCGAGGCCGAAGTTGATCAAGATGTCTTCTCCAAGTTGGTCCTCGAGGAATGACTCGTACATTGACGCTTCGTGTACCATGGACTTTCGTAACTATCGCAGGCACCCATCGTGGGTCACGATCTCTTCTAGGGCCGAAGTACAGTGCGTAACAAGGGTCTCCTAGTGAGTAATGATGTTCGACTTTCGAAACCACTTCCGAGTCTTCAGCATTTGAATACTTGATCGCTTGTTTTGACTGTCTTCCCTGCAGGAGATGCGGAATGGATGGAACCAAAGTGTCAATTTTGGTGCGTATTCTTCTTCCATTAAACAATACGCTTGGTGACAGTCCCGATGCAAAAGGAATTCTTCTATATTGCATTAGAAATTCTTGCAAAGCTTCCTTTGGAGGTAATGAGGATTTTCTCAATGCCTGTTTGAACGATTGTATCAAACGCTCGGCAGCACCGTTTGTTGCTGGATGATAAGGTGCTCCGGTGAGATGTACAATACCTCGTTGTTTGCACCAAGCTTGGAACTCTTGAGACATGAATGTTGTGGCATTATCGGTCACCAACGTGTGGGGATATCCGAAATGAGCAAATTCTTGTTCAAGTATAGCAGTAGTACTTTTCGAAGACGTTGAGGTTGTTGGATGAATGCAAGGATATTTTGAATAAGCGTCTACAAGGACTAACCAGTTTCTTCCCAGAAAGTTGATCGCATGGTCCAAGTGGAGTCTTGACCATGGTTTTTCTGGCATCATCCACGGATGGATTGAAGGTTTATCCGGCTTATTTTGAAATTGGCCACAGGAAGTGCATTTGCGACATAAATCCTCAATGTCAAAGTCAATTCTAGGCCAATAGACAGTTGACCTGGCAAGTTGTTTCATCCGTTGCATGCCGAAATGTCCAAGGTGTAATAATTTAAGAATATGATTACGTAGGGTTGAAGGAATTATTACCCGTAAGCCGTAAAAAACGCAACCATTCTCTGTTGACAACGAATTTTCCAACTTTTTGAAGTCTTTAAGCTCTTCCGAAAATGCATGCGGCCATCCCTCCTTCACAAATCGCATTAGTTGGGAAAGAATTGGATCCTTGGCAGTCTCTCTGACCACAAGCAATGGATTGTCAGGATTGATTTGACGACTGATTGTTCGAACTAAACAAACGCTATCGACATCATCTTCCATCTCCTCCCCATCAAAACTTGTGTCATTTGAAAATGGCAAGCGACTAAGAGCATCGGCATTGCCATGGTCCTTGCTTCTACGGTATTCCACCGTGTAGTCATATTGATGGACTAGTAATGCCCATCGTGCAAGTCGATTCGCGGCCATTGTAGGAGTACCTTTATCAGGGGCAAACAAGGTCACTAAAGGTTTGTGATCGGTAACCACAATGAACTTACGACCGTAGAGAAACTGATGAAATTTCTTCAAAGCGTACACTAAGGATAGTGCTTCTTTCTGTATTTGGCTGTAGCGTCTTTGTGTCGCCTATAAGATTTTAGAAATATTGAGAATCGGACGCTCGCTTCCGTCTGCAAAGCGATGAAATAATACCGCTCCAATTCCGCATTCTGAGGCGTCACAAGATAAACCCAACGGAAGAGATGGGTCATAGTGCGCAAGTACAGTCTCTGTGCATAGTAACCGTTTGATCTTTTTGAAAGATGTCGCTTCTACTTCACCCCACTTCCACTGTTGTCCTTTGCGTGTAAGCTTGTACAACGGCTCGGTGATTTCCGAAAAATTTGGAGGTAAGAATTTAGAATAAAACTGCACAGATGCTAAAAAAGATTTTAACGTAGAAATGTTCTTGGGTGTAGGCATTTCTAGTATGGCATCAACTTTGGACCCTTTTGCAATTCCTCGACTTGATAAAGTGTGACCCAGGTAATCAATTGATACTTGGGCGAAAACACATTTTTCACGGTTGCAGCGAAGACCTTTTTCTTCTAGTCTTTTGAACAAAGCTCGCAGGTTCATCAAATGATCTTTTGCGTTGTCACCACTTACCAAAATATCATCGAAATACACGGCAACTCCTCGCAAATTTTGCGTTAACTGTTCCATGATTTCTTGGAAATACCCTGGTGCGGATTTAATTCCGAAAGGAAGTCTTTTCTGCAGTAAAACTCCTTTGTGAGTGCTGAGAGCCAGCTTCTTCTGGCTGTCAGGAGAAAGACAGATTTGATTATATGCATTAGCTAGATCAATCTTACTAAAGCAGTAACCACGTCCTAGCTTGCGCATTAGATCTTCTGGGAGAGGGATTGGTTGACGATGGTCTTCCAGTTGCGAGTTTACAGTCACCGAATAATCTCCACAAACTCGGATGCTTGCTTTTGCTTGACCTGGCAAAGGAGACTTTCGAATAGGAACCACGGGGGTGCCGTACGAGTTAAAATCTGTAAGCTCCCATACACCTCTCTTAATTTCTGCTTTGTATGCTTCGTTTAAATCTTGTAGGATTGAGAACGGAACAGGTCTTGGCTTCTTGAAAATAGGTTTAGCTTCAGGTTTAAACCGTATGTCCAGTGAAAAATCTTTTAGACAACCCAATGTAGATTCAAATAAAGTAGGAAACTCTCCACATAATTGAATACATGCCGCATCTAAAGAGTTTTCTGGACCACTTGTAGTGACGTGCTCTATCGTTGCAGTAGATTCAGCACAACTTAGGTTTTCTCTGAAGTGATCAGTTAAGTTGGTGAGTTTCAACTTCATCATCGCCAGACGACCTAGTAAATTTAGATTGGGCACCTTAGTGACAATTACAGGAAAGGTCACGTCAGGTGATTTTCCATCAATACTTGCAGTTGATTGGAATTGTCCCACGACGGGTAGCGGGCTACCTTCAGCAACTTGATATTGAACTGATACAGGTTGTAGAGTGGGTTTACCCAGCGTTTGCCACGTCGCTTCACAGCAAAATGTGTCACTGGCTCCGCTATCAATTTCAAACTTAATTCTGTGGTCATTAAGTCTAATAGTTTGATAGATGGGTGAAACAGAACATCGGACTTTGTGCACCAATTTTACCTGTTGTTTCACAAGCTTATTATCTCTTAGTCGAGACATGCATACAGATTGCAGATGACCTGTTTTCTTGCAGAAGCTGCAAATAGCTTTAATGTGGGGACAAGCTTTGCTAAAATGTCCAGAATTTCCACACCTGAAGCAGGCGGTTTTCTTTTCTTGCGTTTTGGAAGTTTTGGACTTTGCGTGATAAACTTTCTGCACCGACGTAGAAGGTTGACCGTGTACGGTTTCCTTTGCTACCTTGGCTGCTTCTTCCACTTCTTGAGCCACTCTGATGGCGTTGCTAAACTTCAGTTCATCGTCCTTGAGCTTGAAGAGTGTCTTCAAAACTGCTTCGTTGTCTACTGAACAGATAAATTTAGTTCGCAAGGCTTCATCTAAAGGATCTTTAATGGATTGAAAATCACATGTAGCTGCATCTTGTCGTATTCTGCTTGCCAGTTCAGGAATAGTTTCGCCAAGTTTGCGTTTCATGTCAGACCAGAACTTGAAACGTTCTCTGACAACAAATCGTTTTGGGTCGAACTGCTCTGCCATAAACGTCTGAATATCATTCATGGTTAGCTCATGTATGCTTTTGACAGGTTGTTGCTGAGCCGCTAAGTTGCTAAGCATTTTGTAAACGGAGTTAGATTGGCTGGTAAGAAAAATTTGTGCTTGCTTGTTGTCGGGAATAGAGTTAGCAGTGACGAATGTTCGGAACCTTGCCAAATAATCAGTCCATAACTCAGATGTGGAATCGAATGGTTGAAAACTTGCCATCGGTGTTGGAACATTTTCTCGCGGGTTGTTCAAGCTGCTTTGTAGAATTTTTATCTGCTCTTGAAGCATTGTCATTTGCTCTTGATGCTCGCCGCGTAAAACTGCCATTTGCTCTTGGTGTTGCTTATTTAACAACAAAATCAGTTCAGAAATTTCACTCATTTTGACAATTTAAGCTGTTAATGCAAATTCAACAACTTTTCTTTTTTCTTGACGCAGATGAGTTACTTGAATCCTCGTCGCCACTTTTGCCTGTTGTATCTTTGCACGAATACACAGGTTTATTAAAAAACAATAATAAATATTCACAAAAAAGTACTTAGCCAAAAACAACCGTAATGAAATAGAATGCTTTTAGTTCGTTTGCTGTAGTAGCTTGATAACTCTGAACTGACTGATGAACCGAAATAGAGGCGCAGATTTAACTGGTTACAATTATGCTTGGAGATGCGCGTGTCCAATAATTGTTCGAGCAGAAGGCGCTGATTAAGATTAGAAGCGTTTAAGAAAACACTACGTCATCTATTGCACAATATCACAACAAGGTCACCTAAAGAACGTTTAAAATTGAAGATGTCTTACAAGAAAAAATCAAGTGTGAAAAGTCGATACTCCGAACTGCCTCGGACCATCAATTCCTCCACTTCCTGTCAAGCTTGGCAAGCAGAGCTGCAGCACCCAAACTTGAGTCATCTCCCTCAGGCGACTGCAGGAAGGTTTTATAAAGGGATTCACAATCTGCATCACGGTACGGATTATAGTTGTTTCGATACCCGCGTGGGAGAGTCTTTTTAGCTGCTCTCTTGATGATGTTATAAAAGTCCTGGTAAGCCGCATTCACATCAAGTGAATCAGGTGGCAACAAAGTCGTTGCGTATTTATTCGTCAAAACAATGTATTGAATCCATTTGGCCTTGCGGAAGTTCCAGCGCTTAACAGGCATGCTTGGCATTGATAGAGCAAACCTTGATAGTGTAATAAGCGAAGGTCCATGTTGTGACCTGGGGAACTTTTCAAGGACACGTCTATCCGATAAGCGACTGTTTGGACCTACGCTAGCAAAAGGTTTAATAAAAACAAAAAATTGAATAATTTTAAGGTTGGATGTTTACCTTAATGGCCGTTATTTATCGGTTGGTTTCTGATTTTGACGGATGAGAATTCTTTAAAGAAGCTTATGTAACGATGGTTGGATTTATTGAATTTTGGGAGGAGCTGTTTTCGACTCACAAGGCCAATATGTAATACGTACTTTATTTTTTCTATTCAAATACGCAGCAAAATACATTGGAAGAACCGCGTAGCACTTTTCCTTTTGTTTAGTCATGATCAAAGGGACTACTAAAGTCAATAAAGTCAATTTTTTTTAAGGTTTTGTTACATTATCATAATTACTTGAGTTTCTCATTTTGTTGTAAGCAACTTTGCCAGATTACGTTGTAAGCAAAATTGTACGTCGTTTGAAAAGTTAATGATGTAAGCGCAAGTTTTACAAAATCAATTTTTTCCACTTCCTAAAAAAAACTTATCATCTTATTGCTTTTTTTTAATAGGCATTAAAATATCAGTTCACTAATCGGACACGGTGTGAGATTTTTTTCTGGCTTCAGAAATTTCTCAGTTGTAAATATAACAAGACTTTGTATTAAAATCTGTTATCTAATGATAATTTGTCATACTTAAATTACTTGAATAGTATTAAGTTTCGGAATTCTCTTACTTGATTAAAAACACATGACAAGCACAATTTCACCCCTTAATGGATTATCCCGAGTATACTCGTGCATCGTGAGTGTATCTTTTTGGAACCTGACAAGTAAACTCGGGCAAAATTAATTAGTAATTTTAAAAAGAAACTGAACTGAACTGAACTGAATTAAATTAATTATAAAAAGAAGCTGTTAAATTTTATATCATTGAAAAAATAATTTTTTCGTGAGTACAATGATATAAAATTTTTAAAAATTTGTTTAAAAACAAGTTCACAATAAGCAAAATAAAGGACCCCACTTTTTCTTGCAAAAAATCCCTTTTTCCTAATAATTATAACTAGCGGCAAGATAATTTAAATTTTTAAGTCGCTACGTGTCACTACAGTTCTACTCTATCTACTGTAGAAAGTTTTGTTGCACTAGGGGGCGAAATGTGAAAGTTAGGCGCTATAACGGTCCCCAGGGGCTTACAGCAACGCCTCAATAGTTAGTAGACCAACTGCTTTTTGAATTTTGTCCGAGAGTGTGTGCTTGCGCGCCATTGTTTGAATCTTTGCGCGCTTGACATTGACCGAGAAAAAGGTTTCTGCCTTTTATTCGTAGCCAATCCAAGGAAAAAAACCCAAAGCCTTAGGCCTTGATCCAGGGTTGCGGAGTCGGAAGATTAAGATCCGACTCCGACTCTGAGAATTTCTAAAATGCCGACTCCGACTCCGACTCCCGAATTTAACTTTGACTACGACTCCGACTCCGACTCCCTAGTATACTGCACCAACGACAAGCCACCTCAACGTGGTGGTGCAGTCCCCTTCTTTACACTGGGGAGGGTCGAAATAGCTTGTCGATTCCCCGAGGGTCTCATCCTCGGGCAATTCTCTTTTGGACAACTCTTCTCATTTTTTATCCCTGCTGTCCAATGCGCGGTCACATGTGGACAGCACTCTTAAATCCAATTTACCGCCCCCCCACCCCTTCTATTTTCTTTCGGAAATCTCTTTCTCGCCCCTCCTTCCACCCCAAACCTCTTCATTACTCATCCCACTCACCGCCGATTCTTATCTCTATGGTTCTACTTATCAGCGGTGACATTCACCCCAACCCTGGCCCTATAGACCCCTGCTCTGTCTTCTCCCGCAGAGTCACCTGGGGAAACAGATCAATACAATGTACTGGCTGTTCTCTCTGGGTACACCTCTCCTGCTCTGGTCTATCTCCCACTGACTTCCGCAAAATCTCCCCGGAACACTCTTGGACTTGCTCAATGTGCCCATCCTCTTCTCAACCCCTCCCCTCCCTCTTACACTCTAATCCCGTATCTTCATTTTTTTCTGTATCTCCATCCTCTCACACTCCAAACCCCCACCTCCACTCACAAACAACCACAAAACCATATCTTCAAAAACTAAACCCTCCCCCAAAACAACCTCGAATAAACCCACCTATCTTCCTAATCACCCCCAACTAATTTATACTTACCCTCCCTCAGCATTGACTACTCCTTCTCCTCAAACCCAACATACCACCTCTCCTCTCACACAATCCTCTTTTCATCCTTCCTCTCCCTCTCGAAACAACCTCCGAATCCTACAGTGGAATGCTAATGGGATTCGCCCGCGTCGTACTGAACTCCTACACTTTCTCTCTCATAATCAGTACGATCTCATCTTCATACAAGAGTCACACCTCTCCTCTGACTCCACCTTCCGTATACCTGGCTACAAAACCCTCCAAAAGAACCGTTTTATGACGAGGAGAGGAACCACCAACTCTACGGGAAACCTAGGAGGAGGTGTACTGATACTTGTCAAAAACGGTCTATCTTACACTTCACTCTCCACACAATCACTCTCCTCCCTCGACCCCAGCTCCGATTATTTAGCTATCGCAGTTAAAATAAAAGGAGCCGCTCACATACATCTTTTCAACGTCTATGTCCCTCCTATCCGCTCCTCTTTCTCCGACTCTTGCCCAAAATCCTTCTCACCCTTTCTCCTACCATCATCTCCTACCACTTACATCTTTGGCGACTTTAACAGCCATCATTCATCCTGGGACTCTCACTCACCGGAAGACCAATCAGGCAAAGATCTGTTTGATTGGCTCCTCTCTTCTGATCTTTTACCTCTTAATAACCCCGAACACCACACCCTACTACACCGTCCCACTGGAAACCTCTCTTCCACTGATCTTTCCCTAGTTCCTGCCCGAATAGCCTCTAAATGCACATGGCAGATCCTCCCGGACCTCGGCTCAGATCATCTTCCTATCTCCATCACTACTCCCACTTCCCCTATAATTAACTCTTTCCACCGCCCCCCCTCATTTAACTATAATAAAGCTCGCTGGGATGATTACCTTACTTATATTGATACCCACTGCCCTACTCCCTCTAACTTTACAACACTTTCTCTTTCTGAAGCCACCCACACCTTTACCAAACTCCTCAATGATGCTGCCACTTCTGCCATTCCTTTCGGCAGCATCAACCGCCCTGCTAAACCTGGTGGTCTTCTGAAATTGCAGATGCCGTCGCAAAACGCCGAAAGGAATTTGCAAAGGCACACTGTTCCGAAGAAGACCGCCAGCACTATATCGCTACTTCCAGATATACCTCCACTGTGATCTCTAAGGCTAAAGCCAAGTCATGGCAGAACACTTGCTCTAGCCTTTCTCCTAAAACCCGTCCCAGCGAAGTCTTTTCTCTACTTCGCTCCATCTCTGGCTCGCCCTCCCCAACTACTTCTGACCTTCCCAATTTCCCAAATTGCCATACCCCTGTAGATTGTGCCAACCATCTCTCCTCACATCTACAGTCCCATTTCTCTACCCAAACCCCAAAACCTTTTCGAAGCACCGAGAAAGCCCAAATGAAGCAAATCAGAACTGCACACTGCAACACCCTTCATTCCACTTTCTGTTCACCATTCTCCTCAATTGAACTCTCTACAGCTATCTCTCAACTCTCAACCTCAACCTCCTCAGGCCCTGATCAATTTACCTACCCTCTTCTATCCCACCTACCACAATCTGCGTTAAATTTTCTTCTATACATCTTCAACCTTTTTTGGTCAACACACACCTTCCCGTCTTCTTGAAAGCAGTCAACAATCATCCCCATTCTCAAACCCGGAAAACCCTCTGACTCACCTTCTTCATATAGACCCATTTCTCTCACTTCATGTACCTCCAAACTCTTCGAAAGAATGGTTTTAGGACGACTAACCTATTTTCTCGAACTACAAGACATTCTCTCACCCGTGCAAGCTGGTTTTAGACCTGGTAGATCGACTGTAGACCAGGTTCTCCTTCTCTCACAGTCAATCGCAGATTCCTTCCACCAATCTAAGCCAGGCGCACGTACAGTCCTTGCCACTGTGGATTTTGCAAAAGCTTTTGACTCAGTTTGGCACTCTGCCCTTCTCTCTAAACTCCTCTCATTAGATCTTCCTCTTTGCTTTGTCGAATGGATACGATCCTACCTCTCAGATTGCCGTTCGAAAGTCCGTATCTGTAATTCATACAGTTGTCCTTTCCGTCTCCGAAGAGGAGTTTCCCAAGGTTCGGTTCTAGGACCAGTTCTCTTCTCTTTATACATCAATGACCTTCCCACTTTCCTTCCTGCATCTGTTAAGACCTCTCTCTATGCAGATGACCTAGCCATCTGGGCCTCCTCCCCGAGTGTTGAGTGTGCAACCGCTGTAGTACAAGCTGCCCTCAACAGACTGGTGGAATGGTCCTCAAAATGGCGCCTTCCTCTCAACCCCCTCAAATGTGAAACATTTTTCTTCAGCCTAGACCCCTACCAATTACGTCTACAACCCTCTCTGCACATTCTTAACACCCCTCTCAAATTCAACCCTCGTCCAACTTTTCTCGGTGTAACCTTCGACCGCACTCTCTCTTTCAAATATCACGTCTTATCCTTACGGAAAAAGTTTCACAGCCGATTCCGTGCTTTCCGCTCCATTGCCTCTGCCTCCTGGGGTCCATCAAAAGAATCCTTATGTACCCTATGCAAAGCCTTTATTCGCCCTATCCTCACCTATGCTTCCCCAGGCTGGTTTCCCTTCTCATCTCCTACTCACATCACCTCCGTGGAGAGGATGCATAGATCTTCCTGTAGAGTAATCACAGGTTGTCTATCGTCCACTCCCATTCCTCTACTTCATATAGAAGCTCTTCTACCTCCACTACGAGTCACCCTCACCCATCAATCCCTCTCCTTCTTTGAACGAGCCCTCCGTCTACCTCCCACCTTTCCCATAGCCTCTCTTGCGAACTCTAACCCCCGTACACGTCTCAAGAAGAGCTCATGGAGATCCTTCTCCAGATCACATAACCTTACCCCTAACCTACATCTTACCCGTGAACCACTAATCCTCTGCTCTCCTAAACCCCCCTGTCTGCCCCATCTAGTTACACAATCTCACTCCAACTCTCATCCCCATGCTCTCGCAAAGACCCCCCTCCCTTTGCAACACTGCAGCTACCTCCCATCTTTCCACTCTATCTCACAGCGATATCTCTGCCTGGACTGACGGTTCGGTACCTGGCGGGCTGGGACAGGGTGGTGCAGGGATACACATCAAGTGTACAAAGTGTGTCAATGCTACCTCGCTTTCCTTCTCGACTGGTCTCTGGGCTACCAGTTATAGTGCTGAAACCTTCGCTCTCCTACATGCTCTTAAGTGGTGTATCTCTCACTCCAAGACATGTAATTTCGAAACTATCACCTTCTTTTCCGACTCTTTATCTGTCCTATCAACCCTCTCTACACCCCTACCATATTTAACCCCCTAATCCCTATCCAATACTCAATCTCTTCTCAACTCTCTATCTCAATCCAAGGTTGTCCATCTACAATGGATACCTGGTCACTCTTCCATCCCAGGCAACGACTTAGCTGACTCTCTAGCTAAAGCCGGTGTCTCTCTCGATCCCTCCAGTATATCAGTGTCCCTCGCACCCCTTATCTCCTCACAACGACTATCCCTCTACACCATTTGGAGACGCAGTGTCCAATCTGGTTTCTTTCAACACCAAATCCCTTCAGTATCTCCCGAGGAGCTTACTCTCCCTCGCTCCGCTCGCTGTGCTCTCTCCCGTTTACGCTGCAACGGGCACAGCACTCTCCTCAACTCTTATCTACACAGGGTTGGTCGAGCCGAGACTCCTTCTTGCAGCAACTGTGGTTCTGAACCACAAGATCTCTCTCATCTCGTGCTCGACTGCCCTGTACTCGACCCTCTGCGTCAGGCCATTTTCGGCCACACCCCTTCTCTTCTGGACCTCTGGTCCCGTCCGTGGGGAGTCGCCCGATTATTGGGATTCCGCGGAATTGATCCGCGCCCCCATCCCTAGGAATGGGTCGGGTAAAACCACCACCACCACCACTCCCTAGTATGGACAAAGTATTTTTCTTAAATTAGATTTAACTAAGCAAAAATTATCCTTTCGAGTTGTTAGTTACACAAAATAAGTCAGGTTTTTCAAATACATAAAAAGATGTTTACTTTAAAAAATTATGTACAGTATATGAGTATATACATATATAACTGCAAATTACTGGTGCTCTTCAGAAGAGTGCTCAATAGCTTCAATAGTCAGAACGATTATTCCTGATTATCAAAACACAAATATCAAAAAAAACATTTTATTAAAATTGTCCCAACAGACTGTTTCACCAGTAAGGCTCATCAGCGGACACTGTTAAAATAAATTTTTACGCTTCAGATGAAAACTCGCATCTTAGAAAAATAACGCTACCAAAAGTTTGGGTTTAAACGATTATTTTATTAAAGTAAGTGATTTATTAGCAAATAATTACTTTTATTACGAGATATTAATAGAAAACATGCTATAATGTTGCGCATAGATGTATTCTTAAACTTGGCCAAGCTGCTGCAAAGATTACCGGTAAAGCGTAAAAAAATTTATGGATCATTAGTTAAAAGAAAGCGTTATAAAGTAGAAGAATCTTTTTATAAAAAAATGTTTTTATAACACTCTCTCTTAACGAATGATCCATGCTAATGTTGTATACAGTATAAAAAAAATTTTTTATAACACTTGCTCTTAACTAATGATCCATAAATTTTTCTACACTTTAATCTTTTCGGCAGCTTAGCCAAGTTTAATACATCTACGAGTATGGGCAACATTACAGCATGTTTTCTTTTAATATCTCGTAACAAAAGTAATTATTTGCTAATCAATCACTTACTTTAGTAAAATAATTGCTTAAACTCAAACTTTTGGTAGCGCTATTTTTCTAAGATGCGAGTTTTCATCTGAAGCCTAAAAATTTATTTTAACTTTTAATTTTGCTTAATTTATTTCTTTCAACGTAAATAATCTTGCTTTTTTTAATTGTTGAGCCTCACAGGCGAAGCAATTTGTTGGAACTATTTTAATACAACATGTTTTTTTGTTATATTTATGTTTTGATAAATACGTATATACATATAATTATATTAACAATGTTGAAAAATCAGTTCTTTTAAAGTGCTCGATAACAAAGTTAGAGCTTGAATTAAAATTAACAATGGTAAAGTCACGAAAATAAAAACCAAGCTAAAACCCAACAGACTGTTTCACCCATAAAAGGGATCATCAGGGGTATCTTCTATTTGAATAAGATACCCCTGATGATCCCTTTTATGGGTGAAACAGTCTGTTGGGTTTTAGCTTTGTTTTTATTTCCGTGATTTCACCATGTAATCATATTATATACACAACCCATTAACTATAATTCTTACTGTGTTTGAATGAAACATTAATACAAATCACATTTAGAAAACTAACTCGAAATGGCATACATAACTTGAAACTGAATATGTATTCTATACTTAATGCTTATTACATTTTCTAAACATCAAAGTATTTTATGGATAATTATATTATCTCCAGTCTATTGTACAGTTATTATTTTTTCCATGGTAAATTGAACCCGCGACAAACCTTAATGTTAATACAATTAATGACTTGTGTAGGGCCTGAGTATAGGACGAGACCCTGAGTTTTGTCTCCTGCGTGTAAGACTGCATCTAGTCGGTTCGAAATTCAATGAGGTATGCATCGCTGACAAGCATTAACAAGAGCAAAACTCGAGTTTTGTGCTTCTTGTTTTAGGTGGCTTAGTTTTGTTTTTATCAGTAGCTAATGAGGTTAAAACGTAAAAATAAAAATTTTATAATTGTAAAAATTTTTAGAAATGTTAGTAATAACTAGCGAATTTATTGACAATGAAAATTTGAAAACAAAAGTTTATAAAAGCAAAAGAAACAAAAAACCATACGTAAAAGAATTAAAAATTTAAACCCACAATTATAGGCTACAAGAAAAACAATAAAATGCAACTAATTTTAGAATTTTCTTGAATCACCGCTGCCTAAAAAGAAACTCCAGAAAAAAATGTTGACATTCCCATACCAATAATACGCTCATCCTTATTTCTCTCAAATAAACTTCAGCCATTAGTTTGATGGCATGAAGTTGATCATGGTTATGTATTGATAGTAAGAATAGCATGTTAAAGTTTTTTTAACAGAAATCTATTACCCTTCTTTCAGTAAAGTTACATTGACGATTTTATTTAACTGATCAAATTGCGATGCATGAATTTATTAATAAAATCGGTCAACTTTCAATTTATTATAGCAAATAAAAGTTAAAATTTAAAACCAACTGTATCATTATGAAAAATCGATTTCGACCTATAAAGGTCGTCATCAGTTTCTGTAAAAAAATTAATTAAAATAGATTACCATATATTTGGCAAGACATTTTGAAAATTCTACTCGTACTATACGGGTCCTGACTCAATGATACAAAGTGAAGCTTTCAATAAAAACTAAGAGCTAAACGACACAATAACTGACATAATGATTATGGATTACGTAACAATGAAGAAAACGTACAGTGTAAAACTTGTAGTGAAATTAAAACCGCAAACTCTCGCTAAGATTCAAAGTGTTGATTGAAAAGATTAGCAAAACTGTTGTAGTTTAACTGTGTGTAGTAAAGGATAAACGGGTTTAAAATTCAATCGCAATTATAAGACAAAAAAATTCTATTAATATTAATTTTAGCATTCAAATTATTAATCCATTTATTTTCACATCAATCTAATACACATATTTTGCATGCATTATATACTATTGCCGTTGGCTAAAGTACTGAACAAAACTGTTGTCTTTAAAAGATACATTGATGACATCATTTGGCTTTCATATAATTATTCTACAACAACAAAAATTAAAGAGCTACTTCAAGCCCAGTTTAATGATTTTAATCTGCAACTAGTTTTTAACAGTATTAACACCGAAAATATGGATAATAAACTAGAATTTTTAGATGTACTCCATGTAACAACCCTAAATGCCAAAGGTGGTTTTATTACAAAAAATTTCATAAAATCTACAGCCAAAGACCGATGTTTTCTCAATGGCGCATCACATCATCCTACATCAGTATACAAGTCAATTGTTTTTGGAGAAGCTGTCCGACTTCGTCGCCTTAATGAACGTAAATCCGATTACTTAAAAAGTTTAGTTAATCTAAAAGAAAAATGTTTCCGTTCAAATTTTAACCAAAAAATGACAGAAAATATGTTGGAAATTGCTAAACACTGGGAAGATCGCTTCGAACCAAAATCGCAACATCACAAGAAAAACAGAATTGTTTGGGCAACGCAGTTTACCAATCTACTTCAACTCTCTAACCAAGAAAAGAAACTAAAACCGGAAGCAGCTATTGTATATAAAAACCCACCCACATTAGCTACTAAATTAACGAATTACAAAAATTATCACAGATTCTTCCTAATACGGATAACCGAGGTTCATACCCATGTGGAAATGTGCTTTATGTGGAAACTTTAAAAACTATAAAAATATGGTTAAAACAGTTGATTATATTACTTCGCACTCAAATAGCAAAAAATTTAATTTAAAACAACATCTTACTTGCAAAAATTATGGTATTTACGTCGCAGAATGTAAATTTTGTAAAATGCAATACGTAGGACAAACTAAAAACAAATTTTCTACCGATGGAATAACCACCGCTCATTCTGGAACAAATTTAACGTTAAGGATAACAATGACCGAGCTGCCCTCCTTAAACATTTTTATACATTTCATGTTGATGCTTTTAATGGTAAACCTGACATCACTGAATGCTAAATGGTCATATTTGTAGAACAACCAGATAAAACTTTATTAGATTGGTGTGAAAATAAATGGATTAATAATTTGAATGCTAAAATTAATATTAATAGAATTTTTTTGTCTTATAATTGCGATTGAATTTTAAACCCGTTTATCCTTTACTACACACAGTTAAACTACAACAGTTTTGCTAATCTTTTCAATCAACACTTTGAATCTTAGCGAGAGTTTGCGGTTTTAATTTCACTACAAGTTTTACACTGTACGTTTTCTTCATTGTTACGTAATCCATAATCATTATGTCAGTTATTGTGTCGTTTAGCTCTTAGTTTTTATTGAAAGCTTCACTTTGTGACATTGAGCAGAACCCGTATAGTACGAGTAGAATTTTCAAAATGTCTTGCCAAATATATGGTAATTTATTTTAATTAATTTTTTTACAGAAACTGATGACGACCTTTATAGGTCGAAATCGATTTTTCATAATGATACAGTTGGTTTTAAATTTTAACTTTTATTTGCTATAATAAATTGAAAGTTGACCGATTTTATTAATAAATTCATGCATAGTAAGAATAGAGTATATATTTGAATTTTGTCGGATTTTGTAAACGAAATAAAAGGGGGTCTGTAGTTTCTATCTCATGAATATTTCAATTATTGTAATTTTGTAGGAGACTGAAGATGCAGGTTTCCTGCCGTTTATTGACATTCATATTAGGAGATTATTAAAAAATTCACCTTGGTTCTAAACTTTTGATTGATATTTGAAAAATTTTAATTTAATAATTTGCTCGTAAAAACGAAATTGCTTCTGTGAGTTTCTTTTTTATTGCAGCTCTTTTGGTCTGTTCTGATGAGCCTGCGTGATGAAAACAGACGTTCAACACTTGCTTCTGTTGGAGGAAGTACTTATTTAAAGACATGACAAAAATAAAAAGGGGGGCATTTCGGAGGCTGAAACGGATTAATGGCATTTACATCAATTTCAATGGAAAAATTCTTTTTGTCATAAGAGCAAATTGAGGTATGCGCTCGGTCACGGAACGAACTAAACTCATATGTCAAGGTACCACGTATTATAGGAAGAGGCTACTTAGGATAGTAAATTGATTATGCACCTGGCATTTGCTTCCTGTGATTAAATTGAAGAAAGGGAAGCAACTGAATCGGTTGCCCGAGTATAGCATTACGCAAAATATTATTTGCTTACAAATTAAAATGTAAACTTTTTATGAGTCGCACGCTGTGTCGCGCGATACGCGGCAAGGTTCTCTTAAAAATATTACTGCACTGCACTCCACTGGCGCGCGCGGCCGCTTAAGTTGCGCGGTTAACATCACTAATATGTAAAGAAATTGGACATGAGGAGTCGGATAAAATATTCCGACTCCGACTCCGATTCCTTTCTAAAACTTCCGACTCCGACCGACTCCGACTCCGACTCCGCAACCCTGTCTTGATCAGCATTGAAACGTGGTTTCTTGCTACTAAATAAATGCATGTAACACATTTCGATCGAGTAATATATTTTTGCTAAAGCATAATACTACACCCGAATCATGTTTTAGCAAAATATTTTCAATTGGCTAATTTACAATTAGATTTGAATTAGCCAACTATTTTGACTTTAGTAAATGGAAATTTAGAAATCAATCTTTATGCAAATTCAAAAATGTTTTGTGTGATAAGCAATAAAACATTTTTACAAACAGAAGGTTGCCCTGCATATGGCACACCAATTCTATATCGTTTTATATTTCTCTTTTATTCTGTGTAATTTTTACTGTTTTGCTTTTTTCTCTTATTATGGACCGTGAGTCTGAGCTAAATAAATTATAAAACAATTATTCTAGATTTCCATATTTATCCTCCTAACACGAGAAAAAGCTTCGTAGACGCCATAAATAGAACAGCTGTAAAGCAAGTATTCCGACCTGCTTCCCGAGATTCCAAGATATTGATGTCCCGTTCAAATTCTATGTACATTTTGTTTTATTAGTCTTTATTTAGAGATACGTATGATTAAAATCTAAAGCTTCTGACCAAGACTGACAAACAGAAGAAAGAGCCGTGAAGCGCCTTTCTCAGGGACAAAATAATGTGAGTAGTTTTTTAACCACTACCGTGTTGATTACATTTATCATCAATCACAGCGCTTTTACCCACTTGGTCACGCTTTTAAGTTTTATAACAAACACGCAATCATAGACACACGATTTAAAACTTATATAGAGAAGGATGATGCAGAGGTTGACGCTGAGGCAGTATTTCTGAACCTTTTTTCGGCCATACCCCACCTAATCACTTCTAAAATTCTGATGTCCCCTACTTGGTGACACGTAGCTGCAAGAATATTGCGAAAAGCTGCGAAAAGAAGAAGGCTGCAAAAAAATATTTGAGGGGCAATTTAGTATAACCAAGACTAGTGAAGACAAAAAAAGTCATCACCCTGAAACTGTCTGATTTCTTCATATTTGTCTCAAAAGACTAGTGAAAACTAAAAAAAGTGTCACCACTTTGAAACTGAGAACAACTTATCTCTATAGCAGTGGTTCCCAAAGTGGGCGCTACCGCCCCCCAGGGGGCGTTGGCGAAATTTAGGGGGGCGGTAAGAGAACAAGGGGGCGATAGGAAACAATAAGAAAAAATATACATAAAGAACGATTAAATACCTTTGATAGGTGATCTACTTAAAGTGAAGACCTTTTTTTTTTTTAGAGATAACCATAAATTTGGGAATAAATATTTTCTGTCCAATATTCTTTTTACTTAAAAATGAAGCGAGGGAGCGCTGGGAATCGAGCTGAAAACCAAGGGGGCGCCTGACTGAATCTAACTAAAAAAGTTTGGGAAACACTGCTCTATACCGTTGGTTAAGGGTTTTCAAATGTTTTTTTGTTGATTATAAATTCTGACTTCGCAGCAACGCACAGCCGTATATAAAGAGTCGTGCGTATTTGCTCGGGTATTTCAATGTAACAGAGGGTTTCTCAGAAAGTTTAGCAAAGAAAAATTTGCTATGTTTCATGGCAAAAAATAAATAAAAAAATATTTTCTGAAATGAAACGACACGTGAAGATAATTAATCCATGAAGGAGTTAAATTTTTGACTATTTTTTAAAAAAACTCTGACAAAAACAAAATGAGATAAATAAATTAAGTCAAAAATAATATCCGTGTGAAGAAGAAGAAAAGGGAAATTAAAGTAAGCCTAATCTTCATAAAATATTAAGCCGCGTTTCTTGATTTTTGTGTTTTTTTGCAGTTTGTGACCCTTGTACGACTCTCCCATAACTTGCGACCCTCTTTCCACTCTAGATTTGAAAAGTATTGTAAGAGTATCATTGCGACCTTTAAGAAAATACTTCGCGACTATAAGGTTAACGAACGCCGCGTTACACAAAGATCAAAAAATAAAATCATAAAACCATTTTAAAAAAATCATCAACTTGTCAATATTGATTTTTTTATTTCGATGTATGAATTTATTAACCCCAATTAATCGAGTTGATGTAAGATGTAACAACAGAGCGAAACCTTATTTTAAACGATTGCGAAAAAAACTTAACTTACGTTAATCTTTTGGAAAGAAAGAAGTCTAGTAATTTCTTAAAATATGTCTCTGCTCAGTCGCACCCACTCCCGCTCATACACTCACAACAAGTGCATCCAATCTATCTTAACCTAAGGTTAACGACCACCGTGAGGATTGCCTATTTTTTTATAAGCATCGCACTGATCTTTATAAGAGCTGTCGCCAATCTTTAGAACTTCATAAGTTAATAAATTTGAAATTTTTTACATGGCTGACCGCAAACATAAATTTTTAAAAAACGTGCTGCAAATATAATTACTCTGTACAATAACAATCATAAAACTTTTATTCAAACGAAATTTAAGTTAAAAAATTGATATAAAAACATTATTTTAACTGTGACAGACCAGGTCTGTTTTTAGCAGGTCTTGATTACGTTTGCAAAAGTAGCTAATTACTTACTCCGAAAGAATCCCGCTAATAGAGATAGCATAAGTAAAAAAATAGTTTAATTCTTAACAAGTTTTGATTTTTATAATTCTTTATTTTGAATATTCATGAAATATAAAAAATGACTTATTTTTTCCGCGGACCACACGATCACGCGACCGACTATGCCGCTATGTTCCACATGCAACACTAGTTCTACAAGTTAACTCATTCTTTACTAAATTTCTTTTAATTAGGAGTTTTATTGAGCCGCTTGGGCTTTGTACCAAATAGTCAATAGATTTAAAGACTTTTCAAAAAAATATAGAAACAAAGAAAACAAAAAATATACTTATTTAGCTCTTATATCAAGCACATTTACTTGAAAATGGAAGCGCTTTACTTTTTGTCACTTCCGCTGCCATCAAAAAAGAAACCCTTGCACATGTCTAGTCTGCATGCTATAAAGTCATAAATTGAGCCCGCTAACGTCAATGAAATCAATTTTTTAAGGGGTTTAATTACGTCATAAAACTTACCAGTCTTATAATTTCCGTTGTTGAAAAAGCTTTTTACTGAGTTTTATTGGCCAAAAGTAAGGCAAAATTTTGAATAAACCTAAAATCAAAAATTTTCTTATCAAATTTCCATGCAAAACTTATTTTTGGCTTCTTTTTGCAAGCAGCAGCTACGAAGAGTTTTAATATTTTGTTTCTGCTTTTTGTAACAGGTACAGTTATTTTAAAACTTTTAAGGCTGCAAACTCTTTCTTTTTTTTCTTTATAATTTTTGAATCAACAATATAAGTTTTGCATGTTTTACTATATTCCACAAACTTTAAAGCTTTCCTAAAAACTTTAGCAACTTCCACCGCGGGATGCGCAATTTTTAGTTATAAAAGCTTTGATCTATTTGGTGAAATTGTTTACCAATTAAAATTCAATAAAAACGAAGTATTATTCTCATGTAAGTGAAAAGAATGTGTGACTCTAAATCCATGTTTGCTATAAAAATACGGTATCGTGGCTGAGTAATTCAAGAGCAGTGTATTGATGGTAAATGTGATTGACACGGTTGAGGTTCAAAATCTACTCCCGTCATTCCCTCATAAACTTAATTTAAATTTTTTCCTATTATAAAACAATTAAACCATCCTGCTTTGGTTCATCTTTAGCACAAGTTGTTGACCATGTACAAGTTTTTAGAAGCTTTAGTGCAGTGGTTCCCAAACTTTTTTGTTTCGTGGCCCAAATATTTATTTAAAAATGGTCTGTGGCTCACCACCGTTACGTGTTGTAACGTTTTACAATGACTGCATAAGTGCGATAGGCGCAGTTCATGTAACTATGGCACAGCGGTTAGTGCTCCTTACTCTCAACCATAAGGTTATGAGTTCGATACCTCGACTTGGCATTTTGTTGTTATGCTCTCGGGAAAGTTACTTTATGGTACTTTCTCATGCTTTGTGGTTTCTGGAAGCACTACAAATTGTAGCAATATTTTACAGAAAATCAACCAGACACAAGTACTCTTCGGGATCTCCTCGAAATCCGAAAGCGGGTCTGGTTCATGCGGTAAAACAGGATCCCTATGTTTATCGCTTTCGTCGCTGTCTCGCGAGTCAGGAGGATAAATAGCATAAAGCAAACAACCTATGTGGACATAAAAAATTTTATTATGAAATTGTGACACAAAAATAGACAAAATAGTTGCTAACCATTTATTTTTCAATGAGAAGGATGTGCCTGCACATTTGCTACAAGATTTTTAATTCTTGGCTCTGTTGACGAGAGAGAACAGCGAATATCTTGCTTAATTTTAAGACAGTTCCATTGCTTAGTCTTCACCTATAAAAGTATTAAAAAGGCAGATTTGCAAAGCCATGTAGAGCTGAATGGCAATAGCCTTTTTAGAGCAGTTTTGCTTATTTCTGGATAGGACAATGCTGTTTTTGGCCAGAAATCCGTGACTGGGAAAGCTTCAAACACATCTTGACAGCTGGAGTCGTTTTTCATGTCAATAAATTGATCCTGCAGTTCGTCTTCTACTTTTTCAGAGGAAAGCCGAAACGGATTTCTTGCAAGTGACAGGTCATCTCTGCTAATTTTGTGAAAGTATGTTTTGAATTCGCATTCTAGTTTTTCAAGATGTTGAGCAGTATTGGTTTTCAACTCATCGCCCAAATTAGAAATATTAGCCAGACTGTTACACATTAAAAAATTGCTTTTCTGTGCTTTACATCTCCAGTTTCACAATTTCTCAATAAATGTATTGATCAAGTCCACAAAGTGAATAATATTTTTTTCTTTCCCTTGCATTTTCAGATTTAGAGTGTTCAAAAAATTAAAGATATCTACTAAGTATGCAGATGATACTGTGTTAATTAAAAAAAAAAAAACATACAGTTTTCATTACACAAGGGTACAATTTTTCGAAATAGCTCTATGGCTCACTGAAAATGGTCTCATTGCCTACTACTGGGCCATGGCCCACAGTTTGGGAACTAGTGCTTTAGTGCAACAATAGCAGCTTAGGTTGATTGATTTTGCAAGTTTATTTGCCAACATGCAAGATTAAATCATGACGTAATGATTAAATTTTTTCCTATTATAAAACAATTAAACCATCCTGCTTTGGTTCATCTTTAGTACAAGTTGTTGACCATATACAAGTTTTTAGAAGCTTTAGTGTAACAATAGCAGTTTAGGTTGTTTGATTTTGCAAGTTTATTTGCATGCATGCAAGATTAAATCATGACGTAATGATTTTCAAAACTATTAAAAATTATTCTGTGGGAAATAGCAATCAGAAAATTTCGTGGGCAGCTGCGGCAACTAAAATTAAGACACCCAATTGTAACTGCATCATTGGAACTGTTGAAAAATCCCGCCCAGTCAGGCATCAGTATAGCACGATCAGCGGAATTTAGATGGAGCAGGAAGTGGCAAAAAAACACCTCACAACTCAATACATTTATTAAGAATGTTATTGAGGATGAGCACATTTATCAAAGGTTTTCTTAATTTTTGCTATACTTATGAGTTCATAAAATCTTTTTTGCCGATTTATAACCCACACTATGACGTTAACAAAAAATAAATTCATTATTTGCAGAAGTGGGCACTTGCGGCGCAACTTTTTGAAAAGTTTTGGAAACGCTTGCGCCGCAACCATTTCAGCTATTTTCAAAGCGCATGCACAGATTTTCAAGATTCAACTTGCGCTCAGAAATCTTAGTGACAAATCATGAATTCGCTGCATTTTCTTTGGTTTTGTTTTGAAAAGTAGTTCTTTATATAATAATTTAACTTGAGTTTCGCTGTCATATTACATCTTAAATCACCTTAACTAATTCGAAACTATATAGCCGTACAGTGAGATGAAAAATCAAAATTGGAAAGCTTATTTTAAGACGTGTTATTGCTTTAATTTTTGATCTTTGCGTAACGCTTTAATTAAATTAAAATTCATTTTCACTTTCCGTGGTCTTCATCAAGCGAGAGATTATTTTTTTGTTAGTTTAATTATCTCACTTTGCCTTTGTCTGCGATATTAGCAAAAGGTGAAAATTTAAATTGTATTTGAATAATCACTGAGGATCGGGATTCGACGCGCGTCGAACCCGATGACAATAGAGTTTGGCATCAAAAGATTCAGTGTCTGGCCTTGGATTATTGCTAGAGTAAATTTAACTGCGGCGCAATTGCCGTGACTTGCGTTGCTAATTTTTGATTATTTGCCAAAGACGACTTTGATGTAATCAATCTGAAACATCATTAGTATTGAATCTCGAAAGGTTAAATCGATTTTAAGAATTACTTGGCAGCGGTAGTCGTAAAAATGGCATCAAAGCATACAGAAAAAGCTATTTTGCAGAACCGCTTTATTAGAGACGCCAAAAACACAAAAAAATTTTTGTTAAAATTAACGTTTGAAAAATACCAGAATTTCGTTGATATAACCGAAAAATCAAAAATACAAATGGTTTTAAACTAATACCCAGACCTGTTTCTAAGATGCCAAAATATTCTACAAATAATAATTTTTTTATTACGGTTTTTCTAAAATGACATGACTTTAGTTTAAAGCTGCTTGCTTAGAACACCAAGTACATAAAAAACGATGTCAAGTGTGTTGACCAAAGCTGAAGACAAAACAGCACGATGAATTAGATGAATCAGAATTACGTCGATCCTGGTTATCTACAGAAAAGGAATAGTTTACACTTGAATACGTTGCTGTCAACAATAAAAAATAATAATATGGATGATAATAAAGGATAATAATAATAATAATAAAAATGACAAAATTACATAATACAATATTTAATTTGCATTGATAATAAATTTTAAAGTAGAATTTGCATTAATACCTCCATCGGGATTGGTATCTTCAAAGATATAAAATTCGTCATCGTCATCCGAATCGGAAAAATATTCAAAATCACCGACAGGGTTCTAAAAAACATTCTAATCAGTCCAAAGCTCAAAAAAAAATAAATAAATAAAAGAAATTTCGCTTACTTTGGGAGGGATCGCATAACTAATATGAACAGATTGTTTAATTTTTTTCTTCATCTTTGCTTGTCTACTTTTTCTTTCTCTCAAGTCTATTGTCACAAAATTATATTCAATTTTCTTATTAATTGAGAAATTAGTGGCGTTATATTTCATCCACTCACTGGGATTATTGCGTATGTATTGTCTGTACATGAATTCAAATCCAGGATACATAGAGCATAACAAAACTTTTGATTTCTTTTTATTTATAGATATTCCAGGTGGAGGAATCCGGTAGTTAATACCCATTTTGTTCAGTCTCATGATTTCTTTGTGTCCAACTCGATTTGCAAAACTTTCCCAATCTTGTTTCTGGAGTTGTTTGGACACCAAAAGATTACCTTGCTCCCATTCAGCTTTATGCCAAGCTCGTTCTGCAAACGCTAGCAGCCGAGGAAACAATTGAGAATGAATCATTTTCTCATTACGTAGCAGTTCAGTGTAAAGGTAAGCTTGCATTCCAATGATGTTTTGAGGATTCTTTAGCTGAGTATAACTTGAAAAGTCTTCATCGTATGGGTGAAACAATTGGTTTGTATTTCGGTTACTGTACAAATCGTCTGGTTTGAATGCAAAAACAGTTTTATCATCTATATATGCAGTTGTGAAAGCTTCTCCTATTTCATCTGGATCCGGTTCATGTGAATGATTAAAAAACAAATACGAAGCGTGAGATTGTACAACTTTGTAACCAGCATTGGCCAGTTTGTATCCTCTTTCTAGTGTTGATGGTTCTGGATCAGCGTTATTTGAGTAGATAATAACACTGTCAACACTTAAAACAGTTTCATCAAATGGCTCTTCGCTGGGCATTTGTAATGCGGCGTTTGCATGCAATCCCAATTTGATTCCATGCGTATTCCAACATAATCTTGTCAACCTATTCAGAAAATATTTGTGAAAACTAGTTAAATCTGATTCAACAGAATTACTTGACTTAAACGATTGAAACACTTTTAAATCATTCCATTTACCGTGAAATAATCCGTAGCCTCCAATGTATAGAACAGTCAATGGTTGTACACTTTTGTGCGTGACTTTCAATGATTCAATTATGTGATTAATAAAGTGATATGTAGATTCCATTATCGGATTTATAATGTGATGTTTATACAAAGTATCTGTACTGGGTTCTTCATCCAATTCATTAAGAAGAAATTCTTTGGCTTTTTCTATGTCAACATCTTTTAATTTGTTATATCGAGCTTTCATTGACAGAATTGCAGCGTTGCATTGTCCAGGCATACAAATCATGGGAATCACTTCTATACAATGATTTGATGCAAATTGTAAGATCTGTTTGTACTGATCTATTGTGTAATAACCACTTCCTGACGTATTATCATATGGACCGGATCCTAGTGCCGGAAGAACAGCGTTCTCATTCTCTGTATGACGTCTGAATGCTCCAACTTCAGTCAACTTGGGTAAACCATCGATTCCAATTCTCCATCCTTCATTGTTGGACAGTTGCAAAACCAACTTGTTTAACTTGTACATGGCCATGACTTTGATAATCAACAACAAATCGTCTACTTGTATAAAATTGCTTACAGTATCAATCATCAGACCCCGATAATCATATCTAGGTGCGTCCTTGATTACACCGGTTGGAAATTTGAGAGCTTCACCTTGTGTTTCTGCCAATGCCACCAAAGTCTGTGTTGCATAAAATACTCCAGGTTGTTTAAGTGCTGTGATATCAATGGAGTTGGTTTTGGAATCAATGATAATTTGATAAGCTTCATCACACTGTCGAACATTAGGTACAACATCTTGTTTACAGTTAATATGTCTAGTTTGAAATGGTAACTCAATATTTTTGGTTTGAATTCTTGCATGTAATCTTTCGGCAAAAGATATTTCGTCTTCAAACAACAGTGAGCCGAAAATCGAAAAGCACAATCTATTAGCCACAATGATGTTTTTAGTTGAATTAAGTTCGGTAAACAAAGTTTTGGGAACAATTCGCATTGGTGCACACCCTAAATCAACAATATTGTATTCATCATATCTTTTAGCTGGAGTGAAATGATAAACTTCACTTTGGTAATCCACCAAAACATCAAAATTTGACACGATTCCAACCTCATCCTCATTTGTGTTTCTTATAATTTGTGGTTGTTCGCCAGGAACACAAACATACCAACGAGGATACATGCAATATCGACTTGCCACCCTGTACGAGTTAAAATAGACGTTTACACTCTCGTCCGGCTTTAATCCTCTAAATTCAGATGTTGGTGTTAATTTATACAGGGTTCCATCTATATGGCTGAGCTTAAAGTTTGAAGTGTTTGCTAGTTCCATATACCAACTATTGAACTGTTGTGTTTTTGATAAATGAGAGCTATTTAAAAAAATTGCCCAATTGCTATTATTTCCAGAAGGAATGTTCTGATAACCAATGTTTTTTAATATCGCTGTTTGCGGAAGGGCATCTTGGCCTAAATTTCTTACAATTTTATAAGTTATCTTTAAATGCAGTGAAAGATAGCTTGTCAAGTTATAAGACAACGGCAAACTATCGTTTGACGGTAGAGTACAATCAGCTAAAGTTATTTTGTTGTATTTGTCAAAAGTTCTTGGTTGACTTTTAGAAAGTTGTTCTACAGCTTGTAATCTAGGACTACTTGTACTTGTTGATGCGATTACATTTTGCATTTTATCAAGTACAGTAAAAGCAGTGGGTCGTTCAATTGGAATCGTACTCCAACATTTTATCATTATGTTTTTCAATTGAAGAAATATGAAAATATCATCGCAATCAGCAGCCAAGCATTTTTCTATTTCATCAACAAATTCCATGTTCGGCTTAAGATCATCGTTTTTGATTTTATACATTATTAAGTCAAGATTAACTCCTGAACTAATAAACACTCTTTGTCGAGTGATAATCTCATACAAAATCATTGAATAGCTGTATATGTCGCTGGAACATTTCTGTTTGTAAGTATTTCTTAGTATTTCGGGTGCACAGTAAAGTGGTGTAAACTGATTGTTTGATAAATTCTGAAATGATGAAGTCGTTTTAGTAGCTTGGACAATTGTTACTGCACCAAAATCAGCCAACTTAACTGTATAATCATTATCTAATAAAACATTTTGTGGTTTTAAGTCACAATGAACAAACGGAGGATTTTGATTGTGAAGATAATTTAAAGCGTCAGCAATTTCAAAACAAATTTTCAAGCGTAGTGGCCATGACATTAAATATTTGACTTTTTGGAACAACAAATCTTCTAAAGTTCCACCAGTTACTTCTTCCATGACGATTCCGCAATAAATGCTCCATGATGTAATTCCATAAACTTTGACAATGTTTTGATGATTGATGTTAATTAACGTGACTGCTTCCTTGGCAGCGTCTTCTAGTTTCTTATCAATAGATTCCTGAGATCCATTGAGAGTAAAGTATTTGACTACAACAGTTTTTAATTTTTCGTGGTAACATCGACGAACTTTAGCAAAAGAACCGTTTCCAACTAGATCAGTTTGATCCGGGCCTGTCAAAAAACTGCTTGCTTCAAAGGTAATTGGCTTTAATTTTCCAACCATGCAGTCAATCAGTGTTTTTGCTTTGTTTTTAGACATTTTTAAAGACTTAGGTATTATTGTGACATGTTTAAGTTTGCCAGAATTAAAATTTTAATTTTAAAAGTATTTATTTAGTCACTAAAAATAAAGTAATTAAGTATTACTTTCAGGATGTTTTTGACTCAGAACTTTTGACAAAGTTTTATGTAAAATTTCTGTTGGCTTAAAGAATCTTAAGTTGTAACAGTAAACTGTCTGCAAATCGTTCTGTGGAAAGCAGATGGCATCAAACCGCGTCGTAGTAAACTTATTCACTTTCTTTACCAAACTCATTTTGATAATGTTTGTTTGCAGAAGTCGCAGCTTTTCCCTGGCTCATTTATATTTGTTTCAAGATATAAAACAATCAGAAACGACCATAGTATTACCGGAGGAGTAACCAGTGCTCTCGCAAAAAATTCAAGAGTTGGCGTCTTCATTCTGATCTAAAAGGATCAATTCCACTCTCTTATCTGTACTCAGCACCTCGCTTTACTCGACATTGGTCCCAATCTTTAGCCATTACAATTAAAAGCCTTAATGCTTCACCACTACCCTCTCGCTCTGAGATTTCTATTTTTATTTCAATATTGTCTTTTTTCACTATACTCCAGTTTAACCTTCATTTTTAACAACTTCAACTGTTATTATTTATCTTGAAAATGTCACAGCTCAGAGGAGCATTTAAGCAAAGACTTGTTTTAATTGCTTGTCTTCTCAAATCTACTTTCTTTCAACAACCCTGAACAACCTACCCTACTACACCGCTCTAATAGTAATGGTTTCTCTCCTGACTTCTATCTTAACCCTGACCCCGCAGCATCTATTGTATAGATATATGAAGGTTATTTCAGACCTAGATTCAGATGGTACCGCGACAATTTTTAAAACGAAATTTTTTGGAAACAACAGTTGATTAAAATGTACGAGTATTAGGGTTTCTCAATGTCAAAAGACAGGTTTGAGAAGTTATGATGCCATATACCCTCATTAAGCAACTTTAATAAACTTTCGTAAGATAAACTGTTGCGTCACGAAGTTTAAATCACCTTCTTATTTCTATCACAACACCTACTTATGCCTAAAAATTAACTCAGTCTTTTGTCCTCTTTCCTTCAATCAATAAAAAATCCGCTGGAATGAATACCTTTATTACATTCCTTTTACTTTCACCACTTTTTCTTTTTCTAAATTCATTCTCACTTTTACTAAACTTCTTAATGATGCTGCCACTTCGTCATTTCTTTTGGCATCTAACATCAACTGCTCTTCCATAGTCTGGTCTCTTCAAAAGTTGCTGACGACATTGCGAAAAACCGTAACGTTTTCGTAAGCGCACTGCTTTGAAAAAATCATCCAAAACTATTTTAATACTCTACTGTGATTTCTAAAGCTAAACCTAAGTTTTGTCAAAATATTAGCTTTAATCCTCTTCAAACGCGCGTCCCAGAAAAGTCTTATCTTTACTCCTTTTTATCTCAGGTACTTCTTCATCCTTAAAAACCCTTCTTAATTTGTTAAACAGCCATAACCCCTAAATCGTGTGAATTGTCTTTTTGTACATCCATCAACCCAAACATCAAAATTCGCCCGCGGTTTTTGAGCATTCTCAAACAAACAAGATCAGGTTATCCGATGGTAATTTTTTTTATCTAACTTTTCTCTATTCTAACACTTTTCTCAGCTCTCTCCCAAACTCAAACTCATCTTTTTCCGACCCCAGACCAGATCACCAACCCGTTAGTTACTCATCTCCCTTAATCTATAATAAAAATCGTTTTCTAAATTTTTAATCTTTCGTGCTTTATCCACACCTTTCCATTAGCCTCGAACAAGCCACACGCATCTGTCGTGTTTAGAGCAGGGTTTCCCAAACTGTATGCCGTGAAAGGGATTAAAGTGTGCCGCAAAATTTTTGTGTTTTCACAGAAAGCCATACAATCTTGGTCTACAGATTACTTAAGTCAGGGTGGTTTAACTTCTGCACTCTTGTGGGCCACGTTTCAAAATTATTCGACTTTGCGGGCCTCAACCGGCTAAAAACACTTATTTTTGTCCCAAACTCAGGGTGTTCTCTAAAAAAAAGGTCTTTAATTGGAATCGATCTCCGAAATTCCTATTTTCGTTCCAAAATCAGGGTGTTCTCTAAAAAAAAAAAAAGGTCTTCAATTGGAATCGATCCCCGAAATTCCTATTTTCGTCCCAAAATCATAGCGTTCTCCAAAAAAAAGGTTGCCGCTGCCTGTAATCGACAAGACTTGTACAAAATTGTTCCGCGGGCCTGTAGTTGGACCACGCTGACATACAGCAAAATGAAACTATATGCGGGTATTTTCAAGAAGGGGCCCGAGGCAACTGCCTCATTCGCCTCACCCAATATCCACCATTGCCAGTATCAAAACAATTTTGTAGGCACACCCTTTCATTAGGTGTTGCTGCTATCATATATTAATTATAATTTCTGTATGTAAACTTGATGAGTGTATTAAGTAGACTTTCGTCTTTTTGAAGTAAATGTGCCGCAGGCAAACTCAAAATTTATTAGTGTGCTGCAGTGAAAAAAAGTTTGAAAAGCACTGGTTTAGAGCATTGAGTTCAAGTTTTATTGTTAAAGTTTAAACTCAGAAGGTTAACAACTAAATCATTTATACTGTAAAACTAGATTTAAAAACTAAACAATCTCAATATTTCAGACAATTTATTTTATCATAATTAAAACAGAAGTTTAACGCTATTGAATTGATGTCTGCCGGAGAGTAATTTTATATGATCTGTGACAAAGTCACATCGCTGTATGAAAGTGGGCTATAAAATCAAGTGATCATGCGATATGAGACGATGGGACGCGATATTAGAAACTGAATAAAAATAGCACATGAGAAAGTTAAACATTATGTTTGAAGCAAAAATATGAAATTATGTATTTGGTTATCCAATTAATCCCTACAATGGAAAACGGGTTACTCTTCTCTTTATGGCAACACTAAAAGAATTTTCTTGCTAAATTAGGCTCCTCCTCTTATCCTTCACAATTTTATTCTCCCTCGCAGCTAAATTCCTCTAAACGATTATCCTTTGGAGACCAATTACCTACGACAAGACAAATGAAAATTTTGTCATACCTTGACATATTTGGGTTTTATGAAAAATTATCTAATTACAAATATTGATAAACCAATTTCGAATACTTTAATGAAAGCAGTTATAAACTCTTAATACCTAAGCATAGCTTCAACTTTCACGATCAATACTTTAACTGGGTTGCTGCTAATAGCGCTAACAAATACGACAACAACTTTGTTAGAATTATTTTTATCAAAGTGAAGGTGTTCATTTGCAATGGGTATACTGTCACACTTAATCCGCCATAATTTTAATTTCACAAAGATATAGTTAATCTTCTGCTTTGAAATAATTTTAAATTTTATTATGACATAATATTCTCATAGCCAAATAACAATCGTATAGTCAGTAAAGCTTCCCTCATCTCACTTAAATTATTTACAAGCTGCCTAACAATTGTTCTGAACATTTTTTCTCTTCCAAACAGATAGTTAATGACGAAATGCACGTTTGTAGGGATTCTCCTATGGGTCGTTTTCTCTGTAGTGCATGCATTGACCAAGTGTAAACTTTGTCTACGATGTGATAGAAAGTTTGACATAGTATAACGAACGCTACCGTAATGGAGCATCACGTGACGCTATTCTATTTAAGCGCGCGCTCGATTACATTATTATTCCAGTGACGAGAGAAGCAAGCCGTTCCAGTGTCGATTCGACCGCAGTCATTATTCTAGTGTGTAGATTCGAGGGCAGTGGGCCCAGTCGTTACAATGTGTTGATTAAGAAATGTTGGAATTGTTTTGCGCAAGGGCTTCGGAAATTAATTCTATAGAGATAGAATTAATTGTGTATAGGACAAATTTCACACAATTAACAAATGACAAAGTTTCTCTCCCACGCTTTGCCAAACAGCAAAGCGATTCCAGCGCTAAATTTAAACGCTGGAATCGCTTTGCTGTTTGGCAAAGCGTGGGAGAGAAACTTTGTCATTTGTTAATTGTGTGAATTTTGTAATACTTTTTTTTTAGTTAGATACAATGGTCTCTGTTTGTGGAGGGAAGTTTTCAAACGAATCAATCCGAACTTAATTGAAGTCAAGTGTATAAAAAGCTTCAGTCTCGCAGCAAACTACTTCTTGAGCCGCAATAAATAAAAAATAGACACAGCTTTACTTCAGCGCAGGCATTCGAGTTACCTCGTTCAACTGGTTCTCCTGGATTTCAAAGTAAAGTCTGTGACATATACTTTTTATAAGTTTATTTTTTATAATTTAAAAACAAATTGTATATTTTTAAGCACTTATTGTTTTATACATTTAAAGTTAAATTCTTAAATTAAATTTACTCAAAATATAACTTAATTAATTTACAGTTGTTCCTTTTTAGATTTTGCTTTTTTGTCTTTTACAGAAACTTGCAGATGCAAATTTGTTAAATTAATAACCTTACACTTTTTTGAATAGATTCACTCCGTAATTGCATCAATTTTACCATAATCTTGATATCAACGTTTCACTGTAATTTCATCGCCGTAAATTTATCGCGGTAATTCCATCGCGGTAATTTCATCGTTTGGTAATTACATCTCATACATTTTCACCGCAATGTAAATACATCGCAACATATTACATCGTCAGTAATATCATCGCCAGGGTTCTATTTTATTCATTTAACTAGTTATTTTTTTTAACTCAATCAACGCCAAAAACAAAGCAAAATAAAATAAACACAATTTTAAAAACAAAAAACCTGAGAGACGGTATTCATTATTTTTAAAACGACAAGTTATGAGCGATTCCTCTTAGATAATCCAGTAGTTCGCGATTTTCAAAATCGTTGACTATAGTTTGAATTCTTAATACTGTATCCTTATACTTCTTTTTACGTGGAGGTTCTGCACCTGCTGTATATTGCTCCATTATTGCTTCGTTTTTACATGACAGCTAAAGACAGAGGAAAGAGAGTTTATCTCTCACTGCCTTTCTGTCTGTCTGTCCCTTTCTTCCTTTCTGTCTGTCACTTAGCCAGTTCTATCACATGACAACTTTTGACTTTAACTTTTTTATATTGGATAAGTCAACAAGTTAGCCAGTTCTATCATATGACTGCTAAAGACAGAGGAGAGAGAGTTTATCTCTCACTGCCTTTCTGTCTGTCTGTCCCTTTTGAAAAATCGCGACGATGATATTACTGACGATGTAATATGTTGCGATGTAGTTACATCGCGGTGATAATGAATGAGATATAATTACCAAACGATGAAATTATCGCGATGAATTTACTGCGATGAAATTACCGGATACCATATTAACAGTTGTTTTTTATCTACTTTTTTTATTTTGCACGGACTTTTGGAAGTGATTTGATGTAATTTTTATACAGTTGAATGCAAATCGAAGTAAAGATTTTCTGTGTATTGTCACGTTTTTTTCCAGTCTCATGTCTTAATCGGCAGACTGTGGCACGAAGTTTGTCTATTCACTCAAAAGTTTGACGTCACCATCCAAGAGCAAAAAACAACTCTATCTATAATGAAAATTTTGATAGAGCAACCTTTAGCAATTAATTTGAGTTTTTTTTAATGTAAAAAGCAAAAAACACTTAACGGATTTTTTAAATAAGCCTAATAGACGATATATAACAAAAGTAGATTAACACTACTCTCAACCTTTTTCGAGCTATTGACTCCTCAATGTGGGCATCAGAACTCCACCAAATTTTGACGATTCATAACTCAAAAACTACTAAAGCTTTTTTGTTTCGAAATTCAAACAAAGTGAAAACCATTTATTTAACTTTTGTTAAGGCAAAAAAGTTTTTAAAAATTTATCGAATAAAATGTAAAAAATTAGACTTTAACAAAGTCACTTCAATTTTTACGTTAAGACAATCATTTAACAAACGTAAAATGTGATTCTAATGGATTTGCTGTAGTAACAGTAATAAAAATAATTAAAAATCGAACGTAAAGAGTGACGTCAATGCGCACGGCGATTACAAGCAACGAAGAAGACAAGAAAAGCTTGCTGAAGTGGCTCATTGACCAAATTATTGAAAATTCATTTGTAAATGATAGCACTCAGAAGCCAACATTTTAGTTTGCAAAGTTTTATTTAGAAACAAAGCTAAACGTTTTCGACTTTCGTAAGTCCGTATCGAGCATCTAAAATCAGCATAATTTAACAATAAACCATACAACGACAATTACATACAATTAAACTAAAATATATACTGTATAATTTTTTTTTCAGGTTTATACTCACACAGCTACTACTAGTATAATTCAAAAGCAATTACCATTCAGTAATGAAAGTTGAATGAGTTTTTATTAATTTCGCAAGCTTTTGTCAACTACTGCTCACTTAGTCAGAGGCAATGGATTTTTGTTTTTTTCTGATTGATTTCAATAGTTAACACGGCTTTCCCAATTTTTAATCCCTGCAATCCTTTGAATTTACGGATTATTACATCAACAATAGCTTTTTTGTTTTTAAATAAAACTTTACAAACTAAATGATAAAATGTTAGCTTCAAATTGCTATTGCTATTATTTACAAAAGAATTATAAAAATTACCTCTTTTTCCTAAATTATTGAAAATATTTTACACCAGTTTCAATTAGTTGGTGTACGAATAGTGTTCTAATCTTTTCAAATGACATAAAACTTGGAAAGCATGTCTTGCAAAAAAAAAAAAAAAAAAAGCACTTTGAATATCCGTGTTACACAAATTATTAACGACTGAAAATATCTACTTGCTTATAGTGCACAATAAAAAAAACTTTTACCCTTTTTACACATCGTTTCTTTGTTTTTTATTTAATTTACACTGTACTTTAGCTAAGTATATTTTGTCTACTGCGAAGCTATAAATAAAACGCCATAAAATTGTTTCTTTATAACGGAGCTTAGAGAAAACAAAATGTTTGAAAAGCAAGCTATTATGATATTACGTCATGAAAACAAATTTTTAAGTACTGTTCAAAGCATGATAAACAAATCTAAAGGCAGTGTTGCGAGTATGTTGTTTGAACCGCTTGTTTATCATTAATTTTGTAGTTTGCTCATATTCTTCCTTCGTAATTTTTGGCTCAGCACAACATTATTGTTAGAGCAGGGGTAGTAAAGCTTCCTCAAGTTCGACTTTGCTGCTTAATTTTCCAGTATGAATATTCAAGCATTATGATGGACAAAAATGTTTATTTAAAAATATTCAAGTTTTGGTGAAATGGTAGCTGAAAAGGCTTTCTTTTAACATTAGGTCAAACAGGACAATGCCAAAATTGTGGTACTAAAGATATCCACTCCAAATAAAACACATACATAGGAATGGTCCCATTGGCTTAGTTTTAACTAATTCAAATTGTTATGTATGGCCTGGATCAGAAATGTATTGCCCGGATAAGATGCTGTCAACAATGTACCATGCCAGCAAAGTTTTTTTTTCATCCAACTCTCTCAGCTCTCGTGCTCCATATAATGCCCAATTCATTGACATTCGAATACAACGTAATCTCGGGTTCTATGCAATACTGCTGCATTAGTAATAAAAGGAAGGAACGATACCCGATTTGTCCATGCACGTTTAAGCATAACTCAATCTGTTCTGTGCACACTGTTTCAAACAATCCGGGTACAAGCAAGGTACTGATAATATAAGCATGAAGCCGGGAAGTACTCACAATAATCCGCGTTCAATCTACGATTCATCTACTGGGCAGAACGGATATTTAATTCGACAAAATTGTTCAGATTTTGCGCATCTGGCACAAACAAATGTTTAAACCTTAGTCTTTTTCGGTAGGATTTTGATAACCGATGAATAAACCACAGTAAGAATCTAAAGCTGTGCTCTGCCAACCGTGTGCTGCGGAAAAACAACAAACGTACTCACTGAAATGGAAAAAAAACTTTATGCTTTCTTGAAGTAGCAACCAATAAACTTAAAAACCTTATTGTACATCTCATTGTGTAGTCTCAAGACCTTTTTATAGTCTTCACTAAGTTTCAAACGCTTTCTTTTATTTGAAGCTTTATTTAATCGACAAAAAAAGCCTACAAATTTCAATCTAACTCTATACAAATAAATTGATAACTTTTTTTGATCAGTCATCGTCCTGGCTCTATTTGTACATAATTTGCGTAAATTGGTAACTTCAGGTGAACGAAAAAGTAGCCACTTTATTTTTAGGGTTTAGATTGAAATTTTTAGATTTTTTGTGACAGCAAATAAAACTTCAGGTAAAGAAAAGTGTTCAAAGTTAGCTCTTCACCCTGGTAGAAGTGTGCCACAGGTGCAAAAAAGGTAGCCGTGAACTGATCTAGAGTACCACCTTTAGTCAAAAAGGGTGTCGCTCCTAGTTGTCAAAGCTCAGACGAATGGATATTTGTAAAAACTGGTAGGGGAGAGTGGGGCCCGGCTGGACACTGGGTACAGTAGGACATTGTAATTTAAAAAAAAGTTGGAAACTCTGAAACTTCAAACTGCAGACATAAATATATTTCACCACAGAGCATCACTTGTGTTAGTTTGAAAAAACTAATTATTGTAAAATAAATGTGGTAGATGAATTTTGGTTTTTAGGGTAGGTAAGTAATTTTGGAAAGGGTATAGTTGAACCTGTTTTTACCTTAGCTTTAGTTTAAATTCTTCTCACTGTTAATACATTTTAGAACTTGGTTTATTTGCTATCTTATACCATAAAATAATTTGAAGCAACTTTCAAGTTTTTGCCACCATCTTGAAAAATAAAAAAAAATTCTGGTTGGGGCACAATCGGACATTTTTTTTGGGGAACAGCCAGACACTGCCCAACTCTGCCTTTTGATGATTATATAGATCTATTTTGCACAATAGCCTATTTCGTTTGATTTATCAACAACTAGTAATTAGGCTAAACATTATAACTAATTTTATTAAAGTTTATAACTACAATTTTTAAGTTACATATGATCCATAAATTGTAAAAATTTTTTCTTAGTTTTGATAATATTTAATATTTTATAATAATTTATGAAAATTATGGTAAAAAACGGACAAAGGAAGTCCACCATTGGTATGTTTACCGAAGAAAAAGCTATGATTCCAACTAATATCATAGCTAGGTTTAAAAAGACTGGCATATTCCCCTTAGATAAACACATTTTTGATGAATGCAATTTTTTACCCAGCCTGGTCACTGATCAACCTATTGATGCATCAACAAGCATCAGACATTTGGAAGAAAATGAACGCTTCCACAATGTTGATTTTCAGCTGCAAGATTTAGGGTCACTTAATGACAATGAGATCCAAAATCTGTAAACATTTCAAAATAATTTTTATCTCCAGAACAAGTAATTGGTTATCCAAAAGCCCCCAGAAGAAAAAAAAAGACACCAGAGAAAAAAAAGTTGTAGCATGATTTTAACTGACACACCCCAAAAAAAGCTTTTAAAAAGTTGTAAAAAAGTTCAGAAAGCAAAAAAACGGAAAGCTAAAAACACTAGAAAATGTCTGTATAGCAACGAAAGTTCAAACGTTGATGAGATACAGATTCTTCTGTCAGATCATTCATCTGACAACTTTTCAGACCCTTGTGATGTTTAAAAAAACTTTTCTTATCCCAGACTGCACTAATGAGCCTGAATAGGTGACTATGTGCTAGTTGAATTTTAAACATTACCCAGAAAATATTATGTTGGTCAGATCACCAAAAACAAGGATTTTAAAGGCGATTATAAAATTTCTTAGATGCGGAAGAAACGCAATGTTACAGAGTTTTTCTTTCCTGAAGTTTGCCTACACCCAAGGAATGTGAATCGACCAGTCGTCAAAGATCTTCATTAAAATTCAATTGTGACTTTTTTTTTCAACAACGTTTTCTGCTCAGCACCTTTCATGCTTGCTATTCAATGTATGTCACTAATGCATAGACCTAAATTATTTTCAAAGAAATCTTGATCTATTTTAATATATAAACACACTTTGGCATTTTCATTTTCGGCGCACTTTTTCGTTATCTGCTGCTTCAGTAAACTTTTTGGTAGTTTTTTTTCATTGTTTGGAGAATGCAAGCACAAACCACGATGTAATCTTTTGTTATTTTGTTTATTTTAATTTTTAGTTTTCCTTGTTCGATAGTGCCCTATGCTTAATCCGATTGTGCCCCATACATTGGGCACAGCTGGACAAGAAAATCATTTTTTTAAATGTGCTTGTAAATTGTTTTATGAGTTTAAATCTGTAAAAATACACTTGCATATGATAGATTTAGCTGTTTAAATTATACAAAAAAAGTTTAGTCAGGATATAACTTGTACAAAAATACACTACAGCAAAAATTGTAATTTTTGTCCGACTGCACCCCACTCTCCCCTAAGTGTTTTTTTCGGAAAGGAACAAAAGCATCCAATGACTTTGCGCAAGTCATTCAAGACACATTTATAAAGCAAGTATGAGCACTGCGACAACAAACAGGATCCAGTAATCAGCTTTCGAATAGACCACAAATCATCATCGTTTGAAAGGCATCCACTCCAGGTCAGACACAAACAGGACTGGGGCCGAGGGTTTATCCTTTTACTACCCCAGACTGCTGCACTGCCTGAATCAGATGCTGGCAGTGATGTTATTAAGCCAGCATCGAGTTTCGTCATCCAAAACCTTCAGACCTCGTGCTCCATGTGGTGCCCGATGTATAGGGAACGCTGTTAGTACATGGTCTGCGGTTTGCTCAGAGGCTCCACACTCGAAATTCGGTGAAGGACCGAAACCCCATTTGTGCATGGACGAATGGAATCGCCCAACACCAGTCCTCAGGCGGTTGAGCTTAACCCAAGAGCCGGGTAAGCCCATCCCAACAGGCCTGGCACCGGTCTCGGGCACAAAAGCACGGAGCCTGGAAGCATTTTCACAGTGCTCCATTTGTGATTTGTTCCATTTGTGATTTGTCCATTCAGATGCGCGGATGCCAAGTCTGGCAAGGTTGTTCAAGAGATTTCGTGCACCTGGCACAAACGGGCGTCTGGATCTTAGTCTCACTTGGCCAGTATCTGAGGATTCACTTAAAAGACCATACAAGATATGATTGGGGTCGAGAGATCCACGGTGAGCCAAGGAGAGTGTCGCTCTCAGTCGGCGAAGCTCAGCTGGCTGGATGCCTGAGAGTACAGATAGGTGGTCCGTTGGAGTGGGACGCAGGCATCCAGTAACTATGCGCAAGGCGTCATTCAAGACACTGTTAATGAGGCGAGTGTGAGCACTGCGACACCAAACTGGCGCACAGTACCCAGCTGTTGAGTAGACTAGAGATAAGGTGGCTGGCTATGTGTAGTGTTTTAGCACCAGCACCTCATCTCGAGCCCACGAGTCGCCTCAACAGTGTGACGCGCGAGGATAGTTTTTTGCGCGATGCCACTAAATGGTGACGAAACGTGAGCGATCTGTCCAGTTTTACCACAAGATAAGTAGGAGTTGGACAGAACGGTGAAAGTCTACTATTGTCGTAGACCTTTAGCTCACGTTTGGCCTCTCGGTTATTTAAGTAAAAGGCTGTCGTCACCGTCTTAGTGTGACTGAGCTTCAACCTCCAAGTCTGGAGATATGCTGAAAGTGTAGACATGCCTTGGCTTAAGGTCCTCTCCAAGTCCTTCCAGTTTCCAAAAGAATGCAACAATGCTAAATCATCAGCATAAGCAAACTTTCTGGAAATCATGGAAGGAAGATTGTACGTATAGATGTTAAACAGGAGGGGAGCCAAGACCGATCCCTGAGGAACGCCGTTTTTAAGACGGCGTAGCCTGCTTTACTTGCTGTCACGGGTGGTAAGGATGAAACTTCGATTTTGGACAAGCTCCATGATCATTTTGACCATGTGCTTATCCTGAAGTAGTTTCAGCAGCTTGCAGGTAATGCCACGGTGCCAGACAGTGTCATAAGCAGCTGTCAGATCGAAAAATACGGCACCGGCCTTCTTTTTAGCCTCAAAAGAATCCTCGATGTTCTGGGTTAGCAGAACAGCTTGATCTACGGTTGACTTTCCGCGTCGGAACCCAGCCTGCTCTTTAGGGAGCAGTGGATCGATTAATGGTTCAACGCGGGCGTAGATAAGCCTCTCGAGGATCTTGTAGGAGACATAGAGCAGAGATATCGGTCGGTAACTCTTTGGGTCCCCCACAGGCTTTCCTGGTTTTGGGATTGCGACTACAAGCTCTCTTCTCCAGATCTTGGGAATTTTGAGTCGGCGCAAACAGGAAAAAAGGAAGTCATGTAACCAGGACTTCAAAGCAGCTCCAGCATGGAGTATAAGCTCGGGGCAGATGGAATCAGGTCCCGGAGCTTTACCTGGTTTTAAATGTTGAAGGGCAGTAGCAAATTCTCTGTATGAAAAATTGTCAGAGATATTTACTGCGTCTGGTGTTGTGGCCCTCCAAAGGTCAGACACTTCTTGAGAGACAAGTTGAGATGATTGCAATTGTCGTCGTAACAGCCTCGTATTTCCCATTTCTAACCAGTTGAGATGCAATAGCATCGGCTGAAACGGGACAGTGACGAGGAGAGTGTCGTGACCTACCAGTAAGGTTGTTCAAAATACTCCATGCTTTTCGACTAAAGTGTGAAAAGTCAATGCTCCGAACTGCTTCGGACCATCGATCCCTCCGATTTCTGTCAAGCTTGGCAAGCAGAGCTGTAGCAGCCAAGCTCGAGTCATCTCCCTGAAGAGACTGCAGATAGGTTTTATAGAGGGATTCACACTCTGCATCCCAACACGAATATAGTTGTTTCGATACCCGCGTGGGATAGTCGTTTTGGCTGCTTTCTTAATGGTGTTACAGAAGTTCTGGTAAGCCGCATCCACATTAAGTGAATCAGGCGGCAACAAAGTCTTTGCGAATTTATTCGTCAAAACAATGTAGTGACTCCATTTGGCCTTGCGGAAGTTCCATCGCTTAACAGGCATGCTTGGCACTGCCATAGCAAACCTTGGTGGTGTAATACGCGAAGGTTGATACTTTGACCTGGGGAACTTGTCAAGGACACGTCTATCCGGTAAGCGACTGTTTGGACCTACGCTAGCGAAAGCTAGATCTGGATTGGTGCCCGTGTTCCAGCGGCCGGAATAAAAACTGGCAGCGTCCTTGGCATTTATAGGAAGGCAAGACAATTAATACTTGCCCAGCCAGCCAAGCACTCACCGTCCGGACTGTTGTCGTCGTAACCCCAATCAGCATGACGACAGTTAAAATCGCCAGCGTAAGACAGGGGTGAGCAAACACTGGGAGATCTAGAGTTCGCAATCGCGTTGGCGGTAGCTTGTGGACGTTGACTATTTTATAGCCATCAACGTCCACACACAGCTACTCGATCTCCGATGTTGTTGGAGATTGGTTCAAACGCGTGTATCTCAGTCGCTCGTGGACAAACGTGGCAAGGCCGTGCTTCCTGCTTAAAGAAGACCCAGCTAGTTGGTAGTTTGGTAGTACCAACTTCTCTGCATCAGTGCAGTGGGTCTCCTGCAATAGGATGACGAGTGTCTCAGACTGCATAGCGATGTGATGAAGAACATTCATCTTGCTTGCAGTGAGGCCTTCGATGTTCAGCTGAAGAATAGTGGGTCTTCGGAACTTGTTGGCAATGTGCCCTGAAAAGGGCACTTTTATCGTAACATTGCCCCGTCCTGAGAAGTACGTTTTCCGATTAGCAGACCCACACTGAACATCGGAATGGGTGGATACCTTTCCGTTTTGGTAGGTTCGGTTTCGGTCTGTCATTTTAGCAGTAATGAACAGATTTACTCACGGCCCAGGCTGCGAGAAAGCACCTACCATAGCTGGATGCAGTGTTTTGGCACCAGTATCTTCCCTGAGCCGCAAGTCACCTCAGCAGTGGTACACGCAAAGAAAGTTTTTTGCATAATGCCAAACGGTGGTGACAGAACGTGAGTGGTCGGTGTCTAGATTTACTCCAAAAATAATTGAAAATGGACAGAATAATAAAAGTTGATTGTTGTAAATTTTTAGCTCACTTTTAATCATAAACTTTTTGCTCACATTTTAAATTAGGAAAATTCCAGAATTTTAGGGTTTCTGAAGCCCGGTCGGTAGGGAAAAGAAAATTAACTCGAAATTTATTCCCATTAAAAACATTGAGATGGCTTTTGATTTCAAAACATATATTCAAGCAAAGGCCTGAGAAACAAGGTTTACGATAAGAAAAAAAATATTTTTAACAACTTTTACATAACTTCATAAAACTGAAATTTTTGTTTTAACCCTTGATGTCAGAAACTGCTTCGACGTTAAAAAATTTGAAGAGGCTAACTCAACGTTAGAAAAACATAAGTTTTATTATAAAAAATGCTATTTTGAAAATAAATTTTCACAAGATTTAAAAAAAAGAAAAGTAACACTAGCTCTTCTTGAACTTAACATCCATTATATTGCTGTATTACAACTATCTCCCGTAAAAAAATACCTGCACCCATTTTCAGCAACTTTTCATAAATTAATGGGGAGGTGATAATATATTATATATTTTAAAGAGAATTCTACGATTAAAAAAGATATAGGCATGTTATTGGGATTGGAATCCTAATCGAATTTTTTGGTAGAGCAAGGTTAATCAATTGCACTTGTGTTAACGTTCCAGTTAGCACGGTTAAATTCTAATTTTGTGATTGATAGAAACACTTAATTTAGATGTGTAACTGTAATCAGTGACAGAGTTAGCCCAACGCTGCCAAAGTAAAGTGTTTGATGACTACAAGCGTTTTTTTTTTGATGTAGCTAACTCAGTCCAACGAAAAGATGTTTCAACATAATTGCTATTGAAAACAAAGGAAATGTGAAAAGATATATAAAAAGCGAAGCTGTATTGATTAATAAATCGAAAACATAATCAGAAACATGAAAGTAAAACACAATTATTTTTATCAAGCAGTTAGGAAAACGAGAACAACAAAAGAACGGAGAAACAATAAAGTAATCTTGTTACACTTTAGCTAAGAACCTTAAAATTGCTGGTGCTCTTGGTTGCCTTACAAATCAAAGATTGAGTAGAAAACGCAAACGAGACAGCGCCAAATGACTACGCTTCAGAAAAGAACTGCCGTATGTCCTGGGATGCGATTGTGGTGAGTTCATCGGAACTCAAGCCAAATATCTATTACGTTTTGACAAAGAGTCTCGGTTATAATTTGTTTACCAATGAAACGTAAACTTTAAGACACAACAATACATAAGATTCGATGATTGACAATGACTTATGAATCACCACATTTGTTTGATTGCCGTTTCTGGTTCTGCCCATCTCTCGCAGTTTCAATTTCTATCCTTGACTGACCGACGCTCTGACTGGTCGACATGGGAGTGTCACCATTATGTTTACGATTATAACAAAAGAATTTACTTATTGTTTTTGTTAATGACGAGTCCTTCTTTTCATTCCCAAAACATTTGTTGGCTGATCGTAAAATCAAATATATTATGGCCGCTTTTTGGTCTGAATGTCACTAGGAAATTGCCTGTTACATAATCTGATATCGCGTTATTTTTGCTTAGAAAAAAGACAAATGTCATTAAAAAAATAAAAGTACTGAAAATTAGACTTGGGAAAACTCCGATTGCGAACTATGCACCAACTGTACTTTAAAATAAGCTCTACCAATATTTTACCAAATCAATCGAAATACTGCGAGCGAATAAAGACTTAGCCGTAAATTTTATAAAATCATCATGATTGCATGCACTGAAAACGGCTTGCAGAAGATAAGTTTGATCAAGATAAACTAATAATTAATGCTTAAAACCAAAGGAGTCAGAAGCTTATGCATCTGCAAATTAAATCTCGAAACAAAAAGAATGAAAAACAAAAACGTGTATTGGCAAGATTTTGCAAGCTTTATTTCTAATCGCTTTAGCTTCTAAGTATTGACACAAATACTAATTGTTACCACATATTTTTACTTAGACGTTTCTTACTTTTTCCCTATTTCTTGGTTTTTAAAAATAATTGAAAAATCAAAAATTGAGTCACAATGTACAACAAATAAATTTAAAAAAATATAAACAAATTAAAATGCCAAATAGATCTAAAAACCCAGCAAAAACAGAAAAAATTAAAACTGAAATTAATTATAATAAAATTCACAAAATATTTTTAAAAAGTTTTTAATGCAAAGCCAATCATCAAGACAATCATGAGTAGCTCAACAATTTTCACTTTTTTTGACCTTTTTATGGCTTATATAGTTTTGACGACCCATATCTGAAGGTATTATTGTAAAATTTTCAGATGCTAAAAAACTAAAAAAACGCTATTAAATTTCGGAACGACTTTCAGTTTTTTGTTAAAAGTCTTACAAACGATTTAGTATATTTTGCTGATTATTTTCATGTTTAATTTTTGCAAATATGAAAATACCACTTCAACTATGTTGTTGATTTAAAATTCATCTTGCACGAATTTAAGAAATGCTCTTTCAGCTTAATTATTAGAAAAAAAATCTCTACAGCTGCAATGTCGAATTAGTGATTTTATTAACTAAAGCCTTTTCCAAAACAAAAAAAAACATAATAAGAATGATTAAAAAAGTAGCCGCACTAAGAACGATTCTTCTTGGTTGTTTTTTCTTTTTGATGCTAAAATAAAATTCAAACGTTCTAAAATTCATGTTAACTAAAGGCGCATTTACAGCCGTTTACAGTACTTTTTTCTTTTAGCGAGATTTTGGTTTGTTATATTGACGCTCAAATCCGTGATTTGAGCTCAATAAAACAAACCAAAATCTCGCTGAAAGAAAAGAGTACTGTAAACGGCTGTAAACGCGCCTTAATTAAAAACCCTCAAAGTAGTTCCGGAAACGTCATGTCAGCAACTGACAAAGAAATCAGTTTATTGTCTCAAGCACAAAACTGCGGCTTAAATTTGAATTTTTTTGTTTGAGATTTTTTATAATTTCAATTTTTTTTACAAAGAAAACCTTCTAATCGTGTTTTGCTCCATTAAAAGGAAAGTCATCAGCGTATTTAAAGTGCAAAATGAGCTTTTGTGCTGATAAGCTTATTCAATCAGCACACTAGTTGGATTGAAAAACACACAAACAACTGACAAGTTAAACCAACATATAATACAAATTAGCATCGTATTACAGTTGGTGGTATTTATTAATTAAAGCATATTTACATGTAACAGTACGTTGACCGTGTTTTGTTGGAAGGATGTATTTCTTTCTTGATTTACCTTCATTGGGTATAGTAAATTGCCAAATGATTAATAATAATATTAACTTTCGAAAATGTTTCCCCATTCATTACATTTTTTACTATAAACATGTAGTTAGTTCAACATTTCAATTATGACAGTTCTTTTACCAAATTATTTTTCATAATTATTCATTAATCATTATATGCACGCTATATTGAATTTAATAAAACTACCACGAACGTAAAAATTTTATTAGAAATATGGAGCCGTTGGATACAATTACCAATGTCTCATTGCCTTGCCACCAAAGGTGGCGTTTTCAACAGCAATTAAATGAAATTGCGGGATTGTTAAATGTAATCTTGTGTTTTTAAGAGAAATAGCGTTTTTTTAAATGAAAAGAACGATGGGTTGAACACGTACTTGGAATTTTTACCAATGTGAAAATAGTTAATCAGCAAACTTTCAACTCAGGCCATCAGCAAAAAATAATAATTTACTCTTTATCGGACAATTTCCAGTTTTCAAATGACAATAATTTTTTTTAAACAGACTTCGAGTCCAAAAATCTCTCAATTTTTTATCACAATAATCCAACAATAGTTTTTTCGAAAAAACAATCAAAAGATGAGAAACTGAAGAAATGATCCAATAAATTGCAGCACTTGGAGGACAATTTTCACAGACTTGTCACAATTAGTCGCTAAAAAGTTATTTCAACTGTTAAAGTTGAAAAAATGGCCCATAAAAGCAAACTGATTATTAAATTCTCGAAACAACTTCCTCAAGAGTGATTTCTTTTCATTTTTACTCGTGACGTAAAGTTATGATTAGTTGTATTCAATATAATGGGAGCTATAAAATCAAAAGATGGCAAAAGCTTAACTAAAGAACTCGGACAGAATTACATGTAGACATAGTTTTCTTGACTTGAGTTTAATTATATTAAAAGTTCGAGTCAGACTGAAGTCCACTTGTACTCTAAAAGTTTTGAATAAATTCGGATTTAAATCAAGTCTTTGCTGCAAAGGACTCAGATTTGACAAAAGTCTATAAATTGATGAACGATTCGAACTTGATTAGAGTTAATAAATTTTAATTTTTTTTTATTGATCTTGTTTGCTGTAAAATTATAAAACTGTGTCCAATTCGTACATACATTTTGGCTAAAATATTAAACATAGTAATTGAAAAAAAATTAGTAGAAATAATATTGACCATAATCTTGAACTTAAAAAGACTCAAGATTTGATGGTCTTATACTCGAATACACAAACTAAATTTAAGTATCTCAACAAGAGACTCGGACTTAAAGTTCTTGAACTGAGATTTACTTAATTTCTTCAAACGTTAGATTCGTTAAAACTCTGCAAATAAATAGGACTTCTGTAGAGATTGGCAGGATTTTCAGCAATACTCCCAGTTAGAATAGAAACATACAAGCAGTGATGAATGTTCAAAATTAGGGGCCCGAGGCAAAGTCCTCATCAGGATTCTCAAAAATTTGTGTTTTCTAAAAAAAAGGTCTTTGATGTCGTATTTCCCTATTTTTCTCCCAAAATCATCGTGATCTGTAAAAAAAAAGGGTCCTCACTTCGAATCGATCTCGTATTTCCCACTTTTTGTCAACTTTATAGTAATCTCTAAAAAAAAGGTCCTCAGATGAATTTGTTCTAAAATTTCCCACTTTTCGTAACAATTTCATGGTGATCTTTAAAAAAATATACAGCAAAATGAACCTATATGCCGTATTTTCAAAAAGGGGGGCACCTAAAATCAAGGTGGGCCCGAGGCAACTCCCTCACTCTCCTCAACCAATATCCACTACTGCGTACAAGACAACTGCTGTGTAGCTTTATTAGATTAAATAATTAATTTTGATTTTTATTCTGCTTACTGACAACTTGGCAAATTTCGCGGTTTGTGAACATTTTTGAACGCAAAATTTATAATTACTCTGTTCTATGATGCTCGGCATGACTTGCGAGAAAAATGACAACTTGTTTTGTTAATAATATGTAACAGTAAACTGTTGGTTTGTTGGCAAAAACTTAACTACCGGAAGAACAGTTAGGCTATCTAGCCTAAAAAATTTTCAATCAAAAAATATTATTTCTAAATTTAATTTACTAAATTTGCTTACACAACAGTACGAATAAAGCTCATTTAACATTATTGAAATTCAAAATATCTATCATTATAATAGTCAAATAAAGATTTTTACCGGTCAGCAAAAATAACAATATTTGTTGATTAATATTTAGTAACTGAATAAAAAATGTCGAGATGAAGGCATATAAACTGTAAAAACTAGGGTAACAAAAATTTTATTATTTTACTTAGCTTTTATTATACTTCTCAGATTGTCACATTTATTCTAATCAATCAACGGCATTAAAAGATTTCAAACCAGCGTGGTTTAAATTGCCAAAATAAGCTATGACCAGATTGTGGAGTCAGAGTCGGAGTCGGAGTTGCAGACTCGAATGATTTAGGGCGGAGTCGAAGTCGTATTTTTAGTTTTGTTGGAGACGGAGTCTTAATTTTTCTGGAGTCGGAATTAGAGTCGTTATTGTTTTTCGCGACTCCGACTCCGCTTTAGATTAAATTAAGCTTACAAGTCCGCTACAGCTAGTCATATGTTTCAAATTAACAAACAAACATACGCATACGCTTTGAATACTTTTTCCAAACACATTGTTGCTTTTAGGCCTTAAATTTGAAATAAATAAAAAATGTTTTTTGCTTTAAATCGACGGGGCAAAGGGTGGATTTTTTAAAAAATACAAACTTATCTTCGGTTCATTAACTGTTTTTCAAAATTCCACTGAAGATTAAAAACATTACATTAATTTGATGACAAAATAACCTTTGAGTTGATGTGAAAACTTTTTTTTGTATAGACTTGATCTTTGGAGAGAAAATGATCCATCAAAAACTTTTGTCTTGGCAGACAGCTTCAGCTTGTATAGCATAAAAAACTTCCAGTTTAACATACGAATGCCTTCTTAGTTAAGTTGTATGATTAATAGGGTAGGCAATAGTTTTTTATGGCTTGACTTTAAAAAAATCAAGCCTCGAAAAAATATAACCTATACAGCAGGTTTGAGTGTGAAAGTGTAAATCTTTTTTAGTTCAAAGTGAAGACCAGTAAAATAGAAAAGGTCTTTATTTGTCACAAAAAGGTTTCAAGTCTATGAGTATGCTAAATCAAAAATATTGGCCAGCCAAGAAAATTAAACGCCGCGGACGAAAAGAAAAGACTTTTGTATTTATTTATTTTTGGTTTTCATTAATTTTTTAGTGAAAATTTTCTCAACGCTAAAATTTGCGATTGTTGAGAGTTTTTTTCGACCAAGAACAGTGCCATCTTTTTAACTTTGCTTTTTGGCCTAAAATCTTTCCGGTGCACCTAATTGCGACACTTCTTTGTTTTTACTTGCTGGCCACTACTGTTGTTCGGGAATGCATACTCCATTTAATGGTGGTTCTGTTAAACAATTTTTTGGTATGTGTGACTACAATAGCATCAAACTTGAACTAAAAAAAAAGTTTTTGAACTACAACAAAAAAATTCAATTCTTTTAATTATTTAAATAATTTTTAAGAAAACTAAATTAAATATATACTTCTGAGCGCTGAAAAGCCATTTTGTTAAGGGGGCAAAATTCAAAGTAAAGGCACGTTTTTTTTAAAAAGGCCTACAATTTTTTAAATAATTTTTTTCACTAAAACGGAATAATTGTTGAAGTCAATGTGACAAAAAACCACAAAAAAATTTAACACTTTGACTCTAACATAAAATTTTTGAATCATGTAACATAAAATCTTATTTCCATGACAACTTGAATTTGACATCATTTTGTTTACTGCACCAATTGGCGCCCCCAGTAAACCTGTTGACAAATATTTCGCCCGCGACAAGTAAAAGGTTGGCACCCATGGTCTAAATCAGGAATGTCCAACCTGCAGTCTGCTTAAGGTTTTTGTGCGGCCCACAGCTCACTCAAATTTTTTTAGTTATAGTTTTATAGTCGTATCGAATTCGATGTCACTGCTGTCATAGTAACGTATAGGGAAACAAAGTGATTACGTCAGTTGATTGGTGCGTCGAGTGACGTCTAATGAACTGATCTACGAAAACTTTTGTGAGTGGAGTTTATCATAAAGACGCTTGCCCCAAGCATCATTTCTAGAATTCATATTTTTTTGCGATTAAATTAATATTAATTGGGTTATTTCCAAACATTTTTTACACTATCAAGTGATAGTTGTTGATGACTTTAGTAATAGTAAAGAAAGTAACTTTAAACCAATGAAAAGTGATTTGTAATAAGATTACAGTAATAACAGCAATGCTGCTACCGATAAAAAAGGGAAACGTATAGATTTATTATGTAGGAGGGTAGAAAAACCCGGTATTTTTAGAGTATGTAGATCCATTTTACAGTAAAAACTCATCATATGCTTAGGGTCTAGCGGTTGCACCGTTAGCCAAGGAGAGTGTGCTCCTATTCAGCAAATAACTAACAGGGTGCCTCAAAGTATGAGTAGGTTGGTCGTTGGAGTAGGACGTAGGCATCCAGTAACAAATGCGCTAGGCGTTATTCAGGACACTACCTATGAGGCAAGTGTGAGCGCAGCGACACCAGACTGGTGCGCAGTACTCAGTTGTTTAGTAGACCAGAGATAAGGCAGCTGTGCGCAGTTTTTTGGCGCTATCCTGAGCGTACAGGTTGCCTCAGCAGGGTGACGCGCAAAGACAGCTTTTTTGCGCACTGCTACGAGATAGTGATCAGAACGTGAGCAATATTTCCAGCTTTACCACAAAATAAATAAGGTCGAATAAAATGAAAAAGTCTAATGCTGTTGTAAACATTTAGCTCTAGTTTGGTTTTTCGCTTATTTAAATGAAAGGATGCCGTCACTGTCTTAGTGTAACTGAGCTTCAGCTTCCAAGCTTGAATATACACCGAAGTGTGGTCATGTCTTGACCTAAAGTCCTCTCAAAGGCGTTTCTGTTATTAAAGCAGTGCAACAATGCTAGATCTTTTCTGTTGGTAAATTTTTTGGAAATCTTGAGGGACATATATGCAGATGTACTTATAGAGATTAAAAAGCAGAGGAGCCAAGACTGATCTCTGAGAAACATCGTTTTTCAAATGACAAATCTTGCTTTGCTTGCTGTCACCAATAGTAAGGGTGAAACTTTGATTTCGGACAAGCTCAATTCTGACCATGTGCTTATCAGGCAGAAGTCTAAAGCAGCCTTCATGTAAGGCCACGGTGCCAGACAGTGTCATATGCCGGCGTCAGATTGACAAATTCTCAAAAAATCATCCTTGTTTTCTGTCAATAGAAAAACTTGATCCACCATAAACTTTCCGTGTCGAAACTCATCCTGCTCTCTAGGGAGCAATGGATCAATAATTGGTTTGTTGCGAGCGTAGATAAGCCTTTTGAGGATCTTGTAGGAGACACAAAGCAGAGATGTCGGTCAACAACTGTTTGGGTCTCCTTCTGGCTTATCGGCTTTGTTTTTTCCAGATCTTTTTTTCCAGATCTTGAGAATTTTGATCGATGCAAGAGGGGAGAAAAGAAGTCACGTAACTGGGACTTTAAAGTAGATACAGTATGGCCAATTTTGGATCTAATTACCTAATGATTTTAATAGTTTCACTTATTATTTAGATTCTTAATTCGTTAATCAATTATGAATGTACATGTTAATACTCGTCATTTGGTCATTGCATTTAATACTAAAAAGAGGAAATTGTATATGGTATGTGTAATTTTGCGGCCAGCTGAATGTACTTAAATTTTTAATTTGGTCCATTTTAAAAAAAGGTTGGACATCCCTGTTCTAAATCAATTTAAAATAGTAGCCTACTTTATGTAAAAACAAAAAGTATGATATAAAAAAATTATTAATAGAAACCAAACTGCTTAAAATGAGAAGCACCAGACTCGAGTTATAATATATCATTAAAAAAATTATTTATAATATCATTAAAAAAATTATTACAGTATTAAATTATCGTTATTTTTTTACTAATTTTAGCTAGTAACTGTAGAAGATGAAGGCTACAAGAAGCAATATTTATTAGAAGCCAATGAGAAAATATTTGTTATAAGCTATTTTTATTTTTTCCAAGCAATTGAATAAAAAAAAAGGTCAGAAGATATTAGGAAAAATTAACTGAAACTTGACAGCAATAAGATTGGCTACGAAAAATTACAAGAATAGACATAAGCACTAGAAAAAGAACAGATCCAAGTATATTATTTAGAACAAGAATGTAATTATTCTACTCATTTCCACAAAAAATGTTGATACGGACACGTAAATGGTAATATTTGTAAATTAAATTGATAAAATCTGTTTACCATAATACAGTAACATAATGGTTTGGTCATCTACCTAATTTTGGTTTTAATTCAAACTATGCATCATTGGACTTAAATACAGGGTGTTTTAAAAAATTTGACATCATTTGACGTGTAAATACATGTATTAAAGAAACTACATAGTTTCCAGTGCGGTGGTGTTTCTTTGTTAACTACCTGTCTCGTACGGGGGAGTTAAACTAGAGACTGTTACCCAAGACATGCTGCAGCACGTCAAATTTTTTAAAACACCCTGTATATTCTAAGAGCAAAATTACCGCGAGCTACAGTGTAAAAGATGTTTAAAAACATTTGTTTAAAAAAATAACTGCAGTTCTGGCTACAAGCAAAGGCTAACCAAATAATGTAAGAAATTAGTTTTCATTACTAGCCATAACAGATTATAAAATTTAAACTAATTCAAATTCAAATTCAAATTCAAATTCAAATAATCAAAATAAACTATTCGCTTCATGAATTAATTGTTAAAGCAAACAAAATAAGGCCAAAGCTTGGTCAGCTGAACAACGTTTGCCATGCCTATTATGAGGCTGAAAAAAGTCCATTTACATTTTTGTGAAGTCTATTTTTGTGAGTTCGTACGAGAAGGTGAATAATAAAAACCTATCGAGTTTCCGTCACTAAGTTTCCGTCAGATTATTAAAATGAACTAGTTTTAATAAAGAATAGGTAATCCATTAAACAAAGCATGGTATAAATTAGTTTATGGTTTTTTAGTCTTGTCTTTAACATTGTGTAAAATATTGTAATTTTCCAGGCAAGATTATTTAAAATCACCATAAAACTCGCGCAGGAAGTTGCATTAAGCCACAGTGAAGACCCTTTGCAGGAAATCGGCATCAAACCATCATGAAAACCGTGCAGGATATCGGCATTAACCCGCGACAAAACCCGTGCGGTTAAACCCATATGGGGCCACTGCAGGGCCGGTTAAACCCATGTGGGGCCACTGCAGGACAAATCGGTACGGGTCCTACACGGGCTGCAATTTTCAATTTTGTACCCAAGGAATCGTAAACTACATATTTTCAACCGATCAAAAATCCAATATTTTTTTCTCTGCTCATAAAAATTCTATCATTCAGGTCTAGGAGCGATCTAGGAGCACACCATGTTAGTTGTCATGGCAAAGCTTTTTTTAGCGATTTTTTAAGATGATAAACAAACCAACCTCTTTCATATATAGCGTTTGCAATTGTATCGAAAGATAAATATGATTGAACTGTAAAGAGCTAAATGAAAATTTTTAGAGTTGAGAAAAAAATTTGGATTTTTGATAGATTGAAAATATGTAGATTACGATTCCTTGGGTACAAAATTGAAAATTGCACACGGGCTGCCCTCACAGGGCCCACATAGTTGCCCGTATAGGACTCTTGCGGGCCCTGCATTGTATTGTTGGCTGGGGTACGCGCCAACTTTGGGAATCACTGGTCTATCAGGTTCATATGACGACAATGACATCATTTTCAGCCAATCACGAAGCAGAACACAAATTTGAACAATACTCCCATTGATACTTATGAAAATTTTCAATAACTCAAATATGTGCTCAGCCCACATGTTTTTCGTTTTGTGATCGCACAAATTTGCGCTTAACCCAATTACAAGGGTTAAAATCCTTGTTCATTTTGACTTTTCCTTTATCGAAGCCAGAAGCGCCTTTTTCGGCAATTCACTTTGTAGCAATCGGCAAACTTCAGCGCCGTTTACCGTTGCAGTTAATCAGTACAAAGTTGTTGAGTGGATTATTTGCAGTTGTTGCCGCAGTGAATTGCTGTGACGTTTGCTGAAGCATTAAAGCCAAGTTTTACGATTATTGTTTAAGTTCGATTGATTTTGTGAATATATTCTTTATAGCCAAAAATCGTAATTTCATGCTTCTTATCTGTTTAGAGAAGTTTCAAGCAAATCTATTCATACTCTGTTGTAAGAACTTCAATCTCTGAACAAACTATTTCTAGAGCCAGCGTAAATAAAAAACAAACAGATTTACTTCACATCAGCTATTTGGGTTATCTGATTTAACTGTTTTTTTCGGATTTTCTAGTAAAGTTGTGATAGCTCTGTACAATATTTTACCAAATTGATACGATTGCTGCAAGCAAATGAAAACTTTACAATACATTTTGTAAGATTAACCCGAGTGCTTGCACTGAGAACTGCTGGCAAAAGATAAGTTTGCTAAAAGATGAACTAATAATTAACGCTTAAAACAAAAAACTCCAGCATGCTCAAATTAATGCCTGAAGGGAAAGGTATGAAAAATAAAAACGTGCGTTTTCTTATTGGTTCCTAAGAATTAAAAAGATAATAATCCTAAGAATTAAAATAATTGGCATTTTAAACTTATTGATTTCTTACTTTTCTCCTATTTCCTTGATTTTAAAAATAATTAAAAACATCAAAAATTGAGTCAAAATATTCAACAATCAAATAAAAAAAATGAAATAAATAAAATGGCCTACAATACTAAAAAGCTTGTCTTGGAACAAAAACTGAAACAATTATAATAAAAGCACACAAAACATTTTCAAAAAGGTCTTATTGAAACTCAAGAAAATAAATCATGAGCAGCTCTAAACTTTTTACTTTTCTTTTGTTCTTTCATTGCTTATAGTTTTGACGACGCTTTTGTGATGGTATTTTTGTACAACTTTTACATGCTGAAAGGCTTTAAAAAATGCCATTAATTCCTGAATATAAATCAGTTTTTTGTTAAAAATCTAACTAAAGATTTTGTATATTTTGCTAATTACATATTTTCATTTTTACTTTGTACAAATGCGAAAATAGTATTTCAACTACGTTGTTGATTTAAATATTGCTTTGTTTGAATTCTTATGCCACTTTTTTTACTCAACTTAATAGCAATGCTCTTCTAACTTAATTTTAGAAACGAAATAATCGCATTACCTGTAATACGCTCGTATCTAATAAGTAAGTACATCAAACAAAACCTTCTTTGAACAAAATAGTTTTAGAAATGTATTAGCCTCAGCACGATTGAAATATGCTGAAATAAGTTTTAGACATAATAAAAAATTATTTTAATTGAAATACCAATCTACGGCTTACTTTGATCTTTTGTTTGAGGTTTTTAAAATTTTAGCTGCATCCACGAACAAAAGCTCGAATCGTTTTTCACCAAAAAAGAAAAAAACTATTAGCTGATCAAAAGTGCGATATGAGTTTTTTGTTGATAAGCTTATTCAAGCATAAATCGGCACGTTGTTAAGATAAAAGGCATAAAGATAGTAAGCATTTTTGCAAGTTAAACAAACGTACTACATTCAACATTTATTGACAAAAGTTAGCATTTACTCTATTATTGTAATTCAAGCATATTTATTAGAACGTTGGCTGTGTCTTGTAGGGTACATTTCCTATTATTTTATGTCCAGAGCAGTTCTTCAGAGTAAAATCTGGTTAATTGCTAATTTACAATTAATGATAAGTTTCTCGAGTGTGTTTCCTGCATTGCATTTTTTTACTGTGAATATCTAATAGTCAAATATTTAAATTACGAAAATGTCTCAAACAAATTCTTTTGTTTCTACTCATTACATACAATTAAATGAGTAAAATCAAGAACAAAAAAATTAGTTAAAATACGGATGGCGTGAAGTACAAGATTTTTCTACCCAAAGCTTTTCATCTGACACGCTTCAGGGGAAGTCGTCAGAATAAAGCAGAAATGAAACCGAACTTGATTATAATTCATTTCTGCTTTATTCTGACGATTTCCCATGAAGAGGGTCAGATGAAAAGCTTTGGGAAGAAAAATCTTTTACTTCACCTCATCTTCAAATTCTGTACCAACAAACCTCTATTAAAATATGGATCGGGAGAATACACCAAAAGACGTTTTATTGTCTTGTTCTAAAGATGATTTTTTTTACAGAAATGAATTAATATATTTCACGGTTTTAAAACCAATCCATACTTAGGAAAAGAGTATTTTTTTAACTGAAAAATAATATTTATTTTTTATTTTATCTCTATATTTATTCCCCTGACTAGCAGGAAAGCGACGGAGGCGCCAATACATAACACGCCAATAAGAGGTTTTTACTAATGTGATAAAAAACAAATAATTCTCAACTATGTTTGAGAGAAAAAAAGAATCAATGCTTTTTATCTAAAGTTTTAAAATGACTAGCAATCCCATCTTTTTACCGACATCAAGACAAAAAGTGTGTTTTTTTATGACAAAAAAAGAGTGACAACGTTTCCCGAAAATTATCAATCAAAAAATAAGAGACTAAAGAAATATTCTTAAAATTGTAAAGACTAAATTAATATCCAAGAAAGTTACATGGACTTGCTGTAAAACCGACTTTTTACTTCAACAAGTAACAATAATGCATGATTATCGGTAATGCATTTTCTAGTGCTAAAAACTTAGAAAAGAATTTGATAATTTTGTTTTTAATATTAAGTTTTCGAGGCTATTTGTAGACCAATCCATATTAATGACTTAGATTTTTGTATGAATAGATGATAAGTACAAATATACAGTTCTAAGATTGAAATTTTTTTCAGCCAGTTCTATAACAAAAAACGTAAAATTTGCCAGCAAATAAACTGACCAATCGTAATTATTCCCAAATAACTATTCCAAATATTCGTTAAGCAAACATCAATATGATGATATTGAGGAGTGCTTATGTTACCACACTGCAGAGGCAAGAAATAATAGAAAGCCTGGTCGAGTCGTTAGAGCGCAGGGATTGTGATCAACATGGTTTCAGTTTAAAACCTACTCGTGCCATTCTGCTGTGTCCTTAACAACACTTTCACCTTGTCACAGATTTTACTTGGGAATCCAAGAGGACCAGTTGAACAAGGCAACCCGAATACCTGCGCTGAACGTAAAGCTGTGTCTATTTTTTTATTTATTACGGCTCAAAAAGTACAATTTGCTGCGGGACTGCAGCTTTTTATACAGTTAGCTTCAACTAAGTTTGAATCGATTCGTTTGAAAACGTCTCTCTGCAAACAGACAGAGACCACCGTCTTCGACTATAAAAAATGTATTTATAAAATTTACGGAACTAATGATTCACGAAAACTTTTCTCCCACGCTTTGCCAAACTTTAAATCAATTCCAGCGCTAAAATTTAAATTTGTCCGATGCACAAATTAATTTTTTCTTTATAAAATTAATGTCCGAAAACACTGGCGCGAAGCAATTCTAACACTTGTTAATCAAATAACTGGAATAACTTGAATCTCTACTGGATTCAACACTGGAGCAAGCACTGGAAACGACACTAAAATAAACACTGGAAACGACACTGAAATAAACACTGAAATAAAATGCAAACCAAGCACCCGCTTATATAAAATCACGTCATATGACGCTAGATTACGGTAGGGCATATTCCAATTTAACAATACCAATTAAAATAGAGTTTACACTCGGTCATCGTACGCGTTTACAGAAAAACAGCCGATCAGAAATTGGGACGAGAACGGATTACGTCATTAAAAGTTTGGTTAGAAGAAAAACATTCAAAGCAATCGTAAAACAGCTTGCAAATAAGTTAAGAAAATAAGTGAGAGTTTATTGACTATGCAATTATTACTTGCCATAAAAATATTACGTCATAATAAAAAATCAAAAATATTGGAAAACAGAAAATTAACTATATTTGTTTATTTATTATGTGAAGTTAACCTATTTGTGAAGTTAAAATTATTACGAATAAAGTGCGACACCCCTGCTTGGTGGTCTTGACAAGCAGTTCTAAATTAAAAGTCAAATCTTTATTAAATTACAAGCGGACAGCAATATCTTGGCATATCCCTAAGCAGGTCGGGGTGATTACTTACCCAATATATTAGCGTCTCCGTAGTTTTCCTGCGAGTCAAGGGGATAAATATAAAGATAAAATAAAGTAGGCATGAAAACATAGAGAATACAAGTTTGATCGTTGTGCTATTTTTAGTTATCATTACTTTTTTTACAACACAATAAAATAGTTAGTCTCGCCATCAAAAAATTCAATTTATGTATCCTGGTGAAGGTTTATATATTATTTACTCTCACATATTTTTGTGTGAACGCAATCAGTGATGTGTAATGTGTGTATGTACTTATACTTAGCGGGTTCTCCGAACTCAAAACATTTTGTGAGACGGTTCCATAGAACCGGTTCGAACCGGCTGAATCTCACCACTGCACATATTTCTTACTTACGCCCCTGTGATTGACCATACACACACTCCTAATGCGAGAAACCTTTCCACGTTTTTTAATAGCGGATCTAAACAGTAGGTTTATGAGACTTAGTCCTGCATATTAATTGCAACCTTGCACATGCTATAAATACTTTTTTTATTTAAGACAACGTTCAAGCATACATTAAAATTGAAACCTTGCACGTTTTATCAAATTTTTTTCAGTTTGAAGAAAAAGATTAGCGCATAAATTAATAACGACATTTTTGAATATAGATTTTTTTGTCTAAGTCAAAGCGATGGGTACTGCACAACATCTCTTCATCTAAAATATGCCACTAAGAGCAAAAGTAAAAAAAACAATTTTAATACAAAAATTTTATAGGGTAATTTTGCAATTCCAAAACCCAAAAGAGTAAAATTCTTAAAGATCTTTGGTTTTATGGCAAAATCAAACCGTCACTGACGAGACTTCAATAGTCGAAACAGCTGTCTGGCGTAGGATTTTGCTACCCAATAGTATTTTCTTTTCTTAATTAGGCTATATGCACTAAGCTTTATGACAAGATTACCTTTCTCTTTTACAAATTGAGGCCCCCAAACTATGCTTTCAATCTTCTAATATTTGTGTCTAGATAAAATTTTTTTTCCCCAAATTAGCTAGCTTGATTATTGTTTGCACTTTACCAAGTCAATTTTCACCAGTAATTGTCCTGGCTGTTGAAAATTAGCTCAATGCGGTCGTAAACAGCGAAGTACCAATGTGATATTGGTCGAAATCGAATGAGTCTTTGTACTTTTGCACAGTAATTTGTCATTTGCCTCGATGGTAAGAGGTCAAATTACCCCTGTGTGTGCATTTTCTCGATCAATTGAATATATTGCAGGCCAATAGTGATTTTGGTTATATTCATTAAAGCAGTGGCAGAGTTAGGAGTGATTCCCTATACACATCTTTTTATAGTAAAATTCTTGTTTGGTCTTTCTCTCAGAGAACGCACTTTATCACAAGGTTTATTTTATTTAAACCAAAAACAATTTTTTGGACTTAAAAATTGTTGTTAATTTTTAATTTTATTTTGACAGAAGGGTTTTTGGCCAATTATTGTACTTTTAATGGAGGTTTACAAATTATGGTAGCAACTTACATTAATTCAAGATGCAATAATTCAAATTTTGTTGTCAATGCGCATTGACGCGTTACAATCAAGGCTTAAAAATGAATAGATTTTAAATAGATATTCATGAAGTGACACATTTTCCATTCAACTTTGCAACGTTGTTGTGATGACACTGTTTAATTTTGTGAAAGTTTAAATTGGAAGATTTTTAAAAATTTAATAAAGTAAAGTTTTCGAAGTATATACGTATTTTGCTATCTAAATTATCCACTTTAGTATCCAGAGCACTAAAGGGTTTGATCTATACTAAATTAATGTATCAATAAAAACGATGCTTTTGACTTTACTTAATACTTGACAACACGTTTTTGACATTCAATTCAAGTAAAGATTTTTTTATTCTGAAATAAAATAAAAAAATCAATCCAAAAAAACGCTGCATTACTTTGAAACTTAGCTTTTTACCTTTAATACATTTCTGAATCCGCTTATAAACTTTTTAAAAAAAATTTTTATAAAAATTATATTTTTTTATTTGTCACTGCCACTGTGCGGTTAGTTATTTTAATTATTTTTATCACTTAATTATGAATAAAAACATTTTTATCTCAGGTGATAAGATTCTGAATTGCCAGCTAAAATACATGATTTTGATCCTCACTCTATCGTAGTAATATTTGTTGTTTTCAGGAAAAAGCATTTCCGGAAAAATGTTTAAATGGGATCCACGCTGCTTACCTACAGTAGTAACTACGCTTGATGTAAAAGCAGCAATCAAGCTAATAATGCCAAACGATAAATATCTACTAGTTATTCCACTGTATTCAGATCATCTACTGTTCAAGAACTGCTTGAGAATTTACTTCGTTGTTTACGTTTTTCGGTTTAAAGTGGCATTTCCGTAAATAAATTTTTCCGCAATCTTATTCATAACATAACTTAATGTGCATTGAAGTCTTAAACATAAAATTTTTAGAATTTTTTCGACTCTATATTTGGAACTTTCATTTTCAACACAGTTAATTTGCTTTAAATTTTTTGTTTTAGAAAACTCATCTTTTGTAAAACGTTTCTAGTGCCTGCATACGTATTAATTTTGTAAAGTGTAATCCAAAGTTTATGTTCTCACGCAGCATTCGCGTTCATTCTCTGAAGTGATTTGCCAAACTTACCCGCTCTTTTTGCAAACGTCATTTTCCCAAGCTTAATTTCTGGTATTTTTATTCTTTTCTTTCCTCCCTAAATATTCGTTCGCTGATCCATGGATTTCTAAATGATAAAACCTGCACTAGAAACGAGATAGAAAATCGCAGAAAGGTAGGCAAAGGTAGGCCGGTTTAGAAAGCTAGAAAACTACATTGATTTGTTATAAACGCTTTTACCGCCGACGCCATAGACGTTTGTTGTAAAACATCATTTTAAAAGTTGGTTTGAGCAATAATAGCAATTTTAAACTAACTTTTTTCAAATTCTATTGCCAGTTAAAAGTACAGTTGAAGTGAAACTTAAAAAAATGAAATTGTAGGTAAGCATTTAAGTAAGCAATTAATAAACAAAAACTAAAACGATTTAACGAATAAGTGGCTTTTAATTTACTAAAGAAATAACGCTGGTTTAATAAATTTAGTTTGTCGGATTTAGGTCAAGTTAATCCAAGGTATCTTAAAAAGAGATAGTTTTAGATGTCCCTGGTATCAGCAAATCTTACGCAACTACATCAAGCTGTTATTGCTTGGGATATAGGATTTAGGTTTCTGTGATACAGATTAGTTGCCTTGTTTAAAGTAATTACTATTTCAAATTTGAAAAAGATTTGACAAATGTTTGATTTTCTTAATTGTTTATAACCAGAGGTGCGCAAATTTTACTGTATTAAAAAGCTTATTTGAAGTTAACTAACCTTTTAAATAAGTATATTTTCTTATCATCATTAAATATACAGGCTTTATACATAAACCAACAATGAGTAAAAAGTGCTGTGTTAAAAATTTCTATAATAATTATAATAACGATTTCAAAGAAAAGGATTTCCGCTTCAAACAAACAAAGAAGAAAGGGAAAAGTAGTTAAAAATAATGTCACGCAACAAAACGCCAGATTTGAAAAAAGACAGTTGTTTGCAAAAGACATTGGCCAAAAGGTTATGAGACTGTGCAATGTTACAGCAAACTAAGACACAACATCCTTTGTCTATATTCACTAGTATAAAACGTAGTTTGCTTCCGACAATAGCTTCACCAGCCAGATTAACAGTGAAAACTTTCTCAGAAATCCGATATCAGCATCCTGATAAAATTAATGCATAATAATCAAGACAAAATTTTGGATTTTATAAGTTTTTAGAAGTTACATTTTATGACATGAGTTTTGATGCGCCTTGATTTTTAGCACAGATTGTAAAAAAAACTATTTTAAATCGAAGGAGATTTTACAGTACAAGACACTATATAATACGTAGTATTTTGAATTTATGCTAAAAATTAAACAAAATTTTTTCCATAAAGCTTATTATTCATGAGTTAAATGCACTATTGCTTCGTTATCACAAACCCAAATAACTCGTGTCATACGATGGTCCAAATAGAAGAAGCAGTAAGCTGTAAATAATTTCTTTTTGTGACAAAACAGGATATTTTACATAAACAAGCTGCTATAATGAGTTTAAAAGCTTTTAGTAAAAGAAAACATTGAAAGAAATTAATTGTGCGTGCTTTCTGTTTTTACTCTTTCAACAACTGCAAACATCAGATTTTGTCAAGATTTGCTCAGCATTTCAACTTTAATTCAATTGACTTTACCTTTCAAACGTTACGACGATGCTACTTTTTATTCTAAGCTATGTATAAATTTAACTGATTAAAAGAAAATCTGCAACCTTGGATTACATGAAGCTTATGTTAAGCTCATGAGACAGTATCATAGAGGTAAAATTTTTGGACTAGCGATTAATAATTCAAGCAAATTAGCCAACCGAGTTTTAAGTTACATGATCGTCTGCATTTTTGATGGGCCAAATTCTTTTCTTTTGGATTATTTTTTGGAAATGCAAGCCTTTTTTTCTTAAGCTCTAAAAGTTGCACTTATATACATAGCACAATATTTAATTTCCAAAAGCAAAAATGAAGATTTAGATGACACTCATTTTTACTATGAAAATTATGGTGGTTGAATCACTTGTTAAATCGACAAGATACATTAAATGCAAAACCGTAAGTGTTGCAACCATAGCTAAATTTGTTCCTCCTTTAACAACAACTATGCATAAGTATGCAAGAAAATTTTTTGATAACAAGGTGTTGTTTGATGACAAATTTTTTTGATTCGAGGTGGTCTTTGGAAACCAACAGCCGATTTATATGAAATTGGTTGTTTTTGTTGGAAGGTTTTTGCTAAAAAGTGCCAAAAATTAGCCGAAAATCAGCGAGAAATTTTTTTAAAAATTGTAAACATTTTTTATTTAATAATAATGTTGCTTTTTGGTGGCTTCCGACATTAAGCAGAAAAGTGCGCAATATTGCTGAAGGAGCGTCAACGCGTGTTACCAATTGCATTTGCAAAAATTTATTTTGCCAATTAGCGGAAAAGGAGCGTGGATCTACCAGTGCCAAAATTGAAATATTTGTAGCAAATAACTTGTAAATAACCCTGCTTAAAAATTGCTTATTTTTTAAGGGTTGCCGCCAACGTTCTCTCTAATGCTTAACGTTTAGCTCCATGTTGAAAAAATATTTTTTAAAAACTGTCCGCATTTAAATATTTAGTAATGTTGCTGTTTCTCATAGACTACTTAAACCTGTAGTCTCCAAACTTTTCGAGCAGGAGGCTGGGTGTAGATTTTTTTGGACTTCTTCGAGAGAAAAAAAAAGGTCTTTACTTCGATTCGATCTGCAATATCTCTATTTTTCTCCCAAAATTGTAGTGATCTCTAAAAAAAAAAAAAGGTCTTCACTTCGATTCGATCTCTAATTTCGCTATTTATTCCCAAAATCTTGGTGTGTTTTCTAAAGAAAAGAACAAGATAAAAAACCTGAAACTGGGGTGTTTCCAACATAATTCTATCCAACAGTGGCTCAAAGTAAGTGTATATGTTTTCAAAAAGCTCCGCGGGCCAGATAAAAATCTTAGCGGGCCGTAGTTTGGTGACCACTGACTTAAACTCTGTCAAGCTTGTTGCATTTGCCAAAATTCGTTAATGTTTTGCTATTTTTATGTCTAGGCTTGATTGACTTTGTATTATATTTTTGTGCCAACCTCATTAACCAGAAAAATAAAATCAAGGAAATATGCCGTACCGCATGTTAGTGACTTTACATCCCTGGCAAAGGGCTGCAACTTATTTTCTTTTATTGACATTGCGGACGCGTATTGTAACATTAGAGTTCGCCCAGAAGATAGACATAAATAGATAATTACAACTTTCCCGGAAAATTATCAGTAAAATTTCTTACCAATGGGTTTAGCCTCTAGTTTAACTTACTTTTAACTATTAACAAACGAAGTCTTAACCAGTTTACTCCATGTTTTCTGCAATTTAAATGATGTAATTGTAATATTTAAAACTCGTTCAGAACACTCATAAACGCTGAAAGTCATTTTTGCTACGTTACGTGAACATGGTCTAGTAGTAAGTGCTAAAAAGTGCAATTTGGGAATGCAGAAACTGTCGTTTTTGGATTTCCATAAAATTTTTGAACTATTAAAACTGATGAATTTAACAGTTAAAACTATCAACAACTTTGCAACACCTACTACTGCAAAGCTACTTAAATCATATTTAGGTATGTATCAATACTATGCCCAATTTTTTAAAGGCTCTTCGAATTCTTGCAACTCCTTTATGGTCTCGTTAACTCTACTGCGAGTTTACGTCGTTTGATATGGTTAACAGAATTACTCCAGCGCTTTCATGACAGTAGGGCAGCCCTATCTTCCGCAACTGCGTTAGCCTTCCCTGATCCCCATGTTCAAACGGAACTCATTGTGGATGCGCCTATTAGCATTGAAGTAACTCTGCAACAAGAAAAAGATGGCGAGTGACGACCCATTGCATTTTGATCGAAAGCTTTGAATAAGTCTTAAAGTTGTGGTCAACGTTTGAAAGAAAGTTTTTTCGCATGCTATGCAGCTATAAAAGACTTTAGCTATTTTTTAGAAGCGTCGAATTTTATTTTAAAAATTGATTACCGCCCAATAGTTAATAAATTTTACAGTCACATGCTTGCTCAATCAGAGCGCCAACAAAGATTTTTTGGATTTTATAACATAAATGACTAACCGCCTGGAACATATATTGATTGCAGAAAACCCGGCTTACATTTTTTAAGGATTTCCAATGAACAACAGGCACTTAGCGCTATCTTCACTAACGAGCCAAGTCTAGATTATCTCCAAATCGCATTGATGCAAAAATTGGATTCTGAACTAGAACCTTTACGCTGCGGTCAATCAGAAAAATTTGCCTCATTACAACCAATGGAAGTTCAACAAGCAGATCACGATATTTCATTGCTCTGCGATCAAGTTAATTCACAATTGCGTCCTATCATTCTTCAAAAGTTACTTTACGATTTTTTTAAACTATATCCGTCCTGGTTGCACCCCGTTGCTCAAACTAGAATTAAGTTAATTAGCTCTCATCTTGTTTGGATAAAGATGAAACGTGATATTAGACAATGGATTCGGAAGTGTTAAGTTTGTGCCAAAACAAAAATTCAGCGTTACCACATCGCGCCTCTCAATAACGTAACACTCTTACCCCATCATCGCTTTGCAAATGTGTATGTTGATATTACAGGTTTACTTGAGAAAAGCAATGGTTACAACTATTTGGTCGTAGCAATTGTCGTTTCTCTCGATTTATGAATGCAATACCACCAGTTGGCATAACGGCAGAGCAATGTGTTGACGCTTTTATCCGACATCGGGTGGTTTGATTTATTTGTCCGGAACACATCTACAATGATCGCGAGACTCAATTCACTTCAGTCGCGTGGCTATACATGTGCCACTACCTCGGGTCTCATGCTCATCAATCATTAATCAACCGCTTATCATTTACAAGCGCAGGGACTTGCGGAACGTTTGAATAGAACTTTAAAAAGCAGCCTCAAGTGCCACGACAACCTAACTGATTGGTACGAACATTTACCCTGGGTTTTAATGGCCCTTAGTAACATCCCTAAAGAAGACTTAACAGACTTTTACCCAAAAACTTTGTGGTAGGCAAATTACTTAGACTTCCTGGTGAGTTTTTTTGAGGGAAGCTCTGACATTGACATTCCAGGCGATCCTGATTTAATAATAACAAAGTTTGGCCACTACATGACATCTTTACATTTTATGCCACCACGAAAAATAAAAGAAAGTTATATTTCGAAAAAATTATTTTCTTGCCCAAAACCATTCATGCTTACGTGCAAAATTACAGTTATCGACGCCCCTCACAATCTATTTATCAAGGCTCATTTAAGGTTATCAGTAAAAACCCGAAATACAGCTTGACTAATGCGGCGGCACAGATAAAGTTTCGATTACAGTTAAAAGTGCGGCATTTAGCTTTAGAAATTTAAGTTTTTGAATAAAGCCGACAGATGATCATTTTTATTTCCTTATATCTAGTTTACCAAAGGAGGGAACCTCCAATAACTCGTGCGCTGGGGACTCAAGTGATATTTTTAACGAAAGTGCAGTGTTCTCAAAAGCGACGACCAAGGTTCAAAAACACAAAGACCTTTAAATTTTTAAGATTATTACGTTGATTTTAAATTACTGTGCTGCGTTTGTAAAAAGCTAATAGCAACTTCGTAGGATTTGACGATTATACCACAAAAGAGCTAGTTACAAAACAGTTAGCCAGAAAAGAGGTGGTGCCACAAAAGAGCTAGTAGCAAAAAAGAGCTAGGGCTACAAAATAGCTAGCCATAAAAGGAACCCTAACCCTAACCCTAACCATAACCATAATCCTAACCCTTTTTATGTCTGGTCCTATTATGGCTAACTATTTTGTGGCACTAGCTCTTTTATAACCAGCTTTTTGTGGCATTAGCTATTTTGTACTAGCTCTTTTAAATGGACACCGCTGGAGCTGTGTTATTCTTTGTTAACTGAATGCTCTAGCCAGGGATTCTAGTATTTTGGTCAGTTTAAAGTGTTTTCTACGGTTCGAATTCTCTGAAAGTTTCTGCTTTCCATTCTTTTAATTTGATTGTTTTGTTGCTTTGTCTTAATTAATTTTTTTGCTGCTTTAGGTTTATCAATATTTATATGTTAGTGCATTTGTTTTTATGAACACCTTCGCGACCCCATTGTTATGAGTAATCGGGAAAGGAGTGTGGCTATTGTGACCACTACGACGTAATAATATGTTTGAGTCAATTACGGGAATTTGCTTCGCACATGTTAAAAATGTTATAACTTGATAGTACAGTCGTTGAGAAAAATCAAGCTACTGCAGCATTATTCTTATGTCCGCTAACTTCGCTATATAAAAATTGTTGAGAAACTATACACAACCTATAATACAGTTCTCGAGAAAAGAGTAAAGTAACAGCAGTCTCATTTTTTATGTTAATTAACTTCGCTACATAGGCCTATATTGTAATTAGTTGTTTGAGTCGAGATAAAAATTTAAGATCACAAAAAAGAATATCTACGTCGATTGCCACAACACTGCCGCCTACAAAAGTGTTACATGTATAGCTGTACCAATTGGGAGGCAGTTAGGGGAGATTGCTTCCAAGACACAAAAATTTGGGAAGAAGCAAGTGTTTTTAAGTATCGACGTTATGAACCATTCGGGCAGAAGTAAATTACTCAATTTCAAAAGATTCAGATCACGGAGCATGAACAACGCAGATTTTATGTGAAAACGTTTTTTTGGTTCTTTAAAATTTGTAAAAAAAATTTTTTTCTGTTTATTTACAACTAAAAATATAAGTATACGACCAAAAATTTTTTTCACAGTAAATCTGAGTAAAATTTGGGCATCTCCTGAGGAACAATACACGATCATAATGACAGCAAGTATTGAAATAATTTGGGCAAAAATGTAGGCTGTTGACCTCCAAATTTCTTGGTCTGGTTCGATTATGGTCACTTGATTAGTTAGAAGACAGTAAATTGTGATAGTTGAAGTCATTACCTGTTTTACATCCTACTTAAACTTCTTTCAGACGTTGTTTCAAGACAATATTGTTCAAAGACGTTTGCATCAATATCAAATGTCTTAAAGACGTCGCAACAATTTTTGTGCTTGCTTGGAACATACGTCTTTCCAGTTCAACGGTGTTTAAGTCACTCGCAAAAGTCAGATCAGGATTAGTCCCAGTGTTCCAGCGGCCAGTGAGGAAGTTAGGGGTGTCTTTAAAGTTATACAAGAGGGAAAAATTTTCCCTTGGCTGCCCAGTCAGCCAACTATTCTCTATCTGAGCTAGTATAATTATAACCCCACAATTTGTGCGGGAAGTTAAAATCACTTGCATAAAGAAGGAGTATGGAACATTAGAATAGCTGTTAATGTGAGTTAGAAGGTTGGTGGTTTGTAGACATTGACAATCTCTCAACCGTCTACACAGACGGTGTAGAAGGTTGAGAGAATTCATCACTTGATTGCTGATCTCTCAGAGGATTGATTCACAAGCAACAAACTTAGTTTCTTGTGGATAAACGTAGGAAGGCCGTGCTTCCTGCTTGCAACCCAATCAACCAGTGTCGTATTACTAGCTGGTCTGCTAGTAAGCTAGCTGGTCTGCTGGCCCAGATGGTAGGTGCTTTCACGTAGCCTGGGCCGTGAGTAAGTCTGTTCATTGATTTTAAAAATGACAGACCGAAACCGAACCTACCAAAACGGAAGGGTATCCACTCATTCCGATGTTCAGTGTGGGTCTGCTAATCGGAAAACGTCCTTTTCAGGACGGGGCAATGTCAGGATAAAACTGCCCTTTTCAAGGCACATTGCCAACAAGTTCCGAAGACCCATTATTCTTCAGCTGAACATTGAAGGCCTCACTGCAAGCAAGATGAATGTTCTTCATCACCTCGCTATGCAGTCTGAGGCACTCGTCATCCTACTGCAGAAAACCCACTGCACTAATACAGAGAAGTTGGTGCTACCACACTACCAACTAGCTGGGTCTTCTTTAAGCAGGAAGCATGGCCTTGCCACGTTTGTCCACGAGCGACTGAGATACACGCTTTTGGACCAATCTCCGCCGACATCGGAGATCGAGTGGTTGTGTGTGGACGTTGATGGTTATAAAATAGTCAACGTCTACAAACCACCGCCAACGCGATTGCGAACCTTGGATCTCCCAGTGTTTCCTCACCCCTGTCTGTACGTTGGCGATTTTAACTGTCGTCATGCTGACTGGGGTTATGATGACAACAGTCCGGACGGTGAGTGCTTGGCTGGCTGGGCAAGTATTAATTGTCTTGCCCTGCTATATAATGCCAAGGACGCTGCCAGTTTTTATTCCGGCCGCTGGAACGCTGGCACTAATCCAGACCTAGCTTTCGCTAGCGTAGGTCCAAGCAGTCGCTTACCGGATAGGCGTGTCCTTGAGAAGTTTCCCAGGTCACAATATCGACCTTCGCTTATTACACCACCGAGGTTTGCTATGGCAGTGCCAAACATGCCTGTTAAGCGATGGAACTTCCGCAAGGCCAAATGGAGTCACTACATTGCTTTGACAAATAAATTCGCAAAGACTTTGTTGCCGCCTGATTCACTTGATGTGGATGCGGCTTACCAGGACTTCTGTAACACCATTAAGAAAGCAGCCAAAAAGAGTATCCCACGCGGGTATCGAAATAACTATATTCCGTGTTGGGATGCAGAGTGTGAATCCCTCTATAAAACCTTTCTGCAGTCTCCTCAGGGAGACGACTCAAGTTTGGCTGCAACAGCTCTGCTTGCCAAGCTTGACAGAAAGCGGAGGGATCGATGGTCCGAAGCAGTTCGGAGCATTGACTTTTCACACTTTAGTCGAAAAGCGTGGAGTATTTTGAACAACCTTATTGGTAGGTCACGACACTCTCCTCGTCACTGTCCCGTTTCAGCCGATGCTATTGCATCTCAACTGGTTAGAAATGGGAAATACGAGGCTGTTGACCGCAAGTCATCTCGACTTGTCTTTCAAGAAGTGTCTGACCTTTGGAGGGGCACAACACCAGACGCAGTAAATATCTCTAACAAATTTTCATACAGAGAATTTGCTGCTGCCCTTCAACATTTAAAACCAGGTAAAGCTCCGGGTCCTGATTCCATCTGCCCCGAGCTTATACTCCATGCTGGAGCTGCTTTGAAGTCCTGGTTACGTGAGTTCCTTTCTTCCTGTTTTTGCCTACTCAAAATTCCCGAAATCTGGAGAAGAGCGCTTGTGGTCGCGATCCCAAAACCAGGAAAGCCCGTGGGGAACCCAAAGAGTTATCGACCGATATCTCTGCTCTGTGTCCCCTACAAGATCCTCGAGAGGCTTATCTACGCCCGCGTTGAACCATTAATTGATCTACTGCTCCCTAAAGACCAGGCTGGGTTCCGACGCGGGAAGTCAACCGTAGATCAAGTTGTTCTGCTAACCCAGAACATCGAGGATTCTTTCGAGGCTAAAATGAAGGCCGGTGCCGTATTTATCGATCTGACAGCTGCTTATGACACTGTCTGGCACCGTGGCCTTACCTGCAAGCTGCTGAGACTACTTCCGGATAAGCACATGGTCAAAATGATCATGGAGCTTGTCCGAAATCGAAGTTTCACTCTTACCACCGGTGACAGCAAGCAAAGCAGGCTACGCCGTCTTAAAAACGGCGTTCCTCAGGGATCGGTCTTGGCTCCCCTCCTATTTAACATCTATACGTACGATCTTCCTTCCATGATTTCCAGAAAGTTTGCTTATGCTGATGATTTAGCATTGTTGCACACTTCTGGAAACTGGAAGGACTTGGAGGGGACATTAAGCCAAGACATGTCCACACTGTCAGCATATATCCAGACTTGGAGGCTGAAGCTCAGTCACACTAAGACGGTGACGGCAGCCTTTCACTTAAATAACCAAGTGGCCAAACGTGAGCTAAAGGTCTACAACAATAGTAGACTTTTACCGTTCTGTCTAACCCCTACTTACCTTGGGGTAAAACTGGAAAGATCGCTCACGTTTCGTCACTACTTAGTGGCATTGCGCAAAAAAATATCCTCGCGCGTCACACTGTTGAGGCGACTCGTGGGCTCGGGATGGGGTGCTGGTGCTAAAACACTACACATAGCCACCTTGTCTCGAGTCTACTCAACAGCTGATTACTGTGCACCAGTCTGGTATGGCAGTGCTCACACTCGCCTCATCTACAGTGTCTTGAATGACGCCTTGCGCATAGTTACTGGATGCCTGCGTCCCACTCCAACGGACCACCTACCTGTACTCTCAGGCATCCAGCCAGCTGAGCTTCGCCGACTGGGAGCGACACTCTCCTTGGCTCACCGTGGATCTCTGAACCCCGATCATATCTTGTATGGTCTTTTAAGTGGGTCCTCAGATACTCGCCAAGTGAGATTAAGATCCAGACGCCCGTTTGTGCCAGGTGCGCGGAATCTCTTGGACAACCTTGCCAGACTTGATATCCGCGCCTCTGAATGGACGAATCACAAATGGAACGCGGAATACTGTGAAAGTGCTTCCAGGCTCCGTGCTTTTGTGCCCGGGACCGGTGTCAGGCCTGTTGGGATGGACTTACCCCGAGCAGCTTGGGTTAAGCTCAACCGCCTGCGGACTGGTGTTGGGCGATTCCATTCGTCCATGCATAAATGGGGTCTCGCTCCTTCACCGAATTGCGAGTGTGGCGCCTCAGAGCAAACCGCAGACCATGTACTAACAATGTGCCCCATACATCGGCCACCACATGGAGCACGCGGTCTGACGGTTTTGGATGACGAAACTCGATGCTGGCTTAATAACATCACTGCCAGCATCTGATCCAGGCAGTGCAGCAGTCTGGGGTAGTAAAAAAATAAACCCTCGGCCCCAGTTCTGTTTGTATCTGGCCTGGAGTGGATGCTCTTCAAACGACGACGACGAGCTGGTCTGCTTTTGTGCAATAAGCTCTCGAAAGAGAATGAAAAGAGCCTTGTGTCTGGTTGTCTTGCTCTGATCAAAATCAATTTTTTGCCATATTTTGTTGCATTCACAATACTGCACAGCACAAAAATATATAAATGTTTGGAATTATTACTAAGATGCACTAGTCTGTTTTATAAATTTTCAATTAAATTAATTAAATTTGTGGCCCAGATGGTAAGTGCTTTCACGCAGCCTGGGGCGTGAGTAAGTCTGCTCATTGATTTTAAAAATGACAGACCGAAACCGAACCTACCAAAACGGAAGGGTATCCACTCATTCCGATGTTTAGTGTGGGTCTGCTAATTGGCAAACGTCCTTTTCAGGACGGGGCAATGTCAGGATAAAACTGCTCTTTTCAGGGCACATTGCCAACAAGTTCCGAAGACCCATTATTCTTCAGCTGAACATTGAAGGCCTCACTGCAAGCAAGATGAACGTTCTTCATCACCTCGCTATGCAGTCTGAGGCACTCGTCATCCTATTGCAGGAGACCCACTGCACTGATGCAGAGAAGTTGGTACTTCCTAACTACCAACTAGCTGGGTCTTCTTTAAGCAGGAAGCATGGCCTTGCCACGTTTGTCCACGAGCGACTGAGATACACGCTTTTGGACCAATCTCCGCCGACATCGGAGATCGAGTGGTTGTGTGTGGACGTTGATGGTTATAAAATAGTCAACGTCTACAAACCACCGCCAACGCGATTGCGAACCTTGGATCTCCCAGTGTTTCCTCACCCCTGTCTGTACGTTGGCGATTTTAACTGTCGTCATGCTGACTGGGGTTACGACGACAACAGTCCGGACGGTGAGTGCTTGGCTGGATGGGCAAGTATTAATTGTCTTGATCTCCTATATAATGCCAAGGACGCTGCCAGTTTTTATTCCGGCCGCTGGAACGCTGGCACTAATCCAGACCTAGCTTTCGCTAGCGTAGGTCCAAGCAGTCGCTTACCGGATAGGCGTGTCCTTGAGAAGTTTCCCAGGTCACAACATCGACCTTCGTTTATTACACCACCGAGGTTTGCTATGGCAGTGCCAAGCATGCCTGTTAAGCGATGGAACTTCCGCAAGGCCAAATGGAGTCACTACATTGTTTTGACGAATAAATTCGCAAAGACTTTGTTGCCGCCTGATTCACTTGATGTGGATGCGGCTTACCAGGACTTCTGTAACACCATTAAGAAAGCAGCCAAAAAGAGTATCCCACGCGGGTATCGAAATAACTATATTCCGTGTTGGGATGCAGAGTGTGAATCCCTCTATAAAACCTTTCTGCAGTCTCTTGACAGAAATCGGAAGAATCGATGGTCCGAAGCAGTTCGGAGCATTAACTTTTCACACTCTAGTCGAAAAGCGTGGAGTATTTGAAACAACCTTACTGGTAGGTCACGACACTCTCCTCGTCACTGTCCCGTTTCAGCCAATGCTATTGCATCTCAGCTGGTTAGAAATGGGAAATACAAGACTGTTGACCGCAAGTCATCTCGACTTGTCTTTCAAGAAGTGTCTGACCTTTGGAGGGGCACAACACCAGACGCAGTAAATATCTCTGACTATTTTTTACAGAGAGAATTTGCTGCTGCCCTTCAACATTTAAAACCAGGTAAAGCTCCGGGTCCTGATTCCATCTACCCCAAGCTTATACTCCATGCTGGAGCTGCTTTGAAGTCCTGGTTACGTGAGTTCCTTTCTTCCTGTTTGTGCCTACTCAAAATTCCCGAAATCTGGAGAAGAGCGCTTGTGGTCGCGATTCCAAAACCAGGAAAGCCCGTGGGGAACCCAAAGAGTTATCGACCGATATCTCTGCTCTGTGTCCCCTACAAGATCCTCGAGAGGCTTATCTACGCCCGCGTTGAACCATTAATTGATCTACTGCTCCCTAAAGAGCAGGCTGGGTTCCGACGCGGGAAGTCAACCGTAGATCAAGTTGTTCTGCTAACCCAGAACATCGAGGATTCTTTCGAGGCTAAAAAGAAGGCCGGTGCCGTATTTATCGATCTGACAGCTGCTTATGACACTGTCTGGCACCGTGGCCTTACCTGCAAGCTGCTGAGACTACTTCCGGATAAGCACATGGTCAAAATGATCATGGAGCTTGTCCGAAATCGAAGTTTCACCCTTACCATCCGTGACAGCAAGCATAGCAGGCTACGCCGTCTTAAAAACGGCGTTCCTCAGGGATCGGTCTTGGCTCCCCTCCTATTTAACATCTATACGTACAATCTTCCTTCCATGATTTCCAGAAAGTTTGCTTATGCTGATGAGCTAGCATTGTTGCATTCTTCTGGAAACTGGAAGGACTTGGAGGGGACTTTTAGCCAAGACATGTCCACACTGTCAGCATATATCCAGACTTGGAGGCTGAAGCTCAGTCACACTAAGACGGTGACGACAGCCTTTCACTTAAACAACCGAGAGGCCAAGCGTGAGCTACAGGTCTACAACAATAGTAGACTTTTACCGTTCTGTCCAACCCCTACATACCTTGGGGTAAAACTGGACAGATCGCTCACGTTTCGTCACTACTTAGTGGCATTGCGCAAAAAACTATCTTCCCGCGTCACACTGCTGAGACGACTCGTGGGCTCGGGATGGGGTGCTGGTGCTAAAACACTACACATAGCCACCTTGTCTCGAGTCTACTCAACAGCTGATTACTGTGCGCCAGTCTGGTGTCGCAGTGCCTTATTGACAGTGTCTTGAATGACGCCTTGCGCATAGTTACTGGATGCCTGCGTCCCACTCCAACGGACCACCTACCTGTACTCTCAGGCATCCAGCCAGCTGAGCTTCGCCGACTGGGAGCGACACTCTCCTTGGCTCACCGTGGATCTCTGGACCCCAATCATATCTTGTATGGTCTTTTAAGTGGGTCCTCAGATACTCGCCAAGTGAGACTAAGATCCAGACGCCCGTTTGTGCCAGGTGCGCGGAATCTCTTGGACAACCTTGCCAGACTTGGCATTCGCGCATCTGAATGGAAAAATGACAAATGGAAAACGGAGTACTGTGAAAGTGCTTCCAGGCTCCGTGCGTTTGTGCCCGGGACCGGTGTCAGGCCTATTGGGATGGACTTACCCCGAGCAGCTTGGGTTAAGCTCAACCGCCTGCGGACTGGTGTTGGGCGATTCCATTCGTCCATGCATAAATGGGGTCTCGCTCCTTCACCGAATTGCGAGTGTGACGCCTCAGAGCAAACCGCAGACCATATACTAACATCGTGCCCTATACATCGGGCACCACATGGAACACGAGGTCTGACGGTTTTGGATGACGAAACTCGATGTTGGCTTAATAACATCACTGCCAGCGTCTGATCCAGGCAGTGCAGCAGTCTGGGGTAGTAAAAGGATAAACCCTCGGCCCCAGTTCTGTTTGTATCTGACCTGGAGTGGATGCCCTTCAAACGACGACGACGAAGAATTAAATTTGTCTTTAATTAAGCCTCAAAACAAACTTTTTTCAGAAAAACCTCTAAAATGTAGGCATAATCTAAGTTTTAAACTGTTATACAATAATACATGAAAACATTTTTTAATCAAACTATTATAAAGAACTTTCATATTTTGATGCAATTCTTTTTTCCTACAAACCGACTAAAAAGCTATAACAATAAAATTTAAGTATATTTCTTGTCAGATTTGAGTTATACAATTTTTGCAACACAAAAACATTGGAAAAAATTTTGCAATTATAATTCTCGCTAAAAGTAACAAAAAGTTTTCGAGAAATTATCAAGTTAAAGTTAGTTGGAGTAGATTTGCCAAAAACAACTAAGTTTAAGCTCAGTTGCCTAAGAACTATTGTCGGGCACATATTATCAACAACTGGTGTCTCATTTTTTAATCAAAATAAAATTGTCTTGCCACAAGAAAAAACACTTGCCAGCAATTCAAGGAGCATATAATCTGACGCTTTTCAATGACAAAAACAAATGCTGGTTCAACACTAGTACACCTTTGCCAGCATCTGATCTGGGCAATGAAGCAGCTTGGGTTATTAAAAAGATAAAATTTTGGTTTTAATCCTGTTTAAGTTTAAACCAGTGTTTCTCAATATTTTCTTGGCCATGTCCCACCGAATTACTTCTAAAATTCTGATGTCCTCCATTTGGTGATACATAGCTGTAACAGCCGAAAAATATTTGGAGAGCAATACCGTTTGCCCAAAAAACAAGTGAAGACCAATAAAGATATCATCGTTTTAAAAATGTCTCTGATTTTTTCATTTGGCCCCTAGTGGCCACCTTTTATTTTCCCACCAAAATTGGTTTTTAATGTCTTAAATCTCCATACCCAACCAAAATTTTGCCAGGCCCCACATTGAGAACTACTAATCTAAACCAAATTGAATGAATTTTCCAACAAAAGTATGTAGAATCGGATTATTATTGTTAACAATTTTCCGCTATGTTATCAATTCTTTATTTAAAAACGTGTCTATTATTGATCTCGTGTTTAGTAATTTCAAATAATAATGCATGTTATAATGCATTGGAAAAATTCATCATCGACATTATATCATTTATTTTTCTTTTTAATTAAAAAAAGAATATCAAAGACGTAAAGTAGCACAAACGTTAAACGAGTACTCAAAACTGTTTTCCGAGATCCCACAATATTGTCCAAATGTTAATTTTTTTATTATAATTTTTCTAAAGTGATATGATTTTAGTTTAAACCTGCTTTCTCAGACCAAAAATACACAAAAAATAATGACAAGTGTGTTGACCGAGCCCAAAAACAGAACAACATGACAAAATTAACAGTTGAATTAAAATTATGTCGATAGCGTTTATTTAAAAAAAAGGGGATTGTTTACTCTCAAATACATTGCCGTCAATAACATAGCAAGTAAAAGCAATAAAATCAGATGATAAAATATTTATTAAATATTGATTATCAATTTGAAGTAGAATTTGCATTAATATTGCCTTCGTGATGAGTATCTTATAAGATAGAAAATTCGTCATCGTCATCGGAATCGGAAGAAAACACAAAATCATGGACACAGTTCTAAAAAAAATTTTAATCAGTCTTAAGTTCAAAGACAACAAAAATAACAGATTAAAGAAATTTTACTTACTTGGGGAGGAGCAACATATGCAATCCTTCGCACCTGTTTCATTTTTTTCTTTATTTTTGCTTGTCTGCTTTTTCTTTCTTTCAAGTCAACTGTCACAAAATCATATTCAATTTTCTTATCAATTGAGAAATTAATGGCGTTGCATTTTATCCACTCGCTGGGAGTATTTTCATTATATTTTCTGTACATGAATTCAAATCCAGGGTACATAGAGTTTAAAAAAACTTTTGATTTCCTTTTAGATATTCCAGGCGGAGGAATCCGGTAGTTAATACCCAATTTGTTCAGTCTCATGATTTCTTTGTGTCCAACTCGATTTGCAAAACTTTCCCAATCTTGTTTTTGGAGTTGTTCAGACGTCAAAAGATTGCGCTTCTCCCATTGACCTTTATGCCAAGCTCGTTCTGCAAACGCTAACAACCGAGGAAACAATTGAGAATGAATCATTGCCTCATTACGTAGCAGTTTAGTGTATAAATAAGCTTGCAACCCAACAATGTTTTGAGGATTCTTTAACTGAGTGTAACTTGAAAAGTTTTTATCATGTGGTTGAAGCAATTTGTTTGTGTTCTGGTTACTGTACAAATCGTCTGGTTTGAATTTAAAAACTGCTTTATCATCTATGTATCTTGTTGTTAATGATTCACCTATTTCATCTGGATGCGGCTCATTTGGATGATTAAAAAACAAATAGGAAGAATGAGATTGTACGACTTTGTAACCGGCATTGGCCAGTTTGTATCCTCTTTCTAGCGTTGATTGTTCTAGATCAGCATTGTTTGAGTAGACAATGACACTGTCAACACTTAAAACAGTTTCATGAAATGGCTCTTCGCTCGGCATTTGTAATGCGGCGATTGCACGCAATCCCAATTTAATTCCATGCGTATTCCAACATAATCTTGTCACTCTATTAAGAAAATATTCGTGGAAACTAGTTAAATTTGATCCAACAGAATTACTTGACTTAAACGTTTCAAACAGTTTTGTATCAGCCCATTTACCGTCAAATAATCCGTAGCCTCCAATGTATAAAACAGTCAGCGGTTGTACACTTTTGTGCATAGCTTTTAATGCGTTAATTATGTGATCAACAAAGTGATATGTAGATTGCATGATCGGATTCATAATGTGGTGTTTATACAAAGTATCTGAGCTGGGTTTCTCATGCAAGTCATTAAGAAGAAATTCTTTGGCTTTCTTTATGTCAACATTTTTTAATTTGTTGTATCGAGCTTTCATTGACAAAATTGCAGCATTGCATTTTCCAGGCATACAAATCATGGGAATCACTTCAATGCAATGATTTGATGCAAATTGTAAGATCTGCTTGTACTGATCTATAGTGTAATATCCACTTCCTGACGTATTACCATATGGACCAGATCCAAATGCCGGAAAAACAGCGTCCTCATTCTCGGTATGACGTCTAAATGCTCCAACTTCAGTCAATTCGGGTAAACCATCGATTTCGATTCTCCATCCTTCATTGTTGGACAGTCGCAAAACCAGCTTGTTTAACTTGTACATGGCCATGACTTTGATAATCAACAACAAATCGTCTACTTGTATAAAATTGCTTACAGTATCAATCATCAGACCCCGATAATCATATCTAGGTGCGTCCTTGATCACACCGGTTGGAAACTTGAGAGATTCATTTTGTGTTTCTGCCAATGCCATCAATGTTTGTGTTGCATAGAATGCTCCAGGTCGTCCATGTGCAATGATATCAATAGAGTTGGTTTTAGAATCAATGATAATTTGATAAGCTTCATTACATTGTCGAACATTAGTTACCACGCCTTGTTTACAGTTGATGTGTCTAGATTGAAATGGTAACTCAATGGATTTAGTTGAAATAATTGATGGTAGTTTTTTGGTAAAAGGTGGCTCATGTTTGAGAAACTGTGAATGGAAAATTGAAAAAACATTCTATTATCTACAATGATGTTTCTAATAGAATTAAGTTCGGTAAACAAAGTTTTGGGAACAATTCGCATTGGTGCACGTCCTAAATCAACAATGTTGTATTCATCATATCTTTTAGCTGGAGTGAAATCGTACGCTAAACCTTGGTAATCTACCAAAACGTCAAAATTTGACACGATTCCAACCTCATCTTCATTTGTGTTTTTTAGGATTTGTGGTTGTTCGCCAGGAATACAAACATACCAACGAGGAAACAGGGAATATCGACTTGGAACGCTGTACGAGTTGAAATAGACGTTTACACTCTCGTCCGGCTTCAATCCTCTAAATTCAGATGTTGGTGTTAATTTATACAAGGTTCCATCAATATGAGTGAGCTCAAACTTTGAAGTGTTTGCTAGTTCTTTGTACCAATTATGAAAGTATTTTGTCTTCGATAAATGAGAGCTATTTAAAAAAATTGCCCAATTGTTTTTGTTTCCAGAAGGAATGTTCTGATAACCAGTGTTTTTTAATATCGCTATTTGCAGACGTGCATCTTGGCTTAAATTTCTTATAACTTTATAATTTATCTCTAAATGCAACGAAAGATAATTTGCCAAGTTATAAGACAACGGCAAACTATCGTTTGAAGGTGAAGTACAATCAATTAAAGGTATTTTGTTGTATTTGTCAAAAGATCTTGGTTGAGGACTAATAATTTTTTCTACAGCTGGTAAAGTATGATTACTGGTACTTATTGATGCCATTACGGTTTGCAATTCATCAAGTACAGAAACAGCAGTTGGTCGTTCACTTGGAATCGTATTCCAACACTTTATCATTATGTTTTTCAAGTGAAAAAATATGGACATATCATCGCAATCAGGAGCCAAGCATTTTTCTATTTCATCAACAAATTCCATGTTTGGCTTAAGATCATCATTTTTGATCTTAAATATTATCAAGTCAAAATTAACCCCTGAACTGATAAACACTCTTTGTCGAGTAATTATTTCATAAACAATCATTGCATAGCTGTATATGTCGCTGGAGCATTTTGGTTTGTAAGTATTTCTTAGTATTTCGGGTGCACAATAAGGAAGTGTAAACTGGTTGTTTGATAAATCTTGAAATGATGAAGTTGTTTGAGTAGCTCGAACAATTTTTACTGCTCCAAAATCAGCCAGCTTAACTGTGTAATCATTTGTTAATAAAACATTTTGTGGTTTTAAGTCACAATGAACAAACGGAGGATTTTGATTGTGAAGATAATTCAAAGCGTCAGCAATTTCAAAACAAAGTTTCAAGCATAGTGGCCATGACATTGAATATTTGACTTTTTGGAACAGTAGATCCTCTAGTGTTCCGCCAATGATTTCTTCCATAACAATTCCACAATAGTTGGTCCACAATGTAATTCCGTAAACTTTGACAATGTTTTGATGATTGATGTTAATTAAAGTGTCTGCTTCCTTCACAGCGTCTTCTAGTTTCTTGTCAATAGATTCTTGAGATCCATTGAGATGAAAGTATTTGACCACAATAGTGTTTAATGTTTCGTGGTAACATCGACGAACTGTAGCAAAAGAACCGGTTCCAACTACATCAGTTTGATCCGGGCCTGTCAAGAAACTGCTTGCTTCAAAGGTGTTTGGTTTTGATTTTCCGACCATGCGATCAAGTAGTACTTTGTTTATAGACATTTTTAAAAGACTGAAGTATTATTATGACATGTTCAAGTTTCCCAAATTTAAAATTTTATTCTTAAAAATATTTACTTAATCTACAAAAATTAAAGCTGATTAAATATTACTTTTAGCTTGCTTTTGATTTGGAAACTTTGACAAAATCTTTTGTAAATTTTCTGTTGGCTTAAAGAATCTTAAGTATGCTAAGTTGTAACAGCAAACTGTCTGCAAATCATTCAGTGGAATGCAGATATCATCAACTCGCGTCGTACCAAAGTGTCGTACTAAAGTTCTTTACTTTATTTACCAAAATCAGTTTGATCTCATCTGTTTGCTGAAATTGCATTTTTTTTGGCTTGAATATCGTTTATTAAGATATAAAGCACTCAGAAAAATACTCAGGAAGAATATAAAAAATGTAAACATAATATTGTAAAAAACGTACCGGGGGGGGGTGTTCTCATTCTAATCAATAAGAATCAATCCTACTCTCTCATCTGTATTCAGCATCTCTCTTTAATCGACACTTGTCCCGTTATTTAGCCATTCTAGTTAAAATCCTTTGTGTCCCACCAATACGTGCTTTTTTCTTAGATTTCCGTCCTCAATTTTACATTCTCTTTCTTCTACTATCTTTCCTTCAAGCTTCTTTCTAAAAAACTTCAAAGCTATCATTTATCAAATAAATTTTACAGCTCAGAGAACCACTTAGGCAAAGACTTTTTTAATTGATTTCTCTTCTCAGATCTATTTCCTCTAAACAACCTTGATAACCCACCTTACTGCACCGCTCCATTGTTAATGGCTTCTCTCCAGACTTCTATCTTTTCTAGGCCTCATAACATCTATATCAGTGGTTCTCAACCTTTTTATTATCGCGGATTCTTTAATTATTTTTCAAACAATCGCGGACCCTTGCAATGGGTGCCGTGTGGACCAATTTTAAGGAGCAAGATAAGCGTGAAGTATATCTAAAAAGAGGCAAGATGGTTAAAACTTATTAAAAAGCTGTATTTTACATAAAAAATTCAAATTTCAGAAGCACCAAGGCCTCTTTTTGTTCTCCCCCAGTGCGGACGTCCATATCATCACGAAATGCGACTTATGAGGAACAGCACAAAATGCAACATAATGTTTGAAACTTTACTTAAAACAAAACAAAATGATTGAGGTTATTTTGTTTATTGCAAAGTGTACGCACCTCAATGATGATGATGATGAAGATATTTTATTCATGCTTAATAACATTATTATGTAGGCTATGCAATGTACTATGAAACATAAAAAGGGTGCAATTGTTGCTGTTGCATATGAGAAGCAAGTTTTGTAATACGTGGTTGTGTTTTTGTAATCGCTAGTTTCATTTTATTTTCCACATCTAGCTTGTTGCGAGCTTTTGATTTAATATGCATGGAAGTAGAAAATCCACTTTCACAAAGTTAAGCGGAAGTGAATGGAACAATGACGCTTGACGCTTCCGTCGATAACTTTAGGCGGGACTAGAATATAGAGATCAAAAATTGATTAAGTGATTTCATCATGAACGTTTCACGTCCAACTGAGTCATTTTTTCAGTCCAAGAACTTATCCCAAATTTCTTCAGGAATAGTTGTTATGTTTATCATTGGGAAAAATAGATTTCGAAAAAAACTTCAAACACTTCTTCAAGATTAAGAAAGCACTTCCTGAATTTATTCCCCGCTATTGTAAAAGTTGTCTAATTTCTTGTTTTATTTGTGCTTTGAGACTAGTAGATTCAAATCCAGATAGTTTTTCAAACATTGCAAAGTTTCCCGGATTGACTTTACAATTCCAATTATGTATCTTTTCTACAAAGCCTATAAAATGTCTCTAAATTTTATAATGTTTGTATCTGGCCCTTGAAGTCTCAAATTAAATTTATTGAACTGTTCAGTAATGTCAGCTATGTAAGCCAAAGGCTGTAACCATGTTTCGTTACTTAAGAAGTCGACAAAGGCATCTTTTTTAAGCAATTCCAAAAAACAGTTTAATTTCAGTTCTCAGCTCGTAAAAGTGGGCAACAACATTTCCTTTTGAAAGCTATCTTGCTACAGTATAAAACAAAAAAGTCTTTTGATCAGAGTTCATTTCTTTGCAAAGCTGTTTGAATAAACAAGAAGTTGTGCCACTCTTCTTCACAAAGTTACAGTGTATTCTCATCTATTAGTTGCATTTTTTTGACCCGAAATCCAGTCCGAAAATCGTAATGCGGCTTATATTCGATGCAATCAAAATTACCTAAATTATCTGAAGAAATTAGACAAACTCCTGACCTGACCATCAAAGCTTCTAAATCGCCATCTTGACTCGATTCGTCTAACTTCAAAAGCACTAATTTTTTAAATTTTAATCTATTTGTGATATTAGACTTGTTTTTTGTATACCAAAATAGCGTGCGTTGATATTTAATATTTATATTTTTTTTCATTAGAATTATCAAATTTAAATGCGTCTTATTTTTGGGTTGCTACTGAGAGGGGAGGTTTCAGACATCCAAAGAAGGCGCGGCTAATATACGGAAATGGCTAATACCCGGGTATATACGGCAACTGTTTCCACAACAGGATTAAGCACGTTCTTCACAAAAATTAAGAAGAGTTTTGCATGCGAGATATATCAATATACCATGCATTGTAATCCTCTGACGTTTGGAGGTTTTTTCTAGATCTTTGTTTGGAAACCAGTTTTGCATCCAAGCATTGGCGGGGCTCCGTACGTAGATACGCCACAACATACAACACAACATACAGATACGTAGCTTTTCCCACTGCAAAGCTTGCGTTTCATAAACTTAGGATGTTATTGATTACATCTTGAGCTGTGGCTGTAGTTTCCAAAAAAATGCAATACAAAAACTGTTTCTTAACATCCTTCTTATGTATGTATCGAACAAATACCAAGAGCTGCGAGCATGATGCAACATTTTTTGATTCGTCGAGTTGCACAGCGAACATGCAAGAAGATTTGATTTCTGCTATAACTTGCTGTTTAACCAATGTTTACACAAGCGAAATACGTCTCTTAATTTTGCCGATGGATGAAAGCACTTGTTGAATATTTTTTTGCACTTATTCCTCCTAAAAGCAACTTTACCGTATTTACCGCACATGGTTTTACAAGGGTTTCTCCAATCGTATGGAGCTTTTTTGCATTGCTATATGTAATGCAACTTTAAAAGAAGCCGTCAGGCTTGCAATGCTTTGTTCTTGAAAATATCCACTAGCATTCAATTTTGGTCGTTTCAACAAAAGTTTTGTTTTTGAAAAAATACCTAAGTCTTTTTTTATATGCTCTGGGTGCTTCTGCTGCAGGTGACGCTTAAGCTTTGATGTCTTCATTGCTTTATTGATGAGGACAGAACAACATAAAAGGCATTGCGTTTTTTCTTTGCATTATCTGACACAGAGGAAAATCCTATTTTAAGGTAACTTTCCGAAAATTTTCTAGATTTAGCAATGCCATTTCAGTCTAAGGATTAAACCTTTCTCACGACAACTGTGTGCTGCAAACTGAGTAAAAGACTATTTTGCTTTTTCTAATCATTTAGCGTCATAGTATCCAGCTTTGTTCTTTTGTATAACTGGCAATAGGCTTGAATAATGTAACATTACAGTGCGGATAATTGCAAGAAGTTTTCTGGCGACATCAAAAAACAGTAATTAAGCAAATATTTCTAAATTTCATAAATATTTTAAAACAAATGATGATCAACGCGCAATTTTAAAAAAAGCATTAAAAAATCAGTTTAACAGTTGGAAATTTATAACCTTTCACGGACCCCTTGAAAGCACTTCGCAGACCCCAGGTTAAGAACCACTGATCTATATGTTTATGGCGGTTATCCCAGACCTAGTTTCAGAAGGTACTATGACTATTCGGCTAACGAGATTTTTTTGAAACTACACTTGATTTAAATGTACGAATTTTTAAATTCATTAATATCAGAAGATAGCTGTGAAAAGCTATGATGCAACTTTAATAAACCTTTTTTGGACAAACTGCCGGATAAAGAAGTTTAAAATGCTTTCCTATTTCTATCACAATACCTACTTATCTTAATATTTAACTCAGTTTTTTCCTCTTTTTTTCAATGGTAAGAAAACCCGCTAGAATGAAAACCTTTTACTTTTACCTCTTTTTTTTTCTGAATTAATTTACATTTTTATTAAACTCTTTATTGATGCTGCCAAATTTTTCATTTTTCTTGGCACATAGCATCAACCACCCCCAAAAAAATTTAGTGCTTTCAAAGTTGTTGACGCCCTTGCGAAAAGCGGTAACTTTTTCACAAGCGCACTGGCTCTAAAAAGACATTCTAATACACCACTGCGATTTCTAAAGCTAAAAGTGAGTCATGCAAAGATTTATTCTAGTCTTTTGACATAGTTGGTAGTCGAACTTGCTATTAGCAATCAAACTGATTTAAATAAGCATGCACCTTTTATCGCTCCTGGATTGCTTCACGCTGCAGTGGGTTTCCATTATCTTTCTTTATGCTGTTGCAGCTATGCTGTAGTGGTTTGTGTTTGTTTGCTAAATCAATTATCTAAAAGTTTTATGTTATTATTAGTTGTGTTTAGATTGTAGCAAACTCATTGTCGTAATCTGTCTATTTTGCATGCATTTGCCTTGATTTTGCAGAGTTCTCGCAAATGTATTTTCGCAAGCTGCATTTGGCTTTGCTACTGACTCAACTTGCAGCGTTTATCCGCTCCCATGGCAACCACCATGTTATAATTTCTAATTTCTTAGTATTTTGTTTTTGTACCGCCTTTTCGTTGTTCCCCTCAAATGACTGTTGGCTGATTGTTCCATCAATGCCATTACCACTCTTTGTTTAGTTATTTTCTCCATACCTGCTAACAGGATTAAGCCTGTTCACGTGACCTAAAGCCTCGTGGCTTTGCTTATGAATAAAGTCAGGCGTCATGAGAGAAAGTAACTAATAACTGCGACTGCATATATACTTGCTGGAACGAGTCGACGTCCCCCATTGAAACTTAATTATGTAATGTTGACGAACACAGATCTCTGCCCAAGTAGATGTTTTTAAGTAAAAAAATGTTAGTTATTCTGTTAAACTGGAATTATAGCCCTTTTGTAATAAAAAGCTGAAACTTGCTGTTGCTAAATCGAACTCACAACAAAACGTGTCTCGTTTTTGGTGTATTAAGCTCATCTGTAAGCTTTTAGAAATCGTTTACATCAAATCATGCAAGCCAAATTTATGCCGCTGAAAAGAGTTTGCTTACAACTAGAAACTCTTGAGTTCATCACGTGTTGTGACGCTTTCTTTAACATTCAATTATCATTGTTTAGCTTTATTGCAAAATCAATTGAATTTTTCTTTTCTTTATTGCGAAGTTTATCTTCTGACGATTGTGGGACGAAAAGCTTAAAGATGAGTTTTTTGGCTATTTTTAAATTTTGTTCCACAAACCACTTGTGCTAAACTTTAATTTTAGGCAATGTTGCATAGTTTTGTAACACCCTCTTCAAAAGTGCGTCCTAGCAAAGTTTTCTCGGCGACGTTCTGTTTTAAGAGGTATGAAAAATTTTAAGGGGCTTGAAAATTATTTTAACCTGACAGATTAATAAATTATTAAGTATGTGCAATTTAGTGAACTTTTTTGTTGATTATTAGTAAACTGTGATGTTTTAATGAAATTGTGACGAAATAGTATGTGTCTAGGTTAAAATTAAGACTTTAGTTCATTGCTTTTCAAAACTGTTGAAAAATGAGATGTTTGGAATTTTTGCCGTACCCTGACAAAATTGGGTTTTATAGAAAATTATTTGATAGCAAATATTTGTAAATCAATTTTGAGTACTTTAATGAGGGAAGCTGGAAATTTTTAATACCGAAGCATAGCCTCTAAACTAGGGCACTAAAACTTTCACGATTAATCTGCCTTATCTGGTTCGCTGCTAATAATGCTAACAATTATAGGAACAATAGCTTAAAAATTATTTTTTATCTAAGTGTAAGTGTTCGTTCGCAATGGGTATATTTTTTAGAAGTTTATGTTTATTATTTAAGCATAAATTGCGTAGTTTCAAATACTGGTTGTTTAATCTTTAAGCCTTAAACGAAGTTGACTCAAAATGTACTTCAATTAATTTATAATTGTTTTTTTTTTGGCTTTTTTTTTGTCTTTTACCGCAGCTCACTGGTGAAAATAGGTTAAATTTATAACCGTACATCTTTTGAATAGATTCACTCTACAATTTCATCAATTTCAGCATAACTTTCACTGTTAACAGTGGTTTTTTATTTATTTGCTTATTTTTTGCACATATTTTAAAACTGATTTAACGTAATTTTGTAAAGTTAAATGCAAATCTAAATAAAGATTTTTTGTGTACCGTCACGTTTTTTTTTTTTTTATTCAGTCTCATAAAATCGGTAAACCGATGCACTTAAATCGGTAAACTGATGCACGGTGTTTGCTTACTCACTCATAAGTTTGACGTCAGCATCAAAAACAAAAAACAAACCCAATTTATGATGACATTTTTTTCAAAGATGACGTTATGATTTTAAATCTTTTTAATGCAAGGGATATTTTTAGCAAAAAATTTTTAGTTTCTTTTAATAAACTTAACAGACGATATAAAACAAAAGTAGATTAACTTGATATTGATTCCTACTAAAAACATCTGCATGACCTCAGACCTTAAAACATATTTTTGAGTTAACGCCCGAGAAATTAGGTTTACGATAAGTATAAAAGATATTTTTAATATCATTAATAAATAACTTCATGAGGCGTACAAAACTGGGGCGTTTGCTTTAACCCTTGTAACCAGAAATTGCTTCTACGTTAGAAGAATATAAGTAAGCTAAAAATAATTGTTTTTGTAAAAAAGCAGTAAGTTTAAGCACTTCTGTCCCTTAAAGCATTGGTTCTCAAAGTGCTCCGTACGGAGCCCCAGGGCTCCGCGAGAGAAACCTAGGGGCTTCGCGAGCTATTCCTTTGTTTATTAAAATACTGACTTGGTTATTTTGCAACTGTCCAAAGAAGCAATAACAACCTACAAGTAACTTCAATTAATGCGCAATTTGAATATTTTTTAAATACAAAGCAGCAAATACATCCGTATACAGCAAATACAGCAAATTTAAGTGAAGACCCTTTTTTTTTTTTTAGAGAACACCTTGATTTTGGGACGAAAATTGAAAATTAAGAGACTGAATTTAAGTGAAGACCTTTATTTTTTTTTTTAGAGATCACCATGATTTTAGGACAAAATTGGTTTTCTGTCAGAGAATCTCAGACAATTTTTTTGTCATATCCGAAATGTACTATAAAATCATGATTTGGGCAAAACTTCATTGCCCCCGCAAATTTTTTTGGGCTGGTACGGCTATGGTAAGTAATAATATGTTTTTTTTGTTTTTATTTTTATAAATTTATTGTGGGGCTCCGTAAATAATGGTCAACCTCTTCGTGAGCTCCATAACAATAAAAGTTTGAGAACCCCTGCCTTAAAGAACCAAATTTTTTTCTTTTGATAAAAAAAATTTTTTGCTTATTTACGCGAGACTGTAATCACACTATGCAGCACAAAATGTAAGAAAAATTGAATATTTATAACAATTTTTTTAGGTTTGTTAACTCAAAGCAACATTTGTCACAAAAACACAAATTTTTGTTTCAAAATGATGGATTATTTCACCTAAAAAACGTTCAACTAGTGTAAAATTTGAAAAAGCGATTACTCTTTCTAGTATATATGAAAAAAAATTGGTGTTGTACTTTCCGCCGAGCTTTCAAATTTTGCTTGTAAAAATCAAATTCTAGTCTAAAACCGCATACTTATGACTACCGAACAAAAAACTTGATAAAACGTGATCAAAAACTAAAAATATACTAAAACTGTTTCAAAAAACATAATAAGTAGAAATGTTGTTTTGGGTTAGCATTGCTCTTTCGCACGGATTTAGAAAACGTGAAACAAATTCAAAGTTCAGTTTATTGCTTCAAGTTAACATTTGACGTTTAAGGGTTAAACATAAGTTTGATTGTAATGCTGCTGCTCAACTCATAATTTTTACAAGGTATAATTAAATTAAAAATAACACGAGCTCTTCTTCAACTTAACATTCATTATACGGCTGTATCCTGTGTTACAACTATCTCCCGAAAAAAATATATGCACCAATTTTCAGCTACTTTCTATAAATTAATGTGGAGGTAATAATATATTGCGTATTTTAAACAAATTTCTAAAAAAAAGTTATCTGGCATTTTATTGAGGTTGAGATCTTAATTAAAATTTCTTTATGGCAAGTCTAACTGATTACAGTTGCATTAACATTCCCATTAGCGCGGATAAATTTTAATTTTGTTAGTGCTATAAAGACACGATTTAGTAATTGGTAATTTTTATTTGTAATTCGTGAGAAAGTTTGCCAGTTGTTGTATCCTTTAATGTCCTTGATTGTGCATGCATTAAAGCATACATACTCTTCTGCCTTGTAACTAAATCGAAATTATCAAGAAAGCTGTTTCTGCTGCAGCATATAGAAAAACTTTGCCAGCCAAATAGTGAGTTGGCAAGAGCCACTCTACCAGATACACACCCATCGCACTTTCATGGCAGCGGTCACAATAACTCGCGCCAGGAAAGGAAGCGGAGAGAGTGACAGTTGCTTACCAGTAGAAATTAATCTAGCTCCTTCTGTCAAATTACGGCGAATTTTTTTGTGGAAAACATACAGCAGGAAAAATTACAATTGTGACGTGTAAAAACTGTGTGATTTAATTGTATAGCTTCTGAACGTTTTTCTGTGGTTTTATAGACTGTACTTTTCGTGTTTGCTAACTTGCATTTGTTTTGTTGACTATGGTTTTTTTGCTTTTGTGAAAACAATAACAGTGAAAACATTATCTCGTTGCCTTTTTACCAAAGATTGCGTTGCAACAGGATATAGCAACAACACTTAGAATATAAAATCATAACCGATCAAAATTGCCCGTTCTCGTCCTTTTAGTTAGGGCAATTATTCAAAGCTTCTGGTGTTAAAAATATTCAGATGCGTTATGATTTGTTTCTACAAAAAACGTTGGCGGGATTATTTTTGGTTTGTTTATGGATGTTTTAGTTCTCACAACGCTTAAGCGTAAAAAGAATTAACAAAAAAAAATAATCTCACTTACGCTTGGAATGGAGGCCTTTAAGCAATTCCAACGTTACACAATTCTCAAAATCGACAATTTCGTTTGTTTTGGCCTCCGTCGCCATACTCTGCAAATCTTTCTTATGTCCTCGCAGTCTCTGTCTCCGGCTCTCTGTCCCAGTCACTCTTAATGACTCTGAATGTCTTTATCTCTTTTTTGAACAGTATATATATATATGGCCACAAGGTACAAATTGTTATGCCTTGTTCTTTCTCAGCAAAACTTCACTGCACTGATAAGACCCGAAAGGTTGAAACAGTACTGTCTGCAGTTATATATATTTATATATATATTGCAGGAGTAAATCTATCTTCCGTGCAGAGTGCTCAATGAAGAGATCAGAGCAATTTATTATAAGTTTTATTCAATCACTGTTTAAAAACCACAACGGTCTGTTTCATATTTAGAATTGTCAGGTGGTTATCTATTTGAATAAGTTCTATTTGAACAAGTAACCACTTGACGATTCTAAGGATGAAACAGACTAGTCTGATTTTTAAACAATGATTGAATAAATTGTCTTATATATATATATATAATAAAAGTGGCAAGACTGTCAGTAAAGAGCTCAATGAAAACTCAGAGCATTAAATTAAATTAAATTACAGAAGCCACAAAAGAGATTTTTATTGAAACCTCAACAGTCTGTTTCGCCTTTTCGGCTCATCAGGAGGTGATTCTAAACGCAGACGAAAAGTATATAGTTAAGAAAAAAACACACGAAAAAGCCAATTATTATGGTTAAGAGCCAAAAGTAATAATATTACGGATAAAGTAAATATAAATTAACGAATAAAATAAAATAAAATAAAATTTTAAATTTTAAAAGTTTAAAAATATTTTCGAGTAAGCAAGCTAGGAAATTTAAAGTTGTAAGACTCAAAATTCGGAATTTTTTAAGCAAACTAAACATTTTCATCTACGTATCTGACGCTGCTAAAAGTGACTGGCAATCAAATTATAGATGCGCTGTAGATAGTGGGAGAGAAAGAACATTGTAAAGAAAGGAAGTAGCGAGGCGTGAACGGACAGCGAGGAAATGGCTATAGAGGAGATCAGGGGGGTGCGGGAAATAGATATAGTGGGAACACGACAACAATGAGTAAACATGTGCATAAACGGGAGGGTAGGGGTAGAGGATTGCAAATTTAAAATTTTAAAGATCGGAAAATCGGATTAAAGTTAAATAAAATTTGGAAAAATTTTTTTAAAAAAATATTAAATCAGGCTAAGCATTTTGAGTCTTACAACATTAAATTTCCTAGCTTGCTTACTCGAAAATATTTTTAAACTTTTAAAATTTAAAATTTAAAATTTTATTTTATTTTATTCGTTAATTTATATTTACTTTATCCGTAATATTATTACTTTTGGCTCTTAACCATAATAATTAGCTTTTTCGTGTGTTTTTTTCTTAACTATATACTTTTCGTCTGCGTTTAGAATCACCTCCTGATGAGCCGAAAAGGCGAAACAGACTGTTGAGGTTTCAATAAAAATCTCTTTTGTGGCTTCTGTAATTTAGTATATATATTTATATAACACTGTATGAAAATCAGTTCTTCTAAAGTGCTCATAACAAAGTTAGAGCTTGAATTAAAATTAACAATAGAGAAATCACGGAAATAAAAACAAAGCTAAAACCCAACAGACTGTTTCGCTCATAAAAGGGATCATACCCCTGATGATCCCTTTTATGGGTGAAACAGTCTGTTGGGTTTTAGCTTTGTTTTTATTTCCGTGATTTCGCTATTGTTAATTTTATACATACGAGTATATATAAATTTTTCTTTTTTAAGTTTAACATTAATTTATTTGCCCCAACAGACTCTTTCGCCTGCCTGGGCTCGTCAGGGGGCGGTTAAAAATTTTATTCAAATAGAATAAGATTTTTAACCGCTGATGATAAGATTTAATTTGATAAGATTTAATTTCTATATATACAGGGTGAACACACCGAGTGTAGACTCATTAAAAACCATATATCTCGTGAATCATAGAAGCCATCGTTTAAAGTAAGGGCTTAAAATAAAGGTACACAAATACACTTTTAGATTTATCAACATTTATTTGAAATAACCCGCTTTTGCACGAATCATACATTGAAGTCTGTCAATAACCTGAGAACATGTTGCACGCAGAGTTTCTGGAGACTGCACGCAGCCCCTGTTTTTTGGACTGATAAAAAGTTGTTCACAGTTGAAGCAGTCCACAACACACAGAATGACCGGATTTGGGCTAAGAATGTTGAGAACATTTCTGTAGAACAACGGATAGCATTCAGACGTCAAAAACCTGCTTTAGTTATGGTGTGGGATGGTGTGACATCATGTAGCCAAAAAGCACCCCTTATCTTTATTGAAGGGGGTGTAAAAATTAATCAGCACGTTTATCTGGCCACGTTGAAAGATGAAGTGCTGCCGTTGGTTAAAAAACGTATGGGAAATAGTGATGTGACATTGCAGCAAGATGGCGCAACATCCCATACTGCCAAAACGGTTTAGAGCTGGTGTAAAGAGAATTTTACGGTTTTTTGGTCAAAGGAGTTTTGGCCCCCCTCTTCACCAGATTTAAACCCGATGGACTTTGGAGTCTGGTCTATGTTGGACCACAAAGCCTGTGCAACTTCTCATAAGAATATTGATGCTTTGAAGTACTTATTGAAGAAAAGCTGGAATGAAATATCTCCAGAAACTCTGCGTGCAACATGTTCTCAGGTTATTGACAGACTTCGATGTGTGATTCGTGCAAAAGCGGGTTATTTCAAATAAATGTTGATAAATCTGAAAGTGTATTTGTGTACCTTTATTTTAAGCCCTTACTTTAAACGATGGCTTCTACGATTCACGAGATATATGGTTTTAAATGAGTCTACGCTTGGTGTGTTCACCCTGTATATATATATATATATATTTTTTTTTTGAATAAGATACCCCTGATGATCCCTTTTATGGGTGAAACAGTTTGTTGGGTTTTAACTGTTTTAATTTCTGTGATTTTTCCAGTTTTTAATTTCGAGCTCTAACTTTGTTATTGAGAACTTTTGAAGCAATGATTTCGCAACATTGTTATATATATGTATAATACAAAAGTTATTTATTTCCCACGTAATATTTTTTACCACAAATAACTATATTTTTTAATTTTTTAGTAACCACCAGAAAATTCTAAGGATGAAACAGATAATTGTGTCCCAGATGGCAGGTGCTTTCTGGCAGCCTGGGACGTGATTAAGTCTGTTACTGTTTTTAAACATGACAGACCAAAGCCAGACCTGCCAAGACGGAAGGGTATCCACCCATTCCGATGTTCAGCGAGGGTCTGCTAATCGGCAAACGTACTGGAGAATAATGGGTTTTTGAACCTTTTTGGAAATGCCCTTTTCAGGGACATCCTACTACAGGAGACCCACTTCACTGATGCAGAAAAGTTGGTACTTTGGAATTACCAACTATCTGGGTCTTCTTTAAGCTTTGCCACGTTTGTCCACGATCGACTAACGTATTCGCTTTTGGACCAATCCCCACCCACATCAAAGATCAAGTGATTGTGCATGGACGTTGATGGTTATAAAACAGTAAAAGTCTACAAATCTCCACCAACGAAACTGCGATCCCTGGATCTCCCAGTGTTTTCTCACCCCTTTCTTTATGCCGGCGATTTTAACTGTCGTCATGCTGGTTGGGCTTACAATAATAACAGTCCGGACAGTGAGTGCTTTCTAACTGGGCAAGCAATAATTGTCTGCCCTCCCATACAATGCCAAGGACGACGCCAGTCTTTAATCTGGCCACTGGAACACTGGCACCGATCCAGATCTAGCTTTCGCTAGCTTAGTTTCTAACAGTCGCTTACCGGATAGACGTGTCCTTGACAAGTTCCCCAAGGCACAACATCGACCTTTGCTTATTACACTACCAAGGTTTGCTCTGTCAGTGCAAATATGCCTGTTAAGCGATGAAACTTCCACAAGGTCAATTAGAGTCCTTACCAGTGTACTTTGATGAATAAATTTGTAATGACTTTGTTGCCACCTGATTCATTTGAAGTGGATGCGGCTTACCAGGACTTCCGTAACACCGTCAAAAAAGCAACCAAAAAGACTATTCCACGCTGGTATCGAAACAACTATGTTCCGTGTTGGGATGCGGAGTGCAAATCCCTCTATAGAACGTTCCTGCAGTCTCCTCAGGGAGACAATTTTAGTTTGTCCGCTACAGCTTTGCTTACCAAGCTTGACAGGAAGCGGAGAGATCGATAGTCCAAGGCAGTTTGGAGCATCGACTTTTCACACGCTAGTCGAAAAGCATGGAGTATTTTGAACAACCATACTGGTAGGTTACGACACTCTGCTCATCACTGTCCCCGTCTCGGCTGATGCTATTGCATCTCAGCTGGTCAGAAATAGGAAATACGAGACTGTGGACCGCAAGTCATTTCGACTTGTTTCTCTAAAAGTGTTTGACCTTTGGAGGGCTACAACACCAGACTCAGTAAATATCTCTGACAATTTTTCACAGAGAGAATTTACTGCTGCCCCTCAACACTTTAAATTAGGTAAAGCTCCGGGCCCTGATTCCATCTTCCCAGAGCTTATAATCCATGCTGGAGCTGCTTTGAAATCCTGGTTACGTGACTTCGTTTTTTCCTGCTTGCGCTAGCTCTAAATTTCCAAGATCTGGAGAAGAGCGCTTGTAGTCACGATTCCAAACCCAATGAAGCCCATGGGGGACCCAAAGAGTTATCGACCGATATCTATGCTCTTTGTCACCTGCATGATTCTTGAGAGGCTAATCAACCCGCGTCGAGCCATTAATTGAACCACTGCTCCCTAAAGAGGAGGCTGGGTTTTAACGCGGGAAAGTCAATCGTAGATCAAGTTGTTTTGCTAAACCAGAATATCGGGGATTCTTTTGAGCTAAGAAGAAGGCCGGTGCCGTATTTGTCAATGACAACTGCCTATGACACTGTCTGGCACCATGGTCTTACCTGCAAGCTGCTGAGGCTTCTGCCGGATAAGCACATGGTCAGAATGATCATGGAGCTTGTCCGAAACCTTGCAAATAGTCATGACGCCTTGCGTATAGTCACTGGAGGCCTGCATTCCACTCCAACGGGCCACTTACCTGTACTTTGAGGTATCCAGCCACTTGAGCTTCGCCGACTGGGAACGACACTCTCCTTGGCTTACCGTAGATCTCTGAACCATGATCATATCTTGTATGGTCTTTTAAGTGGGTCCTCAGATGTCGCCAAGAGAGACTAATATCTAGACACCCATGTGTGCCAGCTGCGCGAAATCTTTTAAACAACCTTGCCGGATTTGGCATCCGAGCTTCTAAGTGGACAAACTATAAATGGAACGCGTAGTATTGTGAGAATACTATACTTCTAGCTTGCTAACACTTCCAGGCTCCATGTTTTTATACCCAGGACCAGTGCCAGGCCTGTTGGGATGAGCTTGAACCAAATAGCTTGGCTCAATCGCCTGAGGACTGGTGTTGGGCGATTCCATTTGTCCATGCATAAATGAGTCGCTCTTCCACCAAATTGCAAGTGCGGCGACGCTGAGCAAACGGCAGACCACGTTCCAATAGCGTGCCCATACATCAGGCACCACACGGAGCACAAGGTCTGACGGCTTTGGATGGAGAAACTCAATGCTGGCTTAACAACATTACTGCCAGCATCTAATTCGGGCAGTACAGTAGCTTGGGGTAATAAAAGGATAAACCCTCGGCTCCAGTACTGCTTGCGTCTGACCTGGAGTGAATGTCCTTCCAAGAGACAACGTCAAGACTTTTGTGGTTTTTAAACAGTAATTGAATAAATTTTGTGTTAAATTGCTCTGACTCTGCAAATAATACATAAAACAAAAAAATAAAACTTTTCCAAAATTTTCCAAAAAATTTTTTTATAAATCTTTACATAAAAGTTTTTAAAATTTTAAAATTGAAAAAAAAAACAAATAAAAATTTTTAAATAAAAGTTTTTAAATTTTTAAGATTTAAAAAAAACATAAAAATTTTTTACATAAAAAAAATTTTTTTAAATTTTAATTTTTGTTTTTAATTTTAATTTTTCACTTTTAATTTTTTAAATTTTTGAATTTTCAACTTTCTATCCTTCTCTGTTTACGCGGTGCTTGCTCATTGTTGTCGTGTTTTCACCTGCTCACCTATATCAATATCTATCTATTTATTGGTTTCCTGTACCTCCCTGATTTTTTCTATAGCCATTCCTTCGTTGTCCGGTCACGCCTTGCAACTTTCTTCTTTTGCAATGTTCTTTCTTTCTCTCTTACCACCAATTGCGCGTCATTAAAGTTTTTAAGGCTTTAATTATTGTTTTGTAGGCCTAAACGCTGTAATATTTATGTCATTGCTGGAAAGTTAACAGTTTTTTATTATTCAACTTTCCGTTCGAACTCTTTAATATTTTGTGTTTAACAAAAAACTTGAACCACTGTTGACTTTTACATCAAAAACTAGCCTGCTGTTTAGGAGTCAAGAAATTGATAATTGTCTCAACACTGGCGTAGATATACCTTTTAAGAATCGCATAGGGGACACAAAAATTGGTCGATAGTTCTTTAGGTTATCTACAGGCTTCATCGACTTTAAAATTACAATTACAAGCACTCTTTTCCAAATTTTGCAAATTTTGAGTCAGTGCGAAGATAAGAAATCACCTAACCAAGGCTGTATAGCAGATCTAGCGTATATTATAAGCTCTGGCTAGATAAAACCAGTGCTCGAAGCTTTACTTGGTTGTAAGTTTTAGAAAGCATCAGTAAATTTTCTGAACAAAAATTTTCCAGCATATTGAAAGAATCTGGTGCCGTGACTCTCTAATAACTTCTATTAAATCTATTCCGACTGGACTTTTTGGGAACTTTGTACGACTGAAGGGGGCGAAAAGTGTCCGCGTTTTTGCTTGCGTATATCTCGACAATTACTAGTGCTAAAATTGTTAGTCAAGTTTGCTTAGAAAGGGAATTTCATACTCTTTTAATGTAATTACTTAAGTGTTGCAATTAAACATTATTTTGGATTGAAAAAGCAAGTTTTCAAAAGGTAGTCAAATAATCGCAAATTGGCTGAAAACGAGAGAGCGATTTGAGAGAGTTAACAACTTCTGTTGTTTTTTGAATTTCATTGATCCGTAAAATTAGAAGAAAAAATGCTGACAGCTGAAATCCACTTAGAAAGGTTATTACTGTTTACAAAGAAAGAAATTCTACACCAATAAATCTATTAAAAGCTTGTTTTATTAGTATTTACAACGTTTCGATCTTGGCCATTTATCAAGTGATTTTTTAAATTCACTCACTTTTGTAAACAATTTAGGCAAGAAACTTTATACATAAAAAGAAAAGCAAATCATTACACAAAAAAATTTTGTTTGTAGTTCCACATCGCAGAAGACTCACATTAACTTTGCCTCACTATAAAAGAATAGTGTTGACTGCTTTTGATCACATCGATTTTTTAAATTTTTTAGAAATCTTTTTTAATTCGAATGTTTTTTTTCTCTTGGTTAAGTATTCTAATTCATGTAATAAAATATTTGTTTATTAAAATTTTGCTAATGTTTTCTAACATAATTGTTGTACGGTTTGTAGAATTAGTTAAGTCTAGTTTTCGTAAGAGTTACAAAAGTTAAATTTTTTCAACAAAGTAATTTAATCACTATCAACTTAAATTTCAACTGTGACGAGCAATGTAAATTTGTTCAAAACTTGACGCACCGACGTTCTTATTTGCGATAAAAATTATTCAATTAATAGTCCGAATATCAAGGTTTTACTTTGAAAAACAAAAACACCAGTACAACCATAGAGTGCTATTGCACTAATGCACAGCTCAATGTATTTTGTTTGAATATTTTTTGAGTTTGTTAATACAAATTTTTGAAAACTGTTACCAGGCCGAACAAAAGATCGGAAGCGCCATTTCAATCTTTTTGTATTCATTCCTGGACCTGATATCTCTGACATACATACTTCACACCAACGTTTTTTTCTAAATGAGGAGGAAATATTAATAACAAAGCGGTAGCAATACTTGATTGCATGACGTTTTCGCCAAGTATCAACTTTATTTTTTGTAGAATTTCACTGGTAAGACCTTGCCTGGGTCTCTTTTGGATGAAAGGTTTTATTAATTACAAAACAAGACTGAAGCCAACTACAAACAAATTCTCTTTGCGCGGCTCAGTGTGTTCATTCATTGCTAATACACTTGCTACGTTTATGCGACAAGCGTCAAGCAAATACAAAAATGCAATTGTGGATTGCTTTCGAGACACAATTTCAAATTAATTTTTTGGTCTAGAATGCCTGCACATTAAATTAATGTAATCACTTTAATTTAATGTGGCAAACCTTGACCGCCATTTTCAAAATTATTTCAAGCGTGAAAGAATTAAAGTTAATTTCATGCTCTAATTATACAACCAATCGTTGTTTGTATTTGGTGAATTACTTTGTGTCTTCTTTTGTATCTTGTTTTGGTTTTTAGTTCTTGTTTTGTCTTGTTTCGGTCCCATATCTATACATTGAGAATCAACATTAGTAAGTTATTTTATTTATTTTGTAATGTTTTAGTTCATCCGCCAACGACGGCCGCCCAAAACACACGCACACACACACGCACACGCACACGCACACACAAACAAAAGAAAATTTTTGACCTGAAAAAAGTTTAGGCCTCACTTAAAAAAACAATATCGAGTTTTTTTGCAGAAATCGATTCGACGAGTTTTTTTTCTGATCTTCAACTAAATGTTTGGTCCCAGATTCTAGTTTTTGGGAAAGCAACTTTTAAAAATTTACTTTTAAAATCGAAGTGAAGATTAAAAAAGTCTCGGCTTTAATTTGTAAAATAAGTACTGACAAAAATTGCAGTCCAATTTTAGCGAAGACCTTTTTTTAAGTTTTTACTTTTTATTTTAAACGTAAGTTTTTAAAAGTTGCTTACCCGGGAATTAAAATTCGGGACCGAACATTTAGTTAAACACCAAAAAGATGTCATTATTTTGTTTGTTAAACAGATAGTGTACAGCAGCAAATTTTTAGGCTAAAATTTGCAGATGCGGCCGCGTAAACTTACAAGTTTGACATGTCTGATGAAAACTATGCATCAATGGATGTTTATTTTTCAGCCGTATCAACACAAATAATGTTCTGACCACTAAGATTTTACAAATTTGCAACAACATGAAAACGCGCTTTCAAATCGCAGTTCCTTGCTCCTCATAAAAGTTTTGATTGTTACAGCAAAAAAAAAAAAATTAAATCGGTTTGAGTGTTAGAAAAGCAGCTTAATTTGGTGCTATAGATCTGGTGTTTTCAACATATTAAAAGATCTCGATTTTTTTTATTATTGTCTAGCTGGTGTGTTTTCAAGATCTTTTCTCGATTCATCTGCAAATAATTAGATTGACAAGGTGTTAAATGATTGTTGACGCTGACACAAAAATTAGTTTAAACAATCTTTCTTTTGTTATATTTAAATTGAAGGCAACTGAACACCAAGGGTTTTTTTCATTTCTTCTAAAAATAATCACTTTCTTTGTTTTCTTTGCTTTTCAGTAAAGTAAACGCTACTTAAATGTAAAAGATAAGAAAGCTGTCATCAACTTCGTTTTGATTGTAATGAAATGTAAACCGTTGCTAAACTCGTCAACAACTAAATTTTGCAGACGAAGTCGAGCACTTTTTTTGTTATCAGGTCTAGATAATTTTTTTGTTTATGCAGCATTTGCAATAAATCTACAAGAATAAAAATTTACAGTTTATTAAAAACTTTAGTAATAGTTTGCGTGATACAAAAAAAGGAAAAACTGAATTGATGCATTATATTATTTAGAATACCAAAATTTTTCTGCTTTAGAAAGTAAACAATTTGCCCGATCACAACCATCAACTTGAAGATTAATTTAGTCGCTGACTTTTATAAGACCAAGTTCAACTTAATTCAAATTTAAATACAAATTGTACGAAACGAGGAAGCGGAAAATTCAGTAGGCTTAATTGTAGTAAATATTGACAAAAACTGATTTCAATTTTGAAAGCTTCTAAAGCAGTTTTAAATTAATTAAAAATCCTCATTGACATTTTGATTGTTTTTATCAGATTTTCTTTGTTCAAATATAATTAGAGACTTTACCCCAGGGGTGTACAACCATTTTTGAGCCGAGAGTAATTTTGGCTCATCAAAAACATTCTCGGACCAAACAAATAAAACAGTCCAGTCAAACTGTACTATTGAATATCTTTTTTGTCCTTACTTCGCTCTACCAATGCTTTATTTCAGAGTTACTCAAACTTTTTTATTTACAAAATACTTATCCTTAGTTTCTCTGATTCCCTGAGTTTCATTCCGAAAAGATAATGATCTTCAAAAAAAAGTTCATCATTTTGAATCTATCTTTAATTTTTAGATTTTTGTCCCAAAATCTTAGTGATCTCAAAAAAAAAGAAAAGTATTCACTTCGGAACGTATGGTAAACTTATGCAGAATCTCATATTCATAGTTTAACGCAACACTTTAAGTAAGTTCGCGGAACACTTTACGTAAGTAATAAATCTTCTGCGGAAAACAGTTTAAAAAACGTTGCCCCATACAGCTTACGTCATTTTGGAAAATACTGCGCGAGCCGCACAAAATCTTTACGCGGACCAACTTGTGGGCCACCAGTTGAACGCCCATGCTTTACACTAAAATCCAGTTTACAATCAAAAGAGTAATTTCTGAATTTATCAATATATTCAAGTTGATCTGATAAAAAGGAAGACAAGAAAGCCAGGTTTACAAACTTGTAGGAAAAAATCTATTCTATCGAAGTAATAAGAATTCTTTTGGTTTACAATTCGATATATTTATTTAAAAATTGCTATATCAATAGCACAAAATGAAATTCTGGAGTTATTGAATATAAACCAAATCAGTAGGAAATTGTTTGTAAAATGTTGTTTGAAATCATCCAAAAACCAAAAACGCTTATACAGACGAAATCGGTTCATCGCATATTCAATTTGCCAGGTAATTTTATGCGATTATCCGATATATGCGTTTAACCGGTTTGTGTGATTACCTTTCGACCACGTTGTAGATTGCCAATTTGGTTTGCAATGTTTCTACACGATTAAGACATTGTACAAACACCCGCAAGAAAATATGCAACTTTAATATCTGTTTATACTCCATTTTATATACTCAAATCTTCAACTCAACTTAACTTTATTTTCCCGATTTTCTCCAGAAAAAAATAAATAAATAAAAGGCCTTCACCTCCATTTTGTCTCCAATTTTGCTATATTTCTCCCGAAATCATGGTGATCTCTAAAAAAAAGGTCTTCACTTCGATTTTGTCTCCGATTTCATTATTTTTCTCCCGAAATCATGGCGATCTCTAAAAAAAAAAAAAAAAAGGTACCTTGACTTGAACTTGTATTTTCCACTTTTCATCCCAACTTCGTATTAATCCCAACAAAAATTGCCGTTTCGTAAGACGGTCTATAGCAGTGGTTCCCAACCGGGGGTGCATAGACCCCCAGGGGTCCACAGAGTCATTTTTGGGGATCCATGAGCTTTTCATGCAAACTATGAAAGCAACATGTTATAGTGAAAGCAGTGGTGGATATTGGGTGAGGCGAATGAGGCAGTTTGCTCGGAAAATACGAGTACATCCAAGGTGAAGACCTTTTTTTAGAGATCACCATGTTTTTGGGAGAAAAAATAGCGAAACCGGAGACGAAATCGAAGTGAAGGCCTTTTTTTTAGAGATCATCATGAACTTGGGAGAAAAGAGTGAATTTTATTTCAGTTTTTATTTAAGGGGTGCACAAATTTTCGCCATATTATCGAAAGGGTTCATGACACCAAAAAGGTTGGGAACCACTGGTCTATAGTTTTTGGTTTTTTTAATAGGCATTGTAAAGGGGCATGGTATGCCGTCCAAACATCCCCCTAGTTGTGCCCTTGTTTCATGACACACCTTGAAGATTATTGCACTTTTTTGTTTTACTTCTTTTGTTTTATATTTTGCCGCAATTGCTCTTCTTTTGTTTTGTATTTCGCAGCAAATAGCAGCCATTGTGACAGATTAAGTTGCGGCTGTTTACTTTTTCGATCCCATTATAGATTGCATTGTTGTTTCGCAAATGTTTTCCCCCGGAAAATAATGCGATTAAGTGAATAAAGATAGCGACTGTGACGAAAATCTTATTCAATAATCCGATTTATTCCTTTAAGCGGTATGCGATTTATCGATGTTTTTACTTAATGAGAGATAGGATTTGGTTCGGGATTTCAGATTTGTATGCGATAAAACAATATATGCGTTTAAGCGGTATGCGATTAACTGATTTTGTCTGTATTAATGTTTGGCCTCTTACAATTTTAATTCTTGCTCAATATGGCGAGATTTTACGGGCATTTTTTTACAACTGATGTCAAAAAGCTATGTCAATCGATGAAGCTGTTGCTTTTGAATAAATTTTATTTCAACTTAACTTTAAAATACCATCTATATTTGATTTTTTTAAAATCATTTAACTCGTCCTTCTTCTTGATGTACAAAAGAAGAAAATAAACTTTAAAATATTAAATCGCATGAATCTTTTTTCGTCTGAAACGTTATTGGTTTTTTTATCAAACTGGTTGTAAGCAAAAATAATATAATTTTTTCATCTTTAACCCTATTACGACTAGGGGCAAGCGGAAAGTGCCCGAGCTGTTAAAATGCTGTATGCTGCTCAAAAACTATTCGCACGAATTTCTTCAAATTTTATGAATTTTTCTGACTTTTATTCATCTAAAAGTTGGTGCAACTTTTGAAAAAATCGCTTAAGTAGTTTTGGAGTTATTAATAGTTTTTTAACACGTAGTCACAAGTTTTTTCACTATTTCGTAAAACCCGAGAAAAAAGCAGCCAAAAGCGAGAAAAAGACAAAGTCACAAGTTTTTTCACTATTTCGTAAAACCCGAGAAAAAAGCAGCCAAAAGCGAGAAAAAGGCAAAGTGTAAACTGTTTATCAAAGCAATTAAGACTGAACAGTTTATTACTGGCGTTTTTGTTTTTCAAAATATAATATTGAAATTTGAACTACCAATTGAATGACTTCTATCATAAAAAAAGAACGTCTCTGTGATAAGTTTTGAACGAAGTTACATTATTCGTCACAGTTGAAATTTAAGTTGATAGTGATTTAATTACTTTATAGAAAAATTTTAACTTTTTGTAACTCTTACGAAAATTAGACCGAACTAATTTAACAAACGGTACAACAATTCAAAGTTAAATCATTACGTCAAAAAACATTAGTAAAAGCTTAATAAACAATATTTTATTAATGAATTAGCATACATCCAAAAGAAAAAAACATTCGAAATAAAAAAAGGTTTCTGTAAAATTAAAAAAATCGATGTGATCAAAACAATCAACTCTAAATAAATTATTCAAGTCAAAATATTCTTTTGTAGTGAGGAAAAATTGATGCAAGTCTTCTGCGATGTGGAACTACAAACATAATTCTTTTGTGTAATGATTTGCTTTTCTTTTTATGATATAGAGTTTCTTACCTAACTTGTTCGCAAAAGTAAGTGAATTTAAAAAATCACTTGATAAATAGCCAAGATCAAAACGTTGTAAACACTAACAAAACAAGCTTTTAGCAGATTTGCTGGTGTAGAATTTCTTTCTCAGTAAACAGTCATAACTTTGCCGAGTGAATTTCAGCTGTCACCATTCTTACTTCTAATTTTACGGATCAAGGACGTTTAACAAACAGCCAAAGTCGTTAATTCTCTCAAATCGCTCTCTCGTTTTTCAGTCAATTTACGAAAATTCTCTGCCCTTTGAAAACTTGCTTTTGCAATCCAAAATAATGTTTAATTGCAACATTTAAATTTTGAAAGAGTATGAAATATATTGAATAAGTACGAAATTGAAAGAGTGTGAAATTCTTTTTCGATACAAACTTAAATGACAATTTTAGCGCAAGTAATTGTCGAGATATAAGCAAGCAAAAAAACGCGGGCACTTTCCAATCCCCCAGTCCTACAAAGTTTTCAAAAACCCCAGTCTGAATAAGTTTATCCTTTTCCTGCAATATGGTTTTTACTAAGAACCAGGTTTGGAAATTGCTACGTCCAAAATTTATCTACCTTTCTAGTAATATTAATTTTTCATTTATTCTAAGCATGATAAATTTTATCTTTTTTTATTAAGCTACGCTATTTCTTTAAAACAAGTTGCAATTTAACATTGTAAAAGGCAATTTGTATTAATTTGAAAGATGCCATATCTGTTTGACTAACTAAAAGCACGTACACTGTAAACGAATGCTTAAAGCCAAAGAATTCAAAGCACTGATCGCTAGCTGAATAAGCTGCTTTTATTGCAGTTCAAACCTACGATCTATAATTTACTGCATCAGGGCTGCCCAATCCGCCGCAAGCAAAGCATTTTTTAAAAATTTTAATGAAATGAAAATAGTTGTGTATTGCCGCTGAACAAAATTTAAATAAAAATATACTAAAACACTAATTTTTTTGGTTTTTATTTAGTTTACATGTAATATTTTTGAGTTCATCTCTATTACAACTAGAATTTTGATTTCAAATTTGCTTAAATAACCAAAAAAAGTAAAGTCATCACTTTGATTCCCAAAAAAGTCGGGATCAAAATTTACCTTTAAATTGAAGTGATAGCCTAATCTTTTTCTTGTAAGTTGTGGCCGTTAAGTAAATTTGAGGCCGAATTGTGGTGGTCTGGGTCGTAAATTCGAATAAATTGCGGTTAAAATCAAAGTAAAGTCAAAAAACCTTGAGTTTGATTTTCAAACAGATTGCGGCCCGCCATAGACTTACGGCAAAAATTTGACCCGCGTTGATCAAAAGATTGGGTATCACCTAAAGCTTCAATAGAATTCGTCATTTTTAGTAAAATGTTTGACTTGCATTTAAAACGGTTGATTCTAATTCGAAAAAAACAAATAGACTGGAAGTAAAAAACAAAATTTTTTTTGCAAAAAGAAAGACATAAGTGCTGCGCAAATTGTACTGGCGCGCGCAAAATTGTTTTATTTCCTTTTTATTATGATGCTTGAAAACTTTTTTTTTATTAAACTATTTTTTAAAACTTATGTGTTTTTAAGCAACTATACAGCTTCTCTCTAAAGCTAAATCTCTTCTTCTTTTTCCATGTAATATCTAAGACAGTTTACCGCAACTTTTTTGCCTTCGCGGCTCACTTGGAACAGAGTGTCAATACTGGGGATCCATAGCAACTATTCAGGAGTTCACAGCTTTTTCGTAAAATAATAATATGCTAGCTACACTTGAATTTATCCTGAAGCATTTCTCACATGTTAAGAACTGCTCAATGATAAGCGCATTATTCAAAAAAATCTTGACTCGCTGTTAAAGCATTAAATTTCTTCCAAAAGTCCAGTGTAGACCAAAAAAGTCTTCAATTAAAGTTCGGGTACAGTTTTTTGTTAAACGTAAAGTAAAGACTTTTGTTTATTTTCACTTGAATTTTTTTAAATTTGTACTGGGTTTTATAAAATTAGCCTAGGAGTCCAAGCTTTCAATAACTTTAGAAACTTTGCTTTAGAAAATTTCAAAAATTCGCAGCACACTTTCACCGCACTGGAGAACTTTTATTTTGTATTTACTAAGTTTGAAGCGCTGTCCTTTACCTGAAGCTTTATTGAGCTGGTAAACAAGTTTAAAAACCTTTACCTAACTCTCTACAAATAAAGCAAAAATCTTTTTTTTATTTTTTTTCTGTGCAGTTTGCAAGTCCCGCATACCGTTCAGAAAACGAACCTGAGAGACATCTGGTGATAAAAAAGTCTTTATTTTATTAGTAGAAAGTTAAATTAAAAATTTCAAACTCTTTTGTCTAATAAATAAAGTTTTAGACTAGGAAAAGCGCTCAAAATTTTTACTTTTTTGTTCATTAATTCAAAGAGACATTTTTTTAAATTTTAAAGTGTGTGTTTAGATTGTTGGTTTTTGCGATGCACGAGTTGCGAAGTATAGATCAAGGATTATATAGCCATTTTATGTTTACTTTATTTGTAGTGAAATCTAATATTTATTTTATTAATAAGAAATAGAAAAAAATCACACCACACTTATGGAAATGTTGAAATTCCGCAGCTAAACTAGATACTGCTTTTCAAAATAATTTAACTTTTTTAAATATAAAAGTATGTGAATGCTTGTAGCCAATAGCCTAGTAATACTGCAGATTGATTGTTTGTATATCCTGGTATATTTATAATATAATTACAAAGGCCGAGCTCGACAAACTTCAATCTATCTTGGTTGCTAATGGCTACCCAAACCATATTATTACCTCCATATTTACCGAGAAGATCCAATAATTCAACCAGCCATCTCAACATGGACCTAATAAATGCCCGGTCAATCTCCATCTTCAATGACTGAAAATTTTTTCAACCAAATTTGAAAAACAAATTACTAAAGCCATTCAGCGTTGCTTTTGCTGTTAATACAAGTGTTGTTTTTACAACCAGGCCTCTTCTTCCCGCAACCAAGAAAGATGTATTACCTACCCATCACCACAATAATGTTATTTTTCATTTTGTGTGCCACTGTGATAGTCGGTACGTAAAACGTACGTCCCAAAGTTTGCAAGAACGCCTTTGGCAACACGCTTTCAGGTCGATCAGAAATCATCATTCTTCCCAATACCGTTCTAATTTTTCTTGTGCCTGTAAGACAAACAGAACCTCTCAAATTATTGCCCATGACTCTCTCAATAATGCAACACTAGCACCCAAAGATCCCTTTGCAAATGTGTATGTGGATATCACAGGTCCACCTGGGGTAAGCAATGGTTACAGCTATTTACTCGTAGTGATTGATCGTTTTTCTCAATTCATGAATCCAATACCACTAATTGGCATAACGGCAGAGGATGTGTTGATGCTTTTATCCGACACCGCGTTGTTTGGTTTGTTTGTCCGGAACACATCTATAATTTTATACAATACAATATACAACAGTCCGAAAACAACCTTATAATTTCTGTTGTTAGGAAGCTTTTTACTGAGTTTTATTGATGAACATTATGGAAAAATTTTCAATAAGCCTAAAGCCCAAAATTTTTTTAGCAAATTTTACATACAAAAACTTATTTTTGGCTTATTTTTCCAAGTTTTCGAACAGCTATAAACAGTTTCAATATTTTGTTTTTGCGTTTTATAACAGGTGCAGTTATTCTAAAACTTTTGAAGCTGCGAACGTTTAGCATCAGTCTTTTTTGTTTTTTTCTTTATAACATTTAAATCAGCAATATAAGTTTTGTAATGTTTTACAATACGAGTATTCCACTCACTTTAAAACTTTCTCAAAAACTTTGGCAATCCCCCCACCTCGGGATGTGCGGTTTTAAGTTTAAAAAGCTTTGATCTATTTGGTGAAATTGTTTACCAATTAAAATTCGATAAAAATGATTTATTATTCTCATGTAAGTGAAAAGAATGTGTGACTCTAAATCCATGTTTGCTATAAAAATCGGTATTGTGGATGAGTAATTCAAGAGCAGTGTATTGATGGTGAATGTGATTGATACGGTTGAGGTTCAAAATCTACTCGCGTCAGTCCGTTACAAACTTAATTTAGATTTTTTCCTATTTTAAAACAATTAAATCATCCTACTTTGGTTCACCTTTAGTACAAGTTGTTGACCATATACAATTTTTTAGCAGTTTTGATGTAACAATAGCAGTTTAGTTTGGTTCATTTTACAAGTTTATTTGCAAGCATGCAAGATTAAATTAAAACGTGATGGTTTTCAAAACCATTCAAACTCATTCTGTGGAAAATAGCAATAAGAAAACTTTGTGGGCAGCTGCGACAACTGAAATCAAGACACCCATTTGTACCTGCTGCATTAGAATTGCTTAACGACCCCACCCAATCAGACACCGTGTAGCACAATGAGCGGAATATAGATGGAGCATGAAGTTGCGAAAAAACGCCTCTTGACTCTATAGATTTATTAAGGATGTTATTAAACATGTGCACATTTATCAAAATGTTTTGTTAATTTTTGCTACAATTATGAGTTCATAAAATGTTTTCTGCCGATTTATGACCCACACTATGACGTTAACAAAAAATAAATATCATTATTTGTAGAAGTGGGCACTTGCAGCGCAAGTAAAGTTATTTTTGTAAAAGTTATAGAAGTATAAATGGCCCTAAAGCTCGATAATTATGAAAATTGTAAAATTTAAATTTTTATATCTGTTATTTGCTGTAACTATTAACAAAGTTATTAAGGTTAAAAGCCTTGGAGTTTTTGATAAATTTACAGTACCAAAGAAATAAAAATTTATAAAAAACAGTTCAGATAAATTTTGCAATTTACAATATCGTTAGTATAAAAACTTTATTATATGTAAAAAAAGATTTTCATCACATTTAATTAAGTTGCTTTTAAATGAGATAATTTATATATAAATAAATTTCTAAACAAGTTACCATTCATATAAAAACTGCAATTTAGACAAGGAAATAACTTTTTTTTTTCGCAGCGTGTTATTAGTTGTTCGTTTAACAAAGTTTAACCAATTTAAATTTATTACAGTACAATTAAAAATCCTTATTCAAATAGAATCTTATTCAAATAGAATTGGAAAGAAAAAATAACGAATTAAAATAAAACATATTTAAAACTGCAATTTTTTAAGTTCGACAATTAGTACGTCCGGAATTATACTATCAATTATTAAGTTTTACTTCAAGCTTCTACATCTGTCCAAAAGCATTCAAAGACATTCACCTATAAGAAGCTTTTTAAAAAAAAGGAACGGATTGTTTACGAAGCGAATAATAGCAAGCAAGCGGAAAAAACTGATAAACATTAAAGCGATTAAGGAGTAAAATAATAAGATCTTTTGACTGCCTTACAAAAACAACTCGCAAGCAATTCATCAGCATTACGAAGCACGTTACGAAGTTGGACATCTCTGCTTGAAAGATTTAAACAAAACAAATAAAGAAAATATGGTTATTTCTTCAAACAATTAGTTAGGCTGAATAAGACAAGGCCAAAAAAACAACAAACGACGTTTTAGCGCCAGAAAGTGTGGCGAGCGCAGCGAAACAAATTAAACGCGGACGAACAATAAACTCTCCTCGCGTTATTGCAAATAATTTTTAATGTTGCGAACTCGTTATTCATTTCACTTCCTTATTTTCTATTACATATCATCTTATCTTATTATTTCAAATGGTATTTTTTGATATCTGTTTGCGCCGTGGTTTTTAGATTTATTTTGGCGTATATTTGGTTTGACTTTCGAGTTTTTTGCTCTAATTGGCTCTAAAAATCTTTTAACAAAAATCCATTACCCTTTTTGACAATTTTATTTAACTAGTCAAATTGCGATAAATAAATTAATTTAAAAAATTAGTCAGATTTCAATGGTCCAAAAATTTAATGAAGAAATTGAAATCTAAAACCAACTAACCCATAATGAAAAATCAATTTCAACCTATCGTATAAAGGTTATCATCAGTTTCTGTAAAAAATAAAAAATTAAAAAAATAAAAAATCATGATTCATTCTAATCGGGACTGACTCTAAAGATACAAAGTAAAGTTTTAATGAAAGCTACAAGACAAACAACAGAACAGCTGACGTTGTGATTATTAATAACTTGATGATCACGCAAGACGTACACTGTAAAAAATCTGCAGTAAAATCATGGAAAACGCAAACTCCCACTAAGATCCAAAGCGTTTTCAGAAAAAATCAAAGAGGGCGCTGTAGTTTCCTCACTGTGTGTGCAGTTTGAAAGATAGTCAATAATAAACGGATTTAAAACTCAATCACAGTTATAAGACAGAAAAATTCTTGTTAGCCCTATTACAACTGGGGGAAGGCAGAATATGTCCGCGTAGCTAAATGCTGTTTGCTGCTCAAAAACTACTTGCACAAATGTCTTCAAATTTTATGATTTTTCCTGATTTTTCTTCATCTAAAAGTTGGTGCAATTTTTGAAATAATCCCCTAAAAAATTTTGGAGTTATTAATAGTTTTTGAACACCTAGTCCAGTGGTTGTCAACGTTTTTCATAGCGTGGCCCACTTTTCAACCCAAGGTAACTTAACAACCCACTTTCAATCAACAAATATTAATTTCCGTCGCAAAAGTTCTGTGATCACAAAAAAAGAGAAAAAAAGGCTTTCGCTTTGAATTTGTCTGCGATTTCTCAATTTTTGTCCAAAAAACTTAAAAAAGGTCCTCGCTCGGATTTATTTCCGATTTTTCAATCATAATGACTTCACTATTACATATTGCTTTTATTTTGATTTATTCTCTGTGGCCCACCACTGGGCCATAGCCCAATGGTTGAAAAATCCTGACCTAGTCACTAGTTTTTTGCTTATTTCATAAAAGCGAGAAAAAAGCAGCTAAAAGAGAGAAAGGCAAAGTGTAAACATTTTACCGAAGCAATTGCCACTAAACGGTTCATTAACTATGTTTACTCAAACACTTTACGTGGCAATAAAACGCTTTCAATCTCATTTTTCAAGTTGTTTTTATTGAAAAAGCCGTAACTGCAAATTTAGATTTCTTTTTGTGTAAAATTTTCTAATAAATTTGGAAAAAATCCCAAGTCCTTGATTTGGCTTTATTATAAAAGTTTATCTTATGATCGATTATACACATCAATACTTTGGTATAATGGCTTTTGGAACGGAAAATTACAACCATCGGAACTATTCAACCTAATCACTAAGAAATAAAAAAAAAAGTAAGCAAATGTGCAATAGAGATATTGGTTTTTATAAACTTTTTTGGAACGAACCTGAAAAAATAACAACCTCAATTATATTGTTGTAAACTTTAAAACCACAGAAAGCGAAATATTTTAATCTTATCAACAATAAACTCAATTTTTGAAATTTCAAAAGATCAAAAGAAGAAACCTGTTTTATACAGGTTATATGATTATATGAAAGGAGGTACATACCTTGAAAACCAAAAAATTAGTTTCTAATTGTGTAAAACCAGGTCTCGAAAATGGACCACAATTGCAGTTTTGTATTTGCTTGACACTTGTCGCTTAAATGCAGCAAGTGTATTAGCAATGAATCAACATACGGACGCGTCTGTTGTCGGTGAAAATGAACACAGTTATCAGACTATAGCAAACTTGCCATTTTAAGGTATATTAAAACAAAGCAATAAAAATGCTAATTTCTTTAGGAAGTAGAAAAAAGAAATTTTATGAAACTTGCACTTGCGTTGTAAGCTTCTAAAACAAATTACGATTTCGCTTACGGCGCAGTCGTTGTAATTTGCGTAATTTGCAGAAGACGACTTTCCTTCAATCAATTTGAAACAACATTGATATTGAACTTAAATATTGAATAGTTAAATTGCTTTCAAGAAATATTTGCTATAGCGGTAGTCGCAAAAACGCCATAGCAGCTTATCGAAAAAGCTTGTAATCAGGACGATAAGTTTATATCAAAATTACAATTTAGGTTTCCCCTCTCAGGTTTTCGCAAAACTTTTCAGTTAATTGCATGTTTGCTGCTCATTAAAGTATTTATCAAGCAAAACTTTCTCATTGACCCTCGATTATTTTTGTTTGCTTTTTTTTGTTCGGATGTAAGCAGTGACTTTACACTAAAATTCAGCTTACGATCAAAAAACCAGCTTTTGAATTAATAAACATATCCAAGTTGATCTTATAAAAAGCAAAACAACAAAGCCAGGTTTACAAACTTCTTACAAATAATAATCGACCTATTCTATCAAATTTACAAGGTTTTTTGGGGTTTAAAATTCGATACATTTATTAAACATTGTTATATTAATAGCACAAAATGTAATGCTGTGGTTATTTAATATAAAACCAAATCAGTAGGAAATTATTGGCAAAAATATCGTCCTAACTTACTGCCATAGTAAAAAGGTTATATCACTGTTTGGCGTTTTACAATTTTAATGCCTTTTTGAGTTAGCACGATTTTACGGGTATCTTTTTTTAAAACAGTCTTATAGGCTGTTTCAGTCGACGAAGTTACTGTTTGATATGAAATTTTGAAGAAATTTTATTTCAACTTAACTAAAAAAATAGTAGCCTAACTATTTTTAATTTTTTGAATCATTTTACTCACCCTTCGTCCTTAAAACAAGTGCTGCTGCACAAACGACGAAAATTAACTTAAAAACAGTAAATCGCATGAATTTTCGTCATCTGAAACGTTATTATTTTTTATCATATTGGTTGTACGCAGAAAGAATGTAACTTTCTCATCTTCAATTTTTTACCTACCATCTTTCCTCTACTTGTCGCCAGATTTTAAAATTGATAAGTCTTTCACCAGATTTTAAAATTTCAAGTTAGCTACGGTGTTTCTTTAAAACAAGTTACAATTTACCGATTTTAAAACGCAATTTTTGTTAATTTGAAGGATGTTGTATCTTTTTGACTAACTAAAACCACTTTCATAGAAACGAATGCTTTACACCAAAGAATTTGAAGCACTGAACGCTAGCTGAATAAGCTGCTTTTATTGCAGTTTAAACCTAAAATCTATGATCTACTATATCAGGGCTGTCCAACCGGCGGCAGACAAAGAATTTTTTTTTAATTTTCCTGAACTAAAATTAGTTGCCCTTTGCGACTGAACAAAATTGAAATGACAATAAACTAAAATGATGATTTTTTTTGGGAGGTGATTCCCTTAATTTAAACGTATAATTTTTGAGTTCACCTCGCTGACAACTAGAATTCGGATTTCAAATTTACTTAAAAACCAAAAAAAAGAAAAGTAATCACTTTGATTCCAAGAACAGTTGAAACCACAGCTTACGCTAAATTGAAATAATAACTTTTTTTTTTGTCTTCAAGTAAATTTGAGGTCGAATCGTGGTAGTCAAGGTTTTAAAATCAAACATATTACATTAAAATCAAAGTAAAACCAAAAAATCCTTGAGTTTGATTTTTGAACAAATAGCCGCCCGCAATAAATTTACGGCAAAAATTTAGCACGCGTTGCTCAAAAGATTGGACATTACATAAACCTTTAATAGATTGCGTCATTTCGAGTAAAATTTTGACCTGCGTTTAAAACGGTTGAGTTTTATTAAAAAAAAACATAAATGATTGAAATGAAAGAAAAAAAAAAATTATATTGACAAAAAAGAGACATAAGTACTGCGCAAATTGTACTGGCGCGCGCAAAATTGTTTTATTTTCTTTTTATTAAGACGTTTGAAAACTAATTTTTTTATTAAAATATTTTTTAAAACTTATTCCTTTTTATGCAACTATAAGGTTTTTTTCTGAAGATAAATTTCTTCTGTTTTGTGCCATGTAATATCTAATACAGTTTAGTGGAACTTTTTTGCCTGGGGCTCACTTTAGAACGGAGAGTCTGAAGTGGAGGTCCATAGCAAGGTATTTAGGGGGGTTTCAATTTTTTGTAAAATAACAATTTGCTATCTACATTTGACTTTATTTTAAAGCATTCTTAATATTGTGAGAACCGGCTAATGAAAAGCACATTCAAAATCTTAACTCGATGTTGGATAATTAAATTTTTTCTGAAAGTCCAGTATAGACCAAAAAAAGTTATCAATTAAAGTTCAGATAGAAACGTAAATCATTTTTTGGCTTTCACTGGACTTATACTTTAATTTTTAGACTTAATTTTAGATTTATTAAATTTAGCCTTGTTTTTGCAAAATTTAGACTTTCATAAAATTAGCCAGGGGTTCAAGTCTTCGAAAAAGTATAAAAACCTGCTTTTTTTACCGGACTGGAGAACTTTTATTTTGTCTTAAATAAAATTGAAACGTTGTTTTTACCTGAAGCTTCATTGCAAAACTTGTAGCTCTTTTTTGTTATCATGATTTAATCTGGACTCGAACCACCCTAACACTTGCTTTATTCATAAGTTTATTTGTTTCTCTCGTTGTCATCTTCCTATGTAACTTGCTGCCTTGCGCGAACTTTAAAAAGCACTCTGGTTTTGTTTCATCGATTTTAGCTAATAAACGTTTGGTTCTATTTAGATTGTTATTATTGTTGCTGTCTTTTCAGATATTAGTCATGATTTTGTGAATAAAAGGCTAGTTTACGGTTTACTTTATGACATTTGTTACTTTAAAAAAACATTTTTTTATATTTTAAAGTGTATGTTTAGATTGTTGTTCTTTGGGAGACACCTGTGTACACACGAGCTGCCAAGTGCTGATTCAAGATTATTTAGCCATATTATCCTTAATTTATTTGTAGCGTATTCTAATATTTATATTACTAATATATAGAAAAAAATCATACCACCCATTTCGCCAGTTCTTTAATCACCTAGCAAAATTGGATGCTGTTTTTTAAAATAATTTGACCTTTAAATATTCAAATGCATGTAGCCAATAGCCTAACAATGCTTGTTCAGTATATCACTTGTATAGTCATAAAATCTTCTTTTAAATAGTACTCTTAAAAAGTTTGAATAGCTGGCTAGTGGGTTTTTTATTAAATTTTATTTTTTTTATTAAATTAAAAATTATTGTTTTTTAAATGTTAAGAATTGAAGGCATATATGTTTTTGCGTTTTTTCGGGTGTGTTGTTATATTTTTTGACCAATCAGAAGCAACTTTGCTTAAAATGTATATTGTCGTAATATTAATTTTAAATTGATTTCACAGGACATAAAACAAGTAGCAAATTGCAATATTTTACATCAAAGAGAGTTTAAAATTTTTCACCCACAGGGTACTTAAAGCATTAAAATCAACATACTTGGCCTAGAGTTACGCAGAACTCTGGTTGCAGACCACTGGTGTAGATTAACTCTATTTCATAACTTTTTTCCAAGTTGATTGTATGGAGCGTGTTGCTTTGTCACATAAACTTTAACAAGCGTAACTTGACTATCATTAAACCTAATACTGAGCACTTTACCTATCATAAGTATAATTTATTTGAAAACTTGTTCATGAAAGTAGTTAAACATTTTAAAAGCTTTTATTTTTCAGTTTTTGAAGTTTGCGTGACTTATTTCTTTAGTCACGTGACAACCATGCCTTGGCGCTCTTTGGCTCCACTCAGCGCTCCGACTTACCTCATAAACCTTTGTATGCATTGATGTTAATTGGCCTATTTTAGAATTGAAATAAAACGTTTGTTTACACAACTTTACACGCTTAGATAGTTGCTTTTTTGCCTGCAATGTAAACTTCTTTGAAGAGTTATTTTTTATAAGATTTAATTTTTTTGTTTTGAAAAATTTTTTTTGACTTAAAAATTTTAGATTTAAAGTAGTCTTTGGTTGCAATAGAGGAAAGTGGGGCAAAGCCAGATGTTTCAGCAAAATCCAAACTTTTTAGCGTGGGTTCAGTATATATAAGGACTTTTTGTGATCAACAAAAACTGTTCTTTAGAACAACTGTCAAGATATTTGTTTATCATAATACAACGAATTTAAATTTTAAAAAAAGACCAGTTTTTTTACTCCGATTTTTATAAAGTAACCTGCATTCTTTACCTCATCAAACAGTTTCTCCAAATTATTATCCGGTGCAAAACCTGATTTTTCTAGCACAGAAACGTAGGTTTTGCTAATTTAAAACCTATTTCATTTACATGTTTATGAAGCAGCTTAGGCAGTGAGAGTTATATTTACGCTTAAATATGCAAAGTTGCAAACCTAATAAATTGCACGCTCTTTTATAAGCACATATTTTTTACTGTCTATAAGTACATTAAATTAGTATTTTCAAAATATAAAGGAGATTGTTTTAAGCATAATGTCAATATTTTCGAAATTAAGAAAAACACAAAAAAAGTCTTGATCTTTAGAACGAAATGTTGTTTGAAAATTTATGCCTAAAAAATCCAAATTACCAAGTCCGAACAAGCAGTAGTCGCCAATTTGATATTTTTATAGAAAATAAACGTGAACTTGTGCTCAAATGCAACGGAAAAAATTGGATATTTGTTCAGTTTTGACCTATAAAAAAAAGAATGTCCAATTTTTCCCTAGTAAAGATCAGAATAAAAACTACCCTGTGTGGCACTCCTGTGATGAACCATAGTTTGTAAATTGCGCTTGTGTCATGAAATAAATTTTTTATTGCTTTCCATCTCTATATTTATTCTCCTGACTCGTAGGAAAACGACGAAGGCGCTAATACGTAAAAAAAGCAATTATCCCGACCTGCTTCCGGAGATACCAAAATATTCCTGTCCGGTTGAAACTTTTTATTTGGGGTTTTTAGTTTTTTATAGAAATATGACTGAAATTTAGAATTGCTTACTAAGACCACCAAGCAGGGGAAAGTGCCTTTAAGTGTCTTTCCCAAGGGCTTAATGGAATGGTGCGAGTAGTTTTTGAACCGAGGCCGTGTAGATTGCAATCACGGCGCTCTAAACATTCGACCCCGCTGTTATTTGCTTCCATACAATTATTTACTTTCTCGCTACATATACTCCCACCTCAATACTTACTGACCTTTTCCCAAACTTAATCACTGTTTCAAATAATTTATTAACATCAGACAGACAAAAAACCAAATCTTTTTTTACCTTATGTTAACTCTTGCTGGGCTTTCTGCAAAAACTGATGTAAAACAACATTAAAAAATTTTCAAAATTTTCGCAAGTTAGAGGACGCTAAAGATAAAAACATAATAAAAATTTATTTGTCCAGTTCCGCCTATTTTTTGTCAATAAATTTTCCTAATAGCAATTCACGGAGTCTTTTCAAATAGAAATAGACTACATTCCTGAAAAGACACTTTAGACAAAAACTTGCTGTAATCATAATAAAAATTACTTTCAACAGTATTTATTAGTTTATTTTAAAACTTTATCGAAACTCGTTTGTTCATCGTTGATTTTGAACCAAATTACACTTTATTTAAAACCTGATGATGATTTCTTAAACAGAATGAAACTGGCTGCTAAGATTTACTTTTATTAAAAAGATTTTTATATTGCACATGTATAGTACAAGGTATTTTAATACTCTGCTTCTTTTATTCGAAAGATACAGTAAATCTAGGTTTCTTCTGCAAGAAGTTCCATTGACATTTGCAAGCTATATGTAGCTTACATGTCCCGTAATTGATTGTCATAATACTTGTCATGTAATTCTTACCATTTTTATTCGAAATTATTGCAAAAATTACTTGCAATATGAAAAAAATTTTTTGTTTTTTTTTGTTGGAACGCCGAAAAAAGTGTTTTATTGAAATATCTAATAATTTTCTCAAGTAGGGTCTTGTCTACACTAGGAGTAGTTTTGCAGCGTAAAAGTGTTTATTTACTATATTTCTACGCCAGTCGTCGATTAAAAGATCCTTCGCAGAGACAAAGTTGCCAGGTAGTTCAGAAAGGACATTTTAGGACAAATTTAAAAGCATGATTTATTTTTGATGCAATTTACAAATTCATTACGCAAAATGTAATTTACATATTTTACGAACAATTATTATTAGCAAAAAATAATATCCCATATACTGTACAGTATCAATTAGATAAAATAAGAAAAACGAACAAACGAACAAGAAAAATACATATCAAGCAAAAAATAATTACACTGCCCAACTTCACAGCTGTAATTACAAAATTTTTATTTATGTCAATAATTCTTTGGTTTCTTCTTGGGTGGAGAACATTTCTTGCATGCAAAACTTTGCCAACATCTTTTTAGTACAAACGAAATCGACACAGCATTTTATAGCAAAATGAAGTTTGCTTCGGATGCGCAGTATCGACTCCGCCAAGGCAGATTTTATTCGGTTTTTGTTTTTTATGTTTGTATATAAAACCATGGTAAAAAGCCGCTCGACGGTTGCTTTAGAATCAGGGACCTGGACAGACAGGCCACGCATAATCATCCAAATCTTTAAATTTCTTAGTGCCCACAGCGTCTGTGTATTGTAAACTTTATCAATACTGTATAATATCATAGAAAATTTTGTCATCAAATCCACTGAGAAAAGCTTGGTTACCCTTGATTTAGACCAGTGGTTTTTTAACCGTTTTCATAGAGTGGCCCATTTTTCAACCCAAGGTAACTTAACAACTCGCTTCTGTCAACAAAATTTAATTCCCATAAAAATCACAGTGTTCTCTCAAAAAAAAAGGCCTACACATCGAATCGCTCTCAAATTTTCCTATTTTTCTCCCAAAATCATGGTGATCTCTAGAAAAAAAGGTCTTCTAGAATCTCCTCTTTTTTATCGATTTCCGCCCCAAATGTCTTTCAACTCTCGTGCAACTCTTTTTCGTAACCTTCATTATAGCCAGAAAACTGGAAGTTGTCGCAGGGTCGCATCAGAACCTTAAGTGGGCCGCGGGTTGGACATTCCTGATTTATTAAAAAACTTTTTGCAATCCCCAGGTTGAAAACTACTGATTTAGACAATGCTACTTTAATTAGACAAGTTTTTGTTGAATATACAGCTGCTAACAGAAAAGACAAACTATGACTCGAAAGGCTGTTGTTTCTTCTTTAAGCAATATCTATTGTTTATGTCACAAGCAATAGACTAGCGGTTACGCAACAATTGTTAGTTAGCCACTAGAAACAAAAATTGCTAAGGGCCCATAATGCCATACTGAAGATACTGAAACATTAAGTATCTAAAAAAGGCTAAAAAATTGGCCAAATTAGAACAAAAAAATAAATGTCTGAATGATTTGCCAACCGTCGGACATAGTAGTTAAAATTAGGACGATTTATTGTTGTTTTTCTGAATTTTAGACCACCTTGCAACTCTGCGCAAAGCTGACGAAAAATTGCTTAGTAAGCGATTTTTACGCTTGTGCTCACCGTCAAAAATGCTTTTGAGTAGAAAATGCCTAGTAAAGTGTAAAAAATCAGTTTTTTAAAGAATGTTTTGATTATTGCCTTGTTTATATATTTTTTTAAAAATACACTATGCTGTACCCTTACGCTCAGCGTAAGCAAAATTTTATAGCATTTTATTAGATTTAATTTTTAACATTTTGTTTAACAATTCACTGCAATTATATATAATCTTTAAACAAAGAATTTGAAAAATGTTTTAAGATAGTACAAAACTTGTTAAAATCAATAAAAAATCTTATACTTGCTTTTAGAGATTCAACAATTATAAAATTAAAAAATGTTAACCGGACAGCAATATCTTGGCTTCTCCGAAAGTAAGTCAATGTAATAGCTTGACAGTTGCTCTATGTACAGCTCTTCCGAAAATTTCCTATAAGTCAGGGTGTCAGGAGGATAAAAACAAAGATAAAATAATCAATATTAGAAATTAAAAAATAATTTGATTATTTTTTTAAGTGAATCTTTAAAAGTGGTTCTCTTTTTTGTTGCACCGGGCCTCTATTTTGTAAAGAACATCATAGAATATAGAGATTGTGGTTTTAGCTTTCAACCGCCCCTTTCCTCATAACAAATTTTTGAATAAGCCAATCTATCAATCGTATTGCTTAAAACAAAATGCACAATTTCTTTAAAGTTAAACTAAAAAAGCGTTAATATGACGAGGTAGAAAAATACAACGTCCTAAAAACTACTTCGAATAAACTACCCAAAAAATACGCAGAAAATAAATGGGAATAATATCGAAAGAAAAATTATCAAGTCCTTAAACAATTTTTACTTTGCATAAGTCGTCATTATCTTTAATTTTTTTAAGGTGATTGATTCGACAAATTTTATTCAATGTAAGCAAAACACATCCAATAAATCCAACAAGTGCAACACAAATAGCCGAGTAATAAAACATTTGAATGAGACTTTAACCATTATTGTAATGACCGTGCCTTCAGCATTTTCGAGTTTTAAAAAAAATTATAAATAGCCTGCTTTTTCAACATTGTTAACCAGCATGCTTTGCGTGTTTTGCCTTTCTTCTGCTCTAGTTGAGAGTTTTTAAAGCAGAGGTGGGCAAACAATGACCCACGGCCCGCAAAAGCCTCAAGCAAACAACACACTCTCTCTTTGTTTTTAATCGTGGTGATCTCTAAAAAAGTCATAATTTTTAATCAAAGTCAAAAATTTTTGATCACTTCGTTTTTTAAATGAAAATGGAGATTTTGGATATTGATTGAAACTGATGACTTTTTTTGAAATCACTATAGTGCGGCCCTCAAACAAACTCAACTTGTGAATGCAGCCTTCAAGCTAAAAAGTTTTTTTGGCCTTGTTTTAAAGCGAATTGTTTTATGATGCAACCACACAGAGCAAAGAGCTTTCCAACATGTTCGTGATGCTTGTTTATAGAAAATGTAATCTCAGATTATTTTTAAAAAAATTATTGTTTTTGAAGTAATTAAAATGGATCATATTTTTGTGAAATTTTTCGGTCTTGGTCTCCATCTCGGCCTCAAACCTTAGGTCTTGAAGTTTGCCGGTCTCGATCTCGGTCTTGATCTCGGAAAAATTATCGGGACTCGATCTTGGTCTAGGTCTCGTTCTCGACTACATCACTGCTTTACAAATCCAACAAACAATTCTGGGTTTGGTTACTTTTTTAGAATATATTTTTGAAAATATTTTTTTCATACATTTTATTAAAAATAAATACATGTAATTGTTTCAAAAAGTTACTATCTTCAAATATATAAGTTTTAGGCTAATATCATTTTAGTTCAAGTTTCAGTTAAGTATTAAAATAAATTTTTACTACGAAAATCTTTAAGAGTATTTAGAAAAAATTTAGTACACAACTATACATATAACTACACATTTATAAACATTTTTTAAAGTTTAAATGAAGTTTTACAATTTCATCACACAGAAAACTTTATTTATATTTAGAAACAGTGAAAAAAACAATATTGTAAATTGATCCCTTTAAAATCAATACAAATTACATCAAGATCTCTTAAAATTCAATACAAAATCTGAAGAGTCGATTAGCGGTACAAAACTTTAAGATAGTTTTGAAAAGCGTGTTGATTTCTCAAAGACTTTTTATCTGGCATTCATCGGGAGGAATCGTCTAAATGAACTAAAAACAATCAGATTGTGGTTATATAGGCAAAGAGAATAAATCTGATTAGTTTAAAAAGGCAACCAATCAGGAATAGAAAAGAAAAGAAAAGAAAACGAGAGTGCGTCTGATTGGTCAAGAGAGACAACCAATCAGAAGTGAAAGTAAAAGAGCGTTAATGAATGAGTTTTAAACTGTAAAGAAATTCCTTGTGTCGACGGAGATTGGGTTGAAAAGATTTGATAAACGTAGCTTCAAGAACGGAGAGGTGGAAAGAAATATGTCCTCGGGCAAGGATAGAGAATTTGGTGTTACTGTATTGGCTGGCACAGGAAGGGTTTTCCAAGAGATCCTGTCCAATAGCAGAGTATGGACGGTGACTTGAGAAGTGCTGTTTTTCTTGCAGGCACGGGGAAGATTTGAGAAATCTTGAAAAGAATGATGGTTTCTGATCGACCTGGGAACATGTTGCTTAATGCGTTCTTGCAACCTTTGGGATATACGTCCTACGTACCGACTATCGCAGTGGCATACAACTTCATAGATAACATTATTGTGGCGATGGGCAGGAAATACATTTTTCTTGGTTGCAGGAAGAAGAGGCCTGATGGTAAAAGCAACACGTGTTTCAACAGCAAAGTAGCAACGCTGAATGGCTCTAGTAATTTGCTTTTCAAATTTGGTTGAAATAGTTTCCAGCCATGGAAGATGGAGATAAACCGGGCATTTCTTGGGTCCATGTTGAGATGACTGGTTGAATTGTTGGATCGTCTTGGAAAACGTGGATGAAATAATATGGTTAAGGTATCCATTAGCAACCAAGATAAATCGTATTTTATCGAGCTCGGCTTGAAGCGTGCTGCTAGAGCAGATAAACAGAGCTCGGTAAACCAGTGTAATAAACTAAAACTAATCAGATTTATTCTCTTTGCCTATATAACCACGATCGGATTGCTTTTAATTCATTCAGACGATTCCTCCCGATAAATATCAGATAAAAAGTCTTTGAGAAATCAACACGCTTTTCAAAGCTATCTTAAATACAAGACATGTAATATTTTTTAAATACAACCATTTTTCAGCTAACAATACTATACAGGGCCTGCAAGGACCCTGTGGTGGCAGCCCATATGGAACCCATACTGATTTGGTAGCGGGCACTGCAGTGGCCAAGCATAGACTCACCGCACGGGTTTCATGTGGCCTTTGGTTTTTAGTTATAATCTGAAAGAGTAAGATGTTTATTAGTTTACCTTGTTAAGTGTTTCAAAAATGAAACAATAGACATATATCTTAAACACACAAAACCTGTACCGAAGACCAATGCGGAGCCACTGCAGTGCCAGTGGCCAAATCGGTACAGGATTCGTATAAGCTTCTTTTACAAAGTCCTTGCCGGCCATGCATAGCAATGTTTACTAGGTTGTAGCTTTCCATCAGAATTTGTTATTAATAAAAAGTAATTATTGTGTAAAGATTTTTGCGCTGTCTTTAAATTATGTTGACGCTTCTTATAATTTTACCAATACAGTACTATTAGTTTCAGCTTGACTCGTAAGAGTTTTTGTGTAAATGTACAGCAAGTTTATCCACGGTAGTTGTCCAAAGTCTAAAATTTGTCAAATCAATATGCTCCCACTCTAGAAAAAAGCAATTAAAAACAATCACTTCATCTATGTATTTTCTTTACTTATTAAACAATGGCGTCGAGGTTTACGTTTAATTTATAAATAACTACAAGTTGATAAACAATTTCAGTTTCTTTGCTGCCAACAACATGTCATTTCACGGGCAAGTTACAAATTCAAGTTAATATGAATAAAACAAACCAACAAAACTAAACGAATATAGACTATTATAAGCAATTCTAAAACAACAAAAATTGTTTAAAATCTCTAAAGAAAAATTTTTCTGCTGTGAATGACGGTTCTAGGTGTAATTCACCACGGTAAATTCCACCACGACACATTCCACCGCAGTAAAGTGGATCACAGTTAAATTCCACCACTGTATTTTCCACACAATATCACACCATGCTGATTGTTCAATTCATTTGTTAATTGTTGTAGGTTTATCACGTCATAAGTTGACAAGTAGGTTAGGGATTGCAATATTTGACCAGTACATTTATTACCCTAACTCTAACCTCTTCTTCTTCTTCTTCTTTCGGCTTCTCGCTACTCGGAGTCGCCACAGCGCAACAGTATTCTGCATTTCACTCGATCTATTTCGTCTCTTCCCTAGCTCCAATCATTTCCATGTTTTCTCTCACCAAATCCATCCACCTTCTCCTTGGCCTTCCTCTTTTCCTTCTGCCTGGCACCGCCATCTCCATCATCCTTTTCCACACGTAGTCTTCTTCTCTCCTTTTTACGTGTCCATACCAACGTAGCCTTCATTCCGAAGTTTGTATCCCAGCTTTGCAATTTTCGAGGTCCCTCTCAAGTATTCGTTTCTTGTCTTGTCCTTTCTTGTCACTCCCAGTGCCCATTTCACCATTTTTAACTCTGCAACTTTCATTTTTACCACCTGTCTTTCCGTCACTGCCACCGTTTCCATTCCATAAAGCATGGTTGGTCTAACAACACTCTTGTACATTTTACCTCTAACCTTTGCTGATAACTTCCTGTCGCACAGAACTCCAAACACCTTCAACCAACTCATCCATCCTGCTTAGATCCTTTTCCTTACTTCTTCTTCACATCTTCCATCGCTACCAACTGTTGAACCCAGGTATTTGAAGTTTTTCGTTCTCTTTACCTTTTCTCCTTGCAGCTTTAGCTCTTCTCCATCATCCATACCCCCAACCCTCAAATATTCGGTCTTGCTTCGGCTCACTTTCAACCCTAGTGCATTTTCCAAATCTCCAGATCCTCCTCTAGCTCCCTATGATTTTGTCTAGACAGGACTATGTTATCTGCAAACAGCATATCTCATGGTGCGTTCTTCCTGATGTCCTCCGTCAGCCTGTCTATGATGATGGCAAAAAGAAATGGGCTGATTACTCAACCTTGGTGGATTCCAACACCTACCTTGAATTCTTCAGTCAACCCTGCTGCACTTCTCGCAGTTGTTTTCGCTGCGTCATACATATCCTTGATAATCTTTATGTAGCACTCTGATGTTTCAGCTAACCGCACGCATTCCCACAGTTCCTCTCTGAGTACCCTGTCATATGCTTTTTCCAAGTCAACAAAGGCACAGTGCACTGCCTTCTGTCCTTCATTCCACCTTTTCAACAGCATCCTTAGACAAAAGATTGCGTCGGTGGTACTCCTTCCTGGCATGAATCCAAATTGTTGCTTAGCGATCGTCACCTCCTTCCTTATCCTTGCTTCTATTATCCTCTCCCACAATTTCATAGTGTGGCTCATCAACTTGATCCCCCGGTAGTTTCCACATTTCTTGATGTCTCTTTTACTTTTGTACAAAGGTACAAGCACGCTTCTCCTCCATTCATCTGACATCTTCTCTTCTCGCAAGAGTCTGTTGAAGAAGCTCACTAAAAACTCCACACTTTTATTTCCTAGAGCAATCCATGCTTCTACTGGTATGTTATCAGGTCCTTGAGCCTTTCCATTCTTCATCTTCCTCAACCCAGTTCTGACTTCTCCAGAAATATCTTCCACGTCCCTTTCTCTCCCTTCTGTTCTCGTTTCTCTTCTTTCTTAGAGTTTTCATGGATAAGTAAGTAGTCGAAATACTCCTTCCATCTCTGTTTCACTTCCTCTTCTTCCATCAAAATCTCCTCAGTTTTACTCTTGATTACTCTTACTTGTTGAACATCCTTGCTTTGTCTGTTTCTCTGCTTTGCTATTTTAAACACCTGATTTTCCCCCTCCTTTGTTTCCAGTTTTTCGTACAGTTCCTCATATGCCTTGTTTCTTGCCTTTGCCAGTTCTCTCTTAGCTTAATTTCTTGCAGTTTTATAGGCCAACTTTTTTGCATGATCTCTGATGATATCCCATGCCTTTTTAGCTTTTTTCTTATCCTTCAGCTTCTCCTGGACTTCCTGGTTCCACCACCACGTTTCCCGTATACCTGCCGAGCTAACTTTTTCTAATGTTTTACCCAGTTCCCTTCTGGCAATGCTCCGTATCATTTCAGCTATTCTTTTCCAGTCTTCCTGTCCACCAAGTATTCCGATTTCAATCACTTCCATTTTGAATTTATTGTTCACTTTCGAGTCCTTTAGTTTCCACCATTTTATTCTCTTCACTAGTTTTGGTGCTTTCTTCCACTTTGTCCAGATGACTTAAATGAGTCGCACTGACCACTATTCTGTGCTGTTTTGCTACACTTTCACCGACAACAACTTTTGTATCCACCACCTCCTTGATCGTTCGTCTTCTCAACATAATGTAATCCACCTGCGAACTGCGTCCGCCACTGCTGTAGGTGACTATATGTGCTGGTTTCTTTACAAAATATGTGTTAGTGATAGCTAGTTCTCTTCTCTTAGCAAAATCCACCACTGCTTGTCCTTCGTTATTTCTTTTCCCTAATCCATGTCTGCCCATGCATTCTTCATCACCATTATTCCCTTTTCTTTCGTGCCCATTCAGGTCTGCTCCCACCACAATTCTTTCATTCCTTGGTATGTTTTCCACTGTCTCATCTAGGTCCAGCCAGAATGTTTCCTTTTCTTCACGTATGCACCCGACCTGTGGCGCATACGCACTGATAACATTCAACACAACACAATCAAGCTCCATGTTCAAGCATATTACCCTGTCTGTTACCCTGCACAATTCCACTCTCCTGTCCACATGCTCCTTTTTTAATATGATTCGTGCACCATTGTTTTTGTTTCCACTTCCACAGTACCACATTTTATATCCTCCACCTATGCATCTTGCTCTCCCCCCCTTCCAGCGGGTTTCCTGCACAAACAGTATGTCCACTCCTCTTTGTTCCATAAGATCCGGCACTTCTCTTCTTTTACCGGTCATGATTCCAACATTTAATGTAGCACCCTCAGCTTGATCTTCTTAGCGTTTTTCCTTTCTTCATTTCTCTCCTTCCTTCTTCTCCACTGCTTTTCACTTCTTCTTTGCATCCAAGTAGCATGTCCACCAGTGACCCTTGGTGCCCAGTCACTGGTAACGGTCGTTGTTTTTCCGGGCCTCCACCAATTCGGTATGAAGTTAAATTTTACAACGCGCATTGAAAAATATTTGGTTATGTTTTATGCCGGATGCCTTTTCTGTCGCAACCCTCCCCATTTATCCGGGCTTGGGACCGGCATCAAGGCTACTTTGATTTGAAAAACCTTAGATGCTGATTAGCTGAACTCTAACCCTAACCCTTGAACGCAATCCTAAGTCCTAACCCTAACTCTAATCCTAACCACATAATTCTAACAAAACCCCATATTTGAATATACCGCGGTGAAATTTACCGTTCACCGTGAATGACGTATAATAAAGCTCAATAAATTTATTTATTTATAAAAATAATATTTTATATTTAAGTAGGTTTATTATGAAAAACCTAAACCTATTTAAATGAACTTTAATGATAATTAGGAAAAAATGTAACAAAACATAAATTAAAAAATAAAATTTTCTAGGCTACTAATAAAGTTTAAAAGATTTGAAATATTTCACAGCAACTTTGTGAAGGTTGCAAAAATCTCACCTTCATAAAAACTTTTTCAAAGCTGTTTTAGTAATCTTTCTTTTTTATTGGAAAAGAAATTAGTTCAAAATCATCATTATCATCATCATCATCAAAATCCAAAGAAGTTCCTGAAAAAAAAAAACTATTTTAATTCGAAATCATTATATAAACTATTTAAAAAAATCTTGAAACGAATCATTTATGTTGCTTTAAGGTGTATTAAGAAAACTTAATCTTTTCTTGCAGAAGTAGAATTTAGCGTTAAAAGATTTTAAATAATTTTTTTTCTCTTTCACGTTTACCCGAATCATGATCTTCTAGCACTTCACAAATATGAGACAAAATTTTGTCTAAAATAAGAGCTAACAAAATGAGACCTATCAAAACTAAACACCTTTAAGATAAAAAGAATTATTCAGCTTTGCAGGCGGCGTATAGTTCAGAGTGGTTTAAACTGCGGCATATGACGTCATTCTACTGTCTACTAAACACTTTTAAACATTTTAAACCCTGTCGATTGAGGGCAGCGCCAGCTTTTAGTAGCAGCTCGAGAAAACGATTAATTGGGAGATCAATGTTCTTTTATAGAAATAGATCAATAGATCAATTTTCTTTTATAGAATTTTTTTGTCAAACTAAATTTCCGTAAATCTTGATCAAATGTGAATTTGTTTAGCAATCCTCGCTAGATTAACAACATATATTCATATGTAACACTGTATGAAAATCAGTACTTCTAAAGTGCTCAATAACAAAGTTAGAGCTTAAATTAAGATTAACAATTTTTATGCCGACACTTATTGATCAATTCGGTTCGTTTGTTCAGTGTTTTTATTTCCGTGATTTCGCTATTGTTAATCTTATATTCATATGTATTTAATTTTAGTTTATGGGCATACAAAAAATGGACAAAAAAATCTTTTACGAAATTGAGGATCAAACAGAATTAATAATTCATTTTTATATAAGAATTCTTTTAACAGAAACCTATTACACTTTTCAGCAAAGTCAAATTGATGATCTTATTTAACTGGTCAAATTGCGATACATAAATTGATTAATAAAATCAGTCAAAGTTCAATGAATCAAACATTTAATATAAAAATTAAAAACTAAAACTAACTAACTCATAACGAAAAATCGGTTTCGACCTATAAAGGTCATCATCAGTTTCTTATTCAAATAGAATCTATTTAAATTCTATTTGTATTACAAACTGATGATGACTTTTATAGGCCAATTAAATCGATTTTTTGTTATGAGTTAGTTTTAGTTTTTAATTTCTTTATTAATGGGGCATGTATGTATGATGTATGGGGCACGCTGTTAAAACGTGATCCACGGTTTGATCAGAGATGCCGCGTTCGCAATTCCGTGAAGAAGCGAGACCCCATTTGTGCATGGATGAATGGAATCGCTCAACATCAGTCCTTAGGCAGTTGAGCTTAACCCAAGCTGCTCGGGGCATTCCCATCTCAACAGGCCTGGCACCGGTCCCGGGCACAAAAACATGGAGCCTGGGAGGATTTTCACAGTATTCCGCATTCCATTTATGATTTTTCCACTCAAAAGCGCGAATGCCAAGTCCGGCAAGGTTCTCCAGAAGATTCTGCGCAACTGGAACAAACGGGCGTCTGAATCTTAGTCTCACTTGGAGAGCATCCGAGGACCCACTTAAAAGATCATGCAAGATATGATCAGGGTCCAGAGATCCACAGTCAGCCAGGGAGAGTGCCGCTCCCAGTCGGCAAAGCTCAGCTGGCTGGATGCCTAAAAGTATGGGTAGGCGGTCCGTTGGAGTGGGACGCAGGCATCCAGTGACTATACGCCAGGCGTCGTTCAAGACACTATTGATAGGCGAGTGTGAGCGCTGCGACACCAGACTGGTGCGCAGTACTCAACTGTTGAGCAGACCAGAGATAAGGCAGCTGTGTCTAGTGTTTTGGCACCAGCACCCCATGCCGAGCCTAAAAGTCGCTTCAGCAGTGTGACACGCGAGGATAGTTTTTTGCGCAATGCCACTAGATGTGAAAGTTGTTCAAGGGTTACGAACTTCAAACGGTCATAAATAATCAAGAATCGCTGAGGTTACATTTTAAGTAGATTGGACTCATTTTCATTTCCAGAGATTATTTTTGAGTTAATCTATTTATCTCATTTTGCTTTTGTCAGCGATGGTAAGATAATAGTCCAAAATCTAAATAGTGTTTTTCGTGTGCTTTTGATCGAGTAAGATGATTCCAAAACTTAATACCATTCAAGTAAGTTAAATTTGACTAATTGTTATTGGATAACAGATTTCAATATAAAGTTTCGTTGTATTTACAACTAAGCAATTTCTAAAGTCAGAAAAAAATCTAATACGTCGACGGACTATCGCAAACTTGCCATCTTCAGGTATGTTAAAAAAAAAACAATAAAAATGTTAATTTTTTGGGAATTAAAAAAAGCAATTTTATGAAACTTGCATTTGCGTTGTAAGCTTCTCAAACAACTTACGATTTCGCTTAATGCACAATTGTTGTGATTTGCGTGATTTGCAAAAGACGACTTTGATTCAATCACTTTGAAACAACATTGATATTAAACTCAAATATCATAGTTGAATTCGTTTAAAAAAATATTTGCTATAGCAGTAGTCGCAAAAATGCCATTACAGCTTCTCAAAAAAGCTTGTAACCATAGCAATAATTTTATATCAAAATTACAATTTAGTTTTCTACTCTAAGGTTTTTGCATTTTACTTTTCTGTTGATTGGATGTTTACTGCTCATTAAAGCATTTATTTTTCTCATTGATCCTCGATTGTTTTTGTCTAAATTTCATTGTTTAGATGTAACCCGTGATTTCACACTAAAATTCAGCTTAAGATCAAAAAAACAACTTTTGACTTAATAATCATATCCAAGTTGATCTTATAAAAATCAAGACAAAAAAGCAAGGTTTACAAATTCTTACAAATAATCTACGTATTCTATCAATTTTACAAGGTTTCTTTGGTTTTGAAATCTGATAGATTTATTAAACATTGTTATATTAATAGCACAAAATTGAATGCTCTGGTTATTGAATATAAAGCCAGATCAGTAGGAACTTATTAGTAAAAACGTTGTTTGAACTTACTTCCATTAGTAAAAAAGTTTGCCTTTTTGAGTTTGAATTTTAATGCTTTTAATACAATTTAAGGCCTTTTTGAGTTAGCGCAATTTTACGGGTATCTTTTTTTACAACAGTTTTATCGGCTATTTCAATCGACGAAGCTATTGCTTAATATAAGATTTTGAAGAAGTTTTATTTCAACTTAACTTGAAAATAGTAATTATTTTTCATTTTTTGAATCATTTAACTCATCCTTTGTCCTTAAAACAAGTGCTGATGCACAAACGAAGAAAATTAACTTAAGGCTAATAAATAACTTAAGCCTTCATAATTAAATGATTTTGAATGATAATAAGGGGAAAAGTGTAATAGAACATTAAATATCAAATAAAACTTTTCATGCTACTAATTAAAGTTAAAAAGAATTAACATTCACAGTAAACTTTAAAAGAAAAAAATCTTTGTAGGTATGAAAAAATCGCACTTTTTCCTAACATTTCTGTAATCCCTATTGCTGATCTTGAAGTTGAAGAAATTGGTTGATAAGGAACAACACGGGAAAGAGTTTCTGAAAAAAATTTTTATATCAAACTTATCATATAAACTATTAAAAAAACTTTGAAAAAATTTAAGGTTTGATAAAAAAAATCAAATTCTTTTTAGGAAAAACCCAGTGTTCAAACTTTTAAACAAGCTTATAATGAAACAGAAACCACAAAAATTTTTACCAGATTTAAGAGCACTGAAAAGCACTATATTTTCAATTTCTTTTTCAAGTTTGATACATCTGCTTCTTCTTCCTTTTAAATCAACTGCCACAAAATCGTACTCCCAGTTCTTATTGATTGAAAATTCATTGGATTTGCATTTCATCCATTCACTGGGTTTGTCATCATTGTATTGTCGATACAAAAACTGAAATCCGGGGTAAATGGTGCACAACAAAACCTTTGGTGCTTTTTTAGATATTCCTGGTGGAGGAATGCGATAGTTGATACCTAAATTGTTCAGTCTCGTAATCTCTTTATATCCAACTCTATTAGCAAAACTTTCCCAGTCTTTTGATTGAAGTTGTTTGGACTGGGAACAACTATTATCCTCCCATTCAGCTTTATGCCAAGATCGTTCTGCAAATGCTAACAACCGAGGAAATAATTGAGAATGAATCATCCTTGCGTTACGTAGCAATCTAGTGTATAAACAAGCTTGCACTCCGATGATGTTTTGAGGATTATTTAATGGAGTGTAACCCAGTAAATCTGCGTGACCTGGTTGAAAAGTTTGATTTGTATTTATGCTTCTGTACATATTGTCTGGTTTAAATGAAAACACCATTTTGTCATCGATGTAATTAGTTGCCCAAGATTCTCCGATTTCATTTGGATCAGGTTCTTGTAAATGATCTAAAAACAAATATGAACCGTGAGACAAAACGACTTTGAAACCAGCATTGGCTAGTTTGTATCCTCTTTCCAGCGTTGATTGTTTTTTTCCTGTGTTATTTGCATAAACAATAACACTTTCTGTGCTCAAAATTGTTTCTTGAAACAACTTTTCGTTTGTTCCTTTTAATGCTGCGTTCGCATGCAAACCCAATTTGATTCCATATTTATTCCAACACAATTGTGTCACTCGATATAAAAAATATTCATGGAAACTGGTAATATCTGTTAAGATTGAATTTCTCAACTTAAATGATTCAAACAGTTTTGAATCAGCCCATTTATCGGCAAATAATCCGTAGCCTCCAATGTATAAAATAGTCAATGGCTGTATATTTTTGTGCATGGTTTTCAATGCCTCAATTATATGATCGATAAAGTGATATGTAGACTCCATGGTTGGATTCATAATGTGGTATTTGTACAACGAATCTGAGCTGGGTTTTTCATTCAATTCATTCAAAAGAAACTTTTCAGCTTTAGCTTTGTCAACATTTTTCATTTTATTAAATCTGGTTTTCATTGACAAAATTGCAGCATTGCATTGGCCAGGCATGCAAATCATAGGAATCACTTCAATGCAATGATTTAATGCAAATTTTAAAATTTTCTTGTACTGATCTATTGTATAATATCCACTTCCTGATGTATTACCATATGGACCAGATCCAAGTGCCGGAAAAACAGCGTCTTCATTCTCTGTATGACGTCTGATTGCTCCGACTTCAGTCAATTCAGGTAAACCATCGATTTCAATTCTCCATCCTTCATTGTTGGACAGTTGCAAAACCAGCTTATTTAACTTGTACATGGCCATGACTTTGATGATCAACAACAAATCGTCTACTTGTATAAAATTGCTTACAGTATCAATCATCAGACCCCGATAATCATATCTAGGTGCGTCCTTGATTACACCGGTTGGAAACTTGAGAGCTTCACCCTGTGTTTCAGCCAATGCTATCAATGTTTGTGTTGCATAGAACGCTCCAGGTTGTCCATGTGCAATAATATCAATGGAGTTGGTTTTGGAATCGATGGTAATTTGATGAGCTTCATTGCATTGCCGTACATCTGTCACATTAGCTTCTCTAAAGTTAATAGCACAAGATTGAAATGGCGCCTCAATATTTTTGGTTGGAATGATTGCATCTAATCGTTTTGTGAAAAGCTGCTCGTTTTCAAACACATCTGAGTTGGAAAACCTGAAACACATTTTGTTATCCACAGTGATGAAGTCAGTTAAAATCAGTTTGGTAAACATGGTTTTAGGAATAATTCGCATTGGTGCATACCCTAAATCAGCAATGTTGTATTCACTAAATCTTTTAGCTGGAGTAAAATCATAAACTGAACTTTGGTAATCCATCAAAACGTCAAAATTTGATACAATTCCAAATTCATCATCTTCATTGGTGCTTTTTATGATTTGTGGTTGCTCGCCAGGAACACAAACATACCAACGGGGAAATATAGAATACCGACTTACTACACTGTACGCGTTAAAATAAATATCTACACTCTCATTAGGTTTTAATCCTCTAAATTTATCTGTAGGTGCAAGTTTGTAAAGAGTGCCATCAATATGGCTGAGCTTGAAGTTTAAAGTGTCTGATAAATAGCTGTATCCAGCATTGTTACCTTGTGTTATCGAAAAATTGGAACTACTCAAGTATATTGCCCAGTTGTTATTGTTTCCCGAAGGTATACACTGATAACCAGCATTTTTCAGGATCGCTTTTTGGGGAACCGCTTTGTTGCTGAAACTTCTAATTACTTTATAAGTTATCTCTAAATGCAACGAAAGATAGTCTAAAATGTTGTAAGACGTGGGCAAAACTTCATTAGTGGATAAAGTACAATCATTTAAAGGTAGAAGTTTGCCCTTATCAAACATTTTCTTTTGGTGACTGAAACGATGTTGCACAGTATGTACAGTATCTTTGCTTGTGCTTGTTGATACCATTAAAGTTTGTAATTCATCAAGTACAACTGGAGCAGTTAGTCGTTTACTTGGATCTGTATTCCAGCAGTTTATCATGACACTTTTTAAGTTCATGAAGATAGAAATATCATTGCACTTTGAAATCAAATAGCTTTCTATTTCATCAACAAACTCCATGTTTGGTTTGAGATCGTTGTGTATGATGTGATACATTATCAAGTTGAGATTAACACCGGAACTCATAAACACTTGACGCCGAGTGATAATCTCATAAACAATCATTGCATAGCTGTACATATCACATGAACATTTTGGTTTGTGAACGTTACTCAGTATTTCGGGTGCACAATAAAGTGATGTAAACTGATTGTTTGATAAATTCTGAAATGATGAAGTTGTTTGAGTAGCTTGGACAACTGTTACTGCACCAAAATCAGCCAACTTAACTGTGAGATCATTTGTTAGTAAAACATTTTGTGGTTTCATGTCACAATGAACAAACGGAGGATTTTGATTGTGAAGATAACTCAAAGCATCAGCAATTTCAACACAAAGATTTAAACATAGTGGCCATGCTATTGAATATTCGGTTTTTTTAAATAGCAGATCTTCCAGTGTTCCACCAGTTACTTCTTCCATAATGATTCCACAATAAATGCTCCATGATGTAATTCCATAAACTTTGACGATGTTTAAATGATTGATGTTAACCAACGTGACTGCTTCCTTGGCAGCATCTTCTAGTTTCTTATCAATAGATTCCTGAGAACCATCGAGAGTAAAATATTTGACCACAACAGTGTTTAGTTTTTCATGGTAGCAACGACGAACTTTAGCAAAAGAACCGTTTCCAATGAGATCATATTGATCGGGGCCTGTCAAAAAACGTTTGGCGTCGAACTGTTTTGGTTGAGATTTTTGCTGACTTTTATCATTTATACTATCTAAAATATTATTAAGAGTGTTTGTGGACATTGTTATATTCAAAAATAGCAATTGTTTTAAGAGTTATGATAAATTTTACTTCATATGTTTTAAAAATGATTCTAAATATTTTTTGTAATTTTAAGTTAAAAAGTTACAAAAAAATGATTGATTAGCATTAATATCTAAACAGTGGAGGAATTCGGTTCTCAAAAAAAAAAACAATCTACTACATTTATATAAAAAATACTGTTCTGTAAAAAATGTAACAATTAATTTTATATGTGCCGCTTTTGATTCTCACATTTCCCGTTTTAATAGTTGTCCCATTATTGCTTTATGAAATTTTGCTCGACCTCGTTTCGTTACTTTGAGTTTCCCGAATTCCATTTTTGAACTTTGCTATGACATCTTACACATTTTCCTTTATTAAGTTTTAACTTATTCCGTTTATTTTTGCAAAAACTGACCGGCATTTTCATAATTATTTTAAGCATCATCAAGTCAAGATTTATTGCAAGCAATAATCATGCTAACAATCGTTCTTTTTATTTGGTTAATTGCATTGTGTCTTATTTTAGTTGTCGGGATATCGAGAATCAACAGTAATTTTTTCATTTATTTTATTTTGTTTATGTTCGTCCGCCAAAGTCCCCGCCTGAAACATTTAATCTATGTTACAGTAAAAGTGTTAAACTAGGGATTTCATGAAATTACTGTTATTAAAATGATGGTCTATTTATTTTACAAAAATCCACAGTTTTATTGTAACATATACATGCAAAGATGGAAATATTCATGCAGAGTCCCTGAGAGAGTCCGGGACAGAGAGCCGGAGATAGAGATATGAGTGAGGCAAAAAAGACTTGGAAAGCGTGGCGAGGGCGGCCAAAACATACGAGAGTGTCGCTGTTGAAAATGCTGGAACGTGGAATTGCTTAATGGATCTGTATCTCTTTATATGTTAGAACAGTATTTCTCAAAGTGTGTGCCCGAGCGCACTGGTGAGCCCCAGAGGTTGTCTAGGTGCGCCCCGTAGCATTCCTGAAAAATGTATCGTAATATGAAAAAGCAAAGGTTAGTTACCATATTATACCAATTCTCTTACGAATATTTGCTTCTTTTGTTTAACAACATTATTTCGATTACAAGCACGGTCGATGATATTCGGTAAAATTTGTATTTCTGTTGTTGTTTCCAGGCTATTCCTGTTCGCAATAGCCATTGCCTCCGCTTTTTTCTACAGTGGAGTAGTGCATTTTCAATCAATTTCAAAATGTAACGCCAAAAGAAGTTGCTAGTTACTGAATTAATTTCAGAAAATGTGTTCACAGAAAATGTGGTGGAGGTGTTAGTACTAGTGTAGGCTGGCATAGTCAGTAATAAAGTATAGCTCTAGCCTAGAAGTAAACTTATTGTGCATTTTATAAGTTAAGAATAATTTCCGTTGATGTAATTCTTTTTTTACAAAAATTTATCTTTACATTTGGATAAGTTTCTTAAAAGAAAGCGTGACATTGATGAAGTTGATGCTAAAAGTGACCAAAATTTAAGCGTGAAAAGATGTACTAGTAAGAAAGAAAACCGCGACCAACTCGTAAATACAATGATAGTTATCTAAGTTTTGGGTTTTGTTGAACCAGAAGTGATGATAGGCCTTTGCTTGTATGGTTAGTTTGTGGAATGGAGATGTTGAATGAATCAATGGTCCCTAGTAAACTTAGTAAACATTTTAAAAATAAACATTCTTATTTAGAAGATAAACCCACAAGCTATTTTTAAAAAATTTCTGAACAACTTACAAAAACAAGAAATTCTTTTAAGAGTATAGTAACTGTTTCTGATAAAGCTCAAATTGCTTCTTACCAAGTCTTTGAACTGAACGCACAAAATATGAAAGCCCATACTTTAGGTGAGTAAATTATTTTGCCTGCTTGCAAAAAGATTGTTAGTACGATGTTAGAAAACGAAGCAGCATTAAAAATAAGCAAGATACCTCTGTCCGACGACACTGTTCGCAGACGTAATCTAAAAATGTCTTCTGTTATTGAGAAAAATGTAAGTGGAAATAACTCCAGTGTTCAGATTTTGCTCTGCGAGTTGATGAGTCTACGAAAATTACCAACAAAGCACAAATCATAGTATTCGTTCGTTTCATTAACGAAAATGAAATAGCAAACCAGTTTCTTTTTTACAGAGAATTCAGTGTGACTACAAAAGGTGAGAACATTTTTAACATTCTGAATGACTACCTTGATAAGTGGCAACTATCGTGGAAATCGTGTGTAGGCATTTGCACAGATGGAGCACCCTCTATGGTAGATTGTGTCAAGGGACTTGTATTTTTTATAAAGAAGAAAAACAAAAATGTTATTGTAACTCACTGCTTTCTGCGTAGAGAGGCCTTGATGTCAAAAACATTAGGAGAAAATTTAAGAGAGGTTAGATGAAGTTGTTAAGATGGTAAACTTTATAAAAACAAGACCTGCAAAATTGCGGGTATTCGAAAAAATTTGTACCAATATGGATTCTCAACACAAACGATTACTTTTACATACCGATGTGAGGTGACTGTCAAGAGGCAAAGTACTTACCCGTGTACACGAGCTACGACATGAACTTCTTGCGTTTTTTGAAGCAATGAAACAATCACATTTTGTAACCTATTTAAATGTAAATTTTGGATTGCAAAATTACAATATTTGGCAGATATTTTTAGCATTTCAATATTTTGAGCACAAACATGCAAGGGAAAGAGGATAACATTCTCACATACACTGACAAGATAAAAGCGTTTCAGAGAAAATCACAGATTCGGAAAGCACAGCGATTAAAGATAGTTTGGAAATGTTTCCATTGATAACTAATACTTGCAAAACTGAAATTCTGCCATTTATATTTGAACATTTATAAAGTTTAGAAGAAAAAACGAAATTTTACTTTCCATCACTTAACACTGCGCAATAAGACTGGATTAGAAATCCTTTTCTAGAAAGCACAATTGAATATACTTTAACATTAACAGAAGAAGAAGAACTGGCAGCTGTGTCCACAGATTGTGGATTGATGATTAAATAAAAGAATTGTCTCTTGAAGCTTTTTGGATTTCTATCAAAAAAGAACATGTCTCGATATCTAAAAAACCGCTGACTGTTGAATTGCAATTTTTAACGTCATATTTATCTGAACTTGGATTTTCTACCCTTAACACAATGAAGAGTAAAAAGAGATAAATGCATTGACGAGGAAGTGAGAGTTTGTCTCTCAAACATAAGACCAAACATTGAGGATATCTCACTGGCTCATCAAGCACATATTTCTCATTAACACAAAAATAATTAGATAATTGCATTATTTTTATGTGGTATATATTTGACTTAATTATGACACTCTTGTCCATTTTTTTATACTGCGTACCCAGAATTATTTGTAGTATCGTAAGTGCGCTCAGACTGTAAAAGTTTGAGAACCACTGTGTTAGAATCTAGAATGATAATAAGTTTTAATCAATAGAAGGAGTTCAAACAATTGTGAACGAAGTTGCGTACTTTTTGATTTTTTTAGTTCAACAACCCTTTAGTATCTAAATCAATGTTCGTCTAACGGATCACATAACTTTTTTTTGTCGATAAGCGCCCTTTAGCGAGTTAGTTAACCGCTTTCTCCCTGCGAATATAAAGTTGCTGGTTTTTGCTTTAAAGAAGCGTGACACTTGCGTTCTCCAATTTTTAACAAGCAAAAATGCAATACTATAAGCTAACACCGAACAGTGACGAAGAAAATGTACTTATTTTTTTATACTCCGTGTTTTTCCATTAGAATTTTGTTAATATGTTTTGACAGTTTTTTTGCATTAAATTACTTGAAATAAATAAAAATGTCTTATAACAAATATTTGCTCATTGCCTTTTGATAAAGTATAGCTTCTTGTAGCCTTCATCTTGTACAGTTACTAGTTAAAATTAATGAAAAAAGTAATATTAATTTAAATTTGTAAAAACTGTTTTGGTACCATACTTTTCTGTTTTTACATAAAGTATCATTTTAAACTTGAATGCTTACATACTTGCATAGTCTAATTCAACTTAAAACAGCACTTAATGTAATAAACAAGTTATTGTAAAAAGAAAAGTATGGTGCCAAAAACTATTATTAGCCTACAGTAATATATTATTTGAAGCGAGTATTGTAATTATTCTACTAATTTCTACAAAAAATGTTAACACAGACACATAAATGGTATATAACCACGTATTTGCTTTGATGGCTTTAGTACGGTGCAAACAGAGCGGCCGCACCGGGTCCCCTAAAAAACGTCAAAAGTGGTCCCCCTAAGCAAACTATTACACTATTTTTTCATAGTACCACCATGGTGGTGGCCTCCCCTGTCTGTACCTTAACTTTAGATTGAAAGCAGGGATAAAATACTTAATTAAAAGTTTTGACCGTTTTTTTAGAAAGAGTATTATATTTCTGGGACAAAAATGAAGGTTTTTTACATTGATTGAAAGTGTGAACTTTTTTAACACTATATTTTTGGAATAAAAAAACTTGAAAAATGCCCCCTCCCCCATTTTTCATGTACCGGGCCGTTTCCCATTTTGTAAAACAACCACTGTATATTTGTAAATTAAATTAGCAAAATCTACTTAACATTATACAGTTACAAAATAGCTTCGTCGTCTACCTAATTTAGTTTTAATTTTAGCTACGTAACATTGGATTAGATAAAGTTTGAAAGCAAAATTACCGCGAGCTACAGTGTAAAAAATGTTTTAAAAAATATCTTAAAATAATTAATAAATATCTGACTACAAGAAAAGTACAGCCTAATAAGTGCAAGAAATTAGTTTTGTTACATAGCTAACAGATTGTAAAATTTAAATTAATTTTGCACTTTCAACTTAAATGCAAATGACCAAGCTATCCGCTGTATGACTTAGCTGTTAAAACAAATTAAAGCCAAAGCTTAATCGCCTTGGCAACGGTTGCCATGTCCACTAGGTGGCTGGAAAAAGGTTTATTGTTTTAAGTTGGAAAAAAGATGAAATTGTCATTTTTGTAGTTGAATAAGTGTTGCTAAATTGTTAATTTGGCAAAGAAAAATATTTCGGTTAGATGTAATTTTTATTAAAAAAATGCATTAATGCCACCTAGCGATGCACGAAGCAGCATATAAAAACTTGACATTACAGTGCTTCTTAAAAATGAGATTGAAAAAACGAGGATACACTTTTCGGAAAAAGAAGCAAACGGTGCCCATTACCGCGGGCAGGGACAAGAAAAGAAACCTTGATCGTTTCAAAAACGAGCACAAAGCAGCACAATCATTAAATCGTTAAAACAAAAATTGTCAAGGAAAAACGTCGATAAATTGTTATAAAAAATTAATGCTGGAAAAATGGCGGCCTGTCAATATTTATCGGCTTGTAGCCACTAATTTCGCCGTTAAAAAGAGCGTGTAGCAGCTCGTAAGACTATTACTTAGTGGCTCTGGAAAAAAAGTATCTCTAGCAGAGGCGAAGAACTTGTGGCCGGCGGACCAAATACGGCCTGCAAATCACTAGTTTTCATGAAAAGGAATCTAATCACTCTCTCCCTTTCCTTGACGTGTTAGTAGAAAGGCATGATTCAGAATTTCTCACTTCAGTATACAGGAAACCTACCTTCACTGGCCAATATCTACGTTGGAACTCTTTTAGTCCACAGAAACGGAAAATCAATCTAATTGGTACTCTCGTTCACAGAGCTTTTATGATTTGTTCTAAAAGCAAACTGGACCAAGAGCTTGGCAAAATTCGTTCAATTCTTTTGGAAAATGGCTACCCGGAACGTGTAATCAATTCGGCTTTCAAGCAAAAACTTCAACAAATAAATTCTAACCCTGTCCACACAGTAAAAAAGTGCCCTGTCTACCTACACATCCCATGGATTGGAAGCGTTTCGATGAAGTTCGAAAAGCAGATTACGTCTGCTGTGAAACGCTGCTTTTTCTCCATCGAACCACGTGTTATTTTCAACACCCGACAGCTCCTTCCAGCGATTAAGAAAGACATGTTACCTTCCCATCATCACAGCAATGTTATTTACCAGTTTTTGTGCAACTGCGATAGTCGGTACGTTGGTCGCACGTCTCAACGGCTAGAAGAGCGAATTAAACAACACGTTCCTAAATCCATCACCAATCCTCGTACCTCGGCCAACCGCCAAAGTCTTTCCCGCTCTTGCAAAAACAACATACGCCCACAACAATTTCACGAATCCGCTATTGGTCAACATCTTCTTGACAACGCCCAATGTGCCCTCCATTACAGCAACGAAAAATTTTCTATTCTCGCTCGAGGTCGCTCTTCCTTTCACCTTTCTGCTCTTGAAGCGACTTTCATTAAATCTCCCAATCCCTTTTTGTGTAAGCAAAAAGAATTCGTATACTCTTTGAAAATTTCTTAATCTTTTCTCTCATTGGTTGACTCTTTCAGCCAATGAGAACTCTACTTTCTTCCTTTATAAATTCGTTCGGTTTCAATTCTGCTTCATTCTGACGATTTCCCCTGAAGAGTGTCAGATGAAAAGCTTTGGGAAAAAAAATCTTTTACTTCAAGCAATTTTTCAAAGATCTTTTAGTTTTCACGAAACTTTAGCAAAAATTAGAATTGTACTATACGTTTAGGCATTTATAAAACTTGGCGTCCACCAAAAAAAAGACTTCGCACGTTATGAAGTCGGTTGATCTCAATGCATAAATTATGGTTAATTACAGTATTAATCATTTATAATTCAATAACTTTCCATATTTTACAAAGTGCTCTGTGGCATTTTGTTGTGCCCGTTATTTAATTTAAGATTATAAAACTTTTTTCCAGCGTGCTTTTGGAAATTTACACTGCGTAAATAGAAATAATTTGGAAATCCAACAAAACTTTAAAAAAATTTTTACACAGGATCACTGCAAAATGAAACTGTATTAGGCCTATAATAATACCTACTTAAAACGTGCAGCACTGAGATCTCTCTTCTTACAAATAATTTTTGCAATTGCAGATTATAACATGCGAAGTATTTTATAAATAACCTTTAATTTTTTTGCAGCTAAAACACTCCCCGATCAGACTACGGCACAGCTCATACTCTGTATGATTTCAACCTTTAATGCTATTTCGATTACAATCAAAGTATAGCATTAACCGCTCTTTCTGCATCTACTGTATATATACTGACTACAGCACAGCCCACACTTTATGAATTAAACGTTTAATTTTATTTAGATTACAGGAAAAAGAGGGAGACCAAAGAGAAGATTTTTAGATGTGGTAAAAGAAGATATGGGAGAAGTTGGTGCGAAGGAAACGGACATTGAAGACAGAAAGATGTGGAGAATAATGATACGCTGTGGCCACCCCTGACTAAAGGGAAAGGCCGAAAGAAGAAGAAGAAGAAGAAGAAGAAGAAGAAGAATTTTATTTAGATTACAATCGAAGTATAGCTTAAATCGGTTCGATTTTCGGGCATCTATTGCAGTGTTTCTCAACCTGTGTGCCGCAAAACTTTTCAAAAAATATTATTCCAATGTTTCGCAAAATTTTTTTAAAGAACTCTACTTCTTAGGACTTATCAAGTCCCTTTCGCTTCTTTTTTTTTATATGAACACTACTTTTTGTCCCAGTGCTCATATTCGTTTTATTGACAAGCCCATTAGCCATGCTTTGCGCGTAGTAACTGGATGCTTGCGTCCTACACCAAACGGTTAACCTTTTTATCTAAGCAGGCATCCAACCAACTAAGCTTTTCCGCCAAAAAGCCACACTGTCTTTAGCTTGCCGCGCTCAGAAGCCAGAATACCTCCATTTCGTAGACAGCTTGCAACTTGAATTAAGACAGCCATTTGTGCCAGCTGCATTGAAACTGCTGAACAACCCTGCCCAGTCAGGCACCAGTGTAGCACAATGAGTGAAATATAAATGGAGTATGGAGTGGTGAAAAAATCTCTCTAGACTCCATAGATTTATTAAAGATGTTGGCCTAACACCACTGAGATTTTACTTTGAGTGCAGCAGGCACTAGAACTGCTGAACAACCCTGCTCAGTCAGGCACCATTATAGAGCGATAAACAGATTTTTCAATTTTTGTGACAAAATCATTGTGTTCTCTTAAAAAAAAGGTTCTCACTTTGTATCGATCTCGAATTTTTCCTATTTTCTTCCCAAAATTATGTGGTCTTTAAAAAAAAAAAAAGGTCTTTACTTCGAATCGATACACGAATTTGCTATTTTTGTCCCGTAATCAATGTGCTTTCTTACAAACTTGCACCTTGTTTTTATTGATGCTAAAATCCCGGACATAAGGTCTAAAATCCCGGACCAAGGTCTAAAATCCCGGACGTATGGCGACCCCACCCTAGACTCTGTCTTGTAAGCTCGCCATGCCTTGTTATAGAAGGCTGCCACTGCCCGCGATCGACAAGACTTGAATTGTGTTAAATTGTTTGGTGGACCACAGAAAATTAGGGCCGCGATTTGGACAACTCTGGTTTACCGAACCAAAGTCAGATACATTAATGATTGGCAACATAGAATAATTGAAGCAATTGATACAGTTACTGTAGATATGTTAGCAAGACATGGCAAAAAATTGAATATCGGTTGGATGTCGTACCTTCAACTGGTGGTGCACACGTAGAAGTGTACTAAAGCATCTAACGTAAACTTGAAGCATTTCCCTTTATTATAAAACAAACCAATTAAAAATATCTTAAAAAATAAGAATATGGTGAATTTTTGAAATTGTAACCATAATTTATGGAGACCCTGTATTACTTGAAAAAGAATTGTAGTTATTCTACTCATTTCTACAAAAAATGTTGACACAGACACATAAATGGTATATAGTTGCAGTGATGGCTTTAGTACGGTACGAACAAAGCAACTGCTCCGGGTCCCGTCTAAAACGTCAAAAAGTGGCCCCTCATAAGAAAAATATTACTCTATTTTTTTTGTAGTAGCACCATAACGGTGGCCCACCCTGTTTGCACCTTAACTTTAGAACGAAAGCAGGAGTGTACTACTCGAGTGAAAATGGTGATTTTCTTTTTTAAAAAAGAACACTTTTTGGGAAAAAATGGAGGTTTTGGACATTGATTGAAATAACTATTTTGGGAACAAAAACACTTGAAAATTGCCCCCTATTTTTCTTGCACCGGGCCCCTTCTTTTCTAAGGCCACCACCACTGTATATTTTTAAATTGAATTAACAAAATCTGCTTACCATTATGCAGTTACAAAATAGCTTGGTCGCCTACTTAATTTTAGCTTTAATTTTTGCTTTGTAACATTGCACTTAAATAAATGTTGAAACCAAAATTACCGCGAGCTGCAGTGTAAAAAACGCTTTTAAAAAATATCTTAAAATGATGACAAAATATCTGTCTACAAACAAAGTCCAGCCTAATAAGTGCAAGAAATTAGTTTTTATTACATAGCTAACAATAGCTAACAGATTGTAAAGTTTAAATTAATTTTTACACTTCCAACTCAAATTCAAATCAGAAATAAACTATCCGCTATATATAGGGTTTTTCGATTTAATTCGTTGTTTTCGCGATCAAATTCGTTCTTTTTGCAATCAATTTTGTTCTTTTTGCAATCAATTTTGTTTTGCAAAAACTTTTATATATATATGTCTTTGTATAGGGTCTCCCGATAGAGTATATAGATAATATGGGGTCTGATATTATAAATTTCTATTAATATGGATGATGATAGAGTAATGATTTCTATTAATATGGGGTCTCTGTATTAGGTCTTCATAATATTAGATCTCCATAATAGGTCTCCATAATTAGGTCTCCATAGTCTATAGTCTTCGTAATTAGGTTTCTATAATATATAACTTGACTGTTAAAACGAATTAAATAAAACCAAAACTTTATTGGTTTGAAAAGGTTGCCATGTCCACTAGACGGCTGAAAAAAAGACACATTGTTTTAAGCTGACAAAAAGCAAAATTATCGTTTTTGCTGTAGTACATGTGTTGCTAAATTGTTAATTTGGCAAAAAAACTATTTCGGCTACATATAATTTTTATTGAAAAATTTGACGTCACCGTGCTTCTCAAAGGTGAGACTAAAAAACGAGAATGCACTTTTTAGAAAAAGAAGCAAGCGACGCCCATTACCGCGGGCAAGACAAGCAAAAGAAACCTTGATCGTATGAAAAACGTGAACCAATTATATTTGATCAATAATTAAATTTTTACTTCTAGTTTTATTATGCTTCTTTGATCGTTTTTGTTGAGCACATACAAAGTTTTTAAGAAATAACTCAAAATCATTTCAAAACAATTAAATTAAACTAAGCCTATCGTATAAATTAAGCTAATTACAGTAAGCTACTGTAGTTGTGTGGCTTCCCATTCTAGTATCATATTTATAAAAACTCACTACAGTCCAACCTAATCTCGTTTTATTTTTTAACGACTAAAGTTGGATTTATACCTAAAAAAAACATTAAAGGAACAAACGATAAATACAAGTAAATCTCCAAATTGCAGAATTAAGCAATTTGTTTTGTACTATTACTTTTGTTTTTGCTGCAGATCAAACAAATCCTTTCTATTTTATATAACTTTAAGTCGTCTTATTTCTAAATTTGTTTCTCATTTCAACTAAAAATTAACTAAGATGTGTTGACGCAAAAACCTTTTATAGAAAATATTTTTGGTTTTAGTAAAAGCATTTTTAATTGAGCTACGTAAAAAAATTGAGTACCTTTCATATTAAGCGATATCGATGATATTTTTTTTCTTTTCATTATCTTTGTTTGAATTAATGTCAGCGTAAACCGAAAGTTAAACATTGATAACATTATTGGCTCTTGATAAAATCGTGAAGAAATATATTTAATTTTGGTTACGTCAACTTGAAATAAAAAAAATGTGTGTTGGCCAAATATTTGGTTTTTAAATTGCCCATTTTCATTGAATGCAAAATCAACAAGAAGTCAATAGCAATCTTTAAAAATAGCGTACACCTATGAGATAAAAGAATCATTTAGCCTCGCAGGCCATATGGTCTAAATTGCGGCACATTACGTCATTCTGTACCCTATTGAACACTTTTAAACATTTTAGTCCTTGTCGATTAGAGGCAGCGCCAGCGTTTTTTTAGCAGCCCAAGAAAACGATTAGTTGCGAGATTGTACAATTGTTTGTTCTTTTATGCAGTAGAATTGTTTTGTCATATAAATTTTCCGT